>JAVUPR010000183.1:15192500-15465000 GCA_036785695.1 Gentiana straminea
TCTGTGATTTCATGTTTATGGGTAATTAATACCGTAATATTTTCATGCCTCTGTCCGACTTCAAAAGTAATACTCAATCTTTATTTGACATTAATGTGTTAGTCGAACTCTTCTAAATATAAAGGTAACATCTTTCCTCTTTTCTTATTCTGGAAAATCTCTGAATCCATTTCTTTCTTGATATCTGTTGTTGCATGCTCTGAAACAATGCCTAGATCGAATATTTTTGTGTAGGGAATGTATTTTCGTGTGCTGTATCACATATATACATATATATTCCGTGTTTTATATTTTATAAATTAAATATGAATTATGTTATATATTTAAATGCCTTCCTCGTGACCTCACCTTGAGATTTTGTCCAATCTTTTTGTCCCTGTATTAACTTGTCTGACCTTCTTTGACTAGTTCAGTTCAGTCGGCTATCTCATTAAAATATTATGTTTATTGAACCAAAAAAAGGTTATTTACACAAATGTCCTTCTCGTATTCTAGTTCTTTTTGGTCAAATATGTTAGTATTTTATTCGGTCCATTAATATTACTGAAAGTTCACCCTTTTTGTGTATTTTATATTGTTTGGTTACATATATACATATGGTTTTTTTTTTTTTTTTTTTTTTTTTACGAAAAATATATACATATCAAAGGTTTTGTCTTAAGTGCTAATATTTTGATTACATGCAAAAAATCTTTCTATGACCAAAATTGCGAGCCGAAGCCAAAACCGTCGGATCAATCCCGAAAAAACCCATCTCGTCTACCTATTCAGTTTTCCGGCCAAAATCGCACACACATCACATTATTTTTGTAAAGCTGAAAGCTTTTGTCCTTATTTGTGGTATAGCCGTTGCATCTTCTTTGCTACAACCCAAATTTTTTTTTTTTTTTTTTTTTTTTGGTCTGAAACTGTATCTTTTCTATGGATATGTAATGTATTATATATACTATGTATCAATGTGACTAATGTGCTTATGTGTGTATTTGTATAATTATATAAATATATGAATTGCATTTACTGGTTTACATGCTTGTATAAGTTGTTTTAATGATTTTTTTTTTTTGAGTGCTTGATTATATTAGAGTATCTCATAAATATATTTTTGAATTAAGTGACTTGTATTAGTACTCATTTCATAATCTTTGTATGTCACATAGTTGAGCTGCGGCTCATACCCTAGCGGTGATGTACTAGGGTCTACCCTCGCCTCAGTGAGAGGTCCAGGGTTCGATCCCCGCCCCCTCCTTTCGTTTCCGAAAAAAAAAAAAAAAAATGTCACATAGTTGCATTATAATATTAGTGTAGTCACACTTCATACACATAACATGTTGCACACACCTTCTCACATGCAGCATCCTATTTTCTATGTGCTTTTGTAAGGATGCAATGCATATCACCTCATATATCTTTTAGTAGTCTCATTACATCACTTATAAATTGCATAACACGCAGCTCCTTGCTTTACTACTTGAATCACAGCTGCTTTGTATGCCACATTTTGTCTCATGCATCACATGCATAATAGCTGGGCCCCTCTTTGCTAATTTACTACTTTACCCCTCATACCCTAACACTAGTTGTTTTGGTATAAATACCCAGCTATACATTAAAAAAAGACCAAGCAATTGAACTCCCATTCTCTTGGTCAAACACCCCCTTTCAAACTAAACTTTCTCTTGTCTTGTAAGTGCTTGCAGGGCTGTCCAAAGTGCAGGGCTGCATTTGGAAGCTTGAAGACTTAGGAATTAGGAAGTGTGTAGTTAGTGTTGAGTGTTTGAGAGTTCGGAGTGTCATTTGTGAGGCACGATTGTATTTGGTGAGGAAAGCCTTGTATTTACATTCATGAGTTAGGAATTAAGTGAGCTGTGAGTGTTAGAATACTGAAGAGGGCTATTTGCTTGTCATTGCAATCGGGTTCATCAAGTTTGGAGTAGATAGGGCTTCCCTCAAGCTTGGGGGTTCAACACACAAGGCTGTGTGTGTTGGGATGTGCTGAAGGACCGGGCTGTTCGAGAGGCGGTCTGCATATTGCTGTCCTTACGGAGCTGTATGCTTCTGTTTTTGGTAACCTTTGTATCACTCTTGTAGTAGTGTAGATTCAGTGTAACTTGGTTTAGTTATACTTGAATCTACAGTTCAAGTGTTGTTCTAAGCTTGGCTTGGACTAACACTTGGTGTGATTCAAGTAAAACTTACCCTTGTGGTTTGTTTTGCTTGATTTGGTTTTTGTTTTGTTGTTTCTATCACTTAGGTTCTGCATGCTAGTCTAAAGAACTAAAATCTGCAAAGTGTTTGTTTCACCTTATCAACTTAAACACTTGGGCTGAATCTGCATGCTAGTTAATTCAACCTATCTGAATTAAAATCTGCTTGACTGAAGCATGTTAGGCTGAACTAGATCACCTAGACAACTAGGATAACTTAGTTTTCATATAGTTAAATTAAACAGTCTTCCGCCTGTTTAATTGACTGAAACTAAGTTGGAACTCTGATTTGTGCTTAATCGAAATAAAATCGAAAAATTGGTAATTACTCTATTCACCCCATCTAGAGTAATTTATTGCGCGTTTACGGTCCAACACATATACTCTGCTTCAGTAGTAGATAATGGCACTGTACCATGTAATGTTGCCATCCAACTTACCACAGAATCACCCAAAGTAAACACATACCCAGTCATAGACCTCCTGCTGTCCACATCAGTAGCATAATCAGAATCACAGTACCTAGTGACAAAACATTGAGTACCACCTCTATAAATGAGTACAATATCCGATGTACCCTGATGATGACGGTTAAAATATACCTATTTATGTCATCAATTCTAACCTTAAATCGGAGTTAATTATATATATTTCATATTGAATCACTTGTTTATATTTATTATTTAATGTTAAGTGATTATTAATATGATTTTTGGTATTTATTTGTTTTTATTATTAAAGACCAATTTATTGTGCGATAAATGCGATTTTGTAGATCATGATAAATCGGGAGGATAAATGTCATTCAATCAGTGAATCTCAAGATAATAAGGAAGAAAATCGGAGCATTAATCAAGGGATAAGTTAGAGAAATCAGATCAGCACGGAAGAATGCAGTGGGGAGCAAGTTAGACGAGAAACGCATTTAACATGTGCAAAAAAGAGGCTCGGTCGACCGAGCCACTTCATTCGGTCGACCGAGGGTTGATATTCGGTCACCCGAAGCTCATCCAGAAGAAAAACGCGTGTATATCTTCTAGATCCTTCCTAGGTCGGCTATAGCCTCTATATAAGCGACGGCTACGAAATTGAGACAACAACCACCAACAACCCATAAGATACAATATATACAATACCTTGAGTTTATTAAGTTTTAGTTTTTTTATGTTCGTTCATTGTGGAGTCGTCGGATTCTCCGGTTAGGGAGCGCATTAAAGAGTGGGAGTCATTCTCATCTTCGAGGGTATGACTTTTCAATTATGCAATCTTTATTCGTAGATCGATTTATTTTATTATGGAGTAGTTTTCTTGTATTGATTCCGCGATGTAGACTAATTACGAACCCATGTGTTTAGGTTAGAAACGTTAAGAAGTAATCATAATTTGTACCGACGAGATCCTTTCCCGGTCGGCCGAGACATGTCACTCGGTCAACCGAGACATGTCATTCGGTCGACCGAGGGTGGTGAAGTTTAGGGCGGAATTATGACCGGCTTCGACTACGTCGATTCTCGATTTGGAATTAAAACGAGTAATTAAACACGATCAACTTAATTATTTGTCATCATAATTTAACAAGAAACCTAAAAAGTGATTGTTACTTAGGATCTAGATTGAATCGGCATCTAAGAAGTACGCCTTACCCTAGGAATGTTGCTTAGATGAGGTTACGGTTTATACCGGCATCCCTAGTTTCGTAATTGTGTCAGAAGTTATATGAGATGGAGGCATTAAAAGGCGAAGTCACGTAATGGAGGCACAATGATTTAGATGGCCTAATCGGAGCTAAATCTACCTTAGGGGATGACTCCCGTAGTCATAATAATTAATCTTTAACGTTTGTTTTGTCTCGTTGTCAATCTAGTTCACATGGGGTAGTTATTAGCTACTAGCGTAATCAATATTCTTAATATTCTTTGTTTAGATAATATCAACGGTATTGTCCTTGTTTTAGTAGTTTTTAGTTTGTCTTTGTGGTATTCGTGTCTTGTGGTTGTCACTATCTTATTTACTACGTTTAGTTGGTCGTAGACCGCCACTTTCAATTTAGTTCTAGTAGAATAAAGTTGTGTTTTGTTTGTGCCGAGTCTCTGTGGGATCGACCTCGACTCTATCTAGCTATACTACGATTGAACCTAGTTCTCTTGCTAGTGTGTTAGTTAGGTATCGAGTATTTTATTACTTGACACGTACATCAAGTTTTTGGCGCCGTTGCCGGGGACTCGAGTCATTAAATTAAAATATAGCTTATTTTGTTAGAACTTGGATTCGTGGACATTCGTGAATAAGAGTACGTATATTAAACGGTGTCGTTATAAAAAAAAAAAAAAAAAAAAGAGTTCGGTCGACCGAAAAAAGAGTTCTCGGTCGACCGAGAATTTATTTTTTTACGTTTTTACATTACGTATTAGTTTTACGGTATCGCTTACTTGTTTTATTTACGTTTTTTTTTTTCTCAAACTTGTTTCGAGTCTGTTTTAGTTTCGTTTTTATTATTTAGTCTAGTTAAAGGCCTAGCCTTTAAGTTTTTATTGTTTTATTGTTTTTTGTTATTTTATAGTACGCTACTCGGAAATCGAAGGAACCGCTTGAGCCATATAATCCTGAAATAGAGAAATTTGCGAGGCGAAATAGAAAGTTAGCTAGAGAACTGGCTAAGCAAGGAGAAGAGGATCCAAATCTAAAGGAAAGCGAGCACGAATCAGAAGAAGGACATACAACCGATCATTCTAAGCATTCTGAATCTGAAACAGAAATGGAAGGCATTCCGGTCAATCCGAACCAGGTACTTAATCCTGAAGTTATTAATAATGCCAATAATGTTAATAATGCGAACAATCTTAATGCTAATAATGGAAACCAAGCTGCGAGGCGCACTTTGCAAAGTTATGCAACGCCATTTATTGAGCAATTCATTCCCGCTATCGTAGCACCGCAAAATCTTTGCGGAAGTCTATCACCCTAGGCCTAATGTAATTCAAATGGTGACCAACTATTCCACTTTTCATGGAGTCCAAAACGAGGATCCTGGTGTTCATGTGACAAATTTCTTGGAAATCGTTAGCACTGTGAAACCAGAATTAATCCCGGAGGGTAACATTCGTCTTAAGCTTTTCCCTTTCACTTTGAAAGATAAAGCTAAGCAATGGCTTCTCTCTTTAGAGGCTGGATCTATCACTACGTGGGAACAATTGTTGCAGAAATTCATGAATAAATACTTCCCTTTAGGAAAAACTTTTAAGTTACGCCAAGACATCTTAGGATTTAAGCAACAACCGGGGAAAGTTTTGATCAAGCTTGGGAACGTTTTAAGGAGGCCATGAGAAAGTGTCCTCATCACGATATCTCTCTGTGGCTTAATGCAAACTTTTTACCATGGGTTGAGAGAGACTGAGAAAATTAGAGTAGACGCCTCCAGCAATGGAGCGTTTGTTCTTTTATCTCCTGAGGAGGCACAAGGAAAGATGGAACAAATAGCGATGAATAGTCAATGGGGAGGCAATGACATAGCTACTGTAAAGATGGCCGCTGACATATTTGAGGATAGTGCATCTACCAAAATCTTAGAACAATTATCTGTTATCAACAATAAGGTAGACGGAATGCAAGAGAGGATGGCACGAGTAGAGAAAGGGACTGGAATCGAAGTAATTCCTCAAGGTGAGAATCTTTGAAGTGCTTGAAGAAGCCAATTATATTGGGAAGCAAGGAAATCAATGGGGAGGATATAAGCCTAACCATAACCATCCTGGATTCCGATATAGTGACCCCAATGCGGGGAGAAGGGCCTAAACCGCCTACTACTTATGTACCCCCGCAAACTAAAACTTTTGGTTGGGAAAATTTGCAATAGAAAAAGCGAGTAATGTCGTTCGACAATATGGGACAACTTTCAAAATCTATGGCTGATTTAGCCACTAACTTTAGCCAATATTTCCGGAAGACCGATGCTAAGGTGACCAACCAAGAAGCTCTAGTCCAAAATCTCACTCACCAAATAGGACAACTAGGCGAGCAAGTCTCAACTAGACCTCTGGAGGGTTGCCAAGCAACAACGAGAAGAACCCCTAAGGATTTGAATGCGATCATGACAAGAAGTGGAAAAGAAGTAACTCCACCATCCCTGCAAGAGAAAGAGAAAGTCACAAAGAATAAGGATGGTGAGCCAAGCAATGAGACTAATACTTCCGAGACTTTGCACGAGCAAAGAACTTATAAAGAACACTGCGGCCACTAGAGTTGAACTTTACAATAACAAGTATCCAATTTTCAACGATGTCGATCCTTCAACTCTACCTTATCCTCCACCAAAGCCGAAGCCTAAGTTTGATAATAAGAGGTATAAGAAGTTCGTGGATATATTCGGTAAGTTACAAATCAATATACCCCTAGTTGAAGCACTAAATTTGAAATGCTGAGTACACTAAGTTTTTAAAAGACGCCGTCTCAACTAAAAGGAAACTTCTAGATTTAGAGACCATATGCCTTAATGAGGAGTGCTCAGCCATTCTTCAACATAAGTTACCCCCAAAATGCAAAGATCCGGGAAGCTTTCTCATTCCCTGCACCATAGGTAACGTATGTCTAAACAAAGCTTTGTGTGATCTAGGAGCAAGCGTGAATCTGATGCCACTATCTATTTTTCGGAAACTAGGCATGAAAGATCTTAAGAAGACCTCAATCACACTGCAATTAGCTGACCGTTCTGTCAAAGAACCTTGTGGAGTGGTTGAGGATGTGCTAGTAAGAGTTGAAAAGTTTGTATTCCCTGTCGACTTTGTGGTATTAGATATGGAAGCTAACTACGAAGTGCCCTTGATATTAGGGAGACCTTTCATGGCCACTAGTAGAACGCTAATTGATGTTTACAAAGGCGAGTTAGTATTAAGAGTGAACGAAGAGAGAGTTGCATTCAATGTCTTCGACACTTTATGAAGCAACGATGATGGAGAGGATGCATGTTTCATGTTGGATTCCATTGATAGGATCGTTCAAGAATTTCAACAACATGAAAGTATCAAGGATTTCTTGGATCTTTGTCTTGGAAGAAGAAGATGAAGTCAAGTACGTGAGTAGTGAGGAGGAGAAGATGATATGGCCGGGATGTAGTAGAGGAACCCCACAGGCTGTAGAGGAAGTAAGTCTTTGCGGAGATTGAAAGATTCTATCATAGACCAACGTGGCATAAGTACTTCGAACTTAAACTCACTGGTCAAAAGTTGAAGACCTCTTTGGAAGAACCTCCCACTAATTTGACTTTAAAACCTCTTCCTGCAAATTTGAAGTATGTATTTCTTCAAGATGAGACTTTGCCACTAATTATATCTTCTTCCTTGACGGATTTACAAGAGGAGAAACTAATGAGAGTTTTAAGAGAGTACCGCGGAGCATTTGGATGGACCATAGCGACATTAAGGGCATTAGTCCTAGCGTATGTATGCACAAAATCTCCGTGGACCACGAAAAGAAAGCGGTTGCACAACCTCGGAGGCGTCTAACCCCACAATTAAAGGACGTGGTTAGGGATGAGGTTATAAAAATGCTAGAAATGGGAATTATATTTCCAATTGCGATAGCGAATGGGTAAGCCCTATCCACGTAGTTCCCAAGAAGGGAGGATTGACGGTGCAAGCCAATGAGTTGAATGAGTTAATTCTGTGAGGCTCATCACCGGTCATCGAGTATGCATAGACTTTAGGAAACTAAATGATGCGACTCGTAAGGACCACTTTCCTCTTCCCTTCATCGATCAAATGCTCGAGAGGCGGCGGGCATGCTTTCTATTGTTTTCTTGACGGGTATTCGGGATACTATCAAATCCACATCTCGCCCGAAGATCGTGAGAAAACAACATTTACATGCCCGTATGGGACATTTGCGTATAATCGAATGCCATTTGGATTGTGTAACGCTCCCGCGACATTTCAACGATGTATGATGTCATTATTTGCGGATATGGTGGAAGATTTCTTGGAAATCTTTATGGATGATTTCTCCGTATTTGGAGACGATTTCGATTCATGTCTCACACATCAGCACGAGTGTTGAAGAGATGTGAGGAGACGAATCTTGTGCTTAAGCGGGAGAAGTGTCATTTGATGGTTACGGAAGGTATAGTACTAGGCCACCGCATATCAAAGAGCGGAATAGAGGTGGATAGAGCCAAAGTTGAGGTGATCGAGAAATTACCTCCACCTACCAATCTTAAAACTTTGCGAGGTTTTTAGGCCACGCCGGATTTTATCGTAGGTTTATTAAGGACTTTTCCTTAATCTCAGACCTCTTACCGAATTATTGGCCAAGGATGTGCCATTTGTGTTTTCTAATGAGTGCATAAAAGCTTTCAACGAAATAAAAAGTAGGTGATTCTTGCACCCGTTACGGTCGCACCGGATTGGGATCTTCCGTTTGAACCGATGTGTGATGCAAGTGATACTGCTTTGTTGGCGCCGCTTTGGGTCAAAGAAAAGATAAGATCTTTAGGCCTATTTATTATGCAAGCCGGACTTTGAATGCTTTGCCCAAAGAAATTACGCCACAACGGAGAAGGAGCTTTTGGCCGTTATCTTTGCTTTTGACAAGTTTAGATCTTACTTAGTGGGATCTAAAGTCAACGTGTGGGTGACCATGCGGCTCTTAAGTATCTCCTAGCAAAACAAGATTCAAAGCCTAGATTGTTGAGATGGATTCTACTTTGCAAGAATTTGACGTAGAAATCCGAGATAAGAAAGGAAGTGAGAATGTGGTGGCCGATCATACGTCGCGCTTACAATTAGAGGATGGTGAGGAATTACGAGATAGGAGAATCTTTTCACGATGAACAACTTTTCTCCATCACCACCATCGGGGGACATGATGATTGTGTTGCGGTTTCTTCGCGAATAGAGGTTGTGAAGGAGAAGAAACAACCATGGTTTAGTTTGTTTGTTAATTATCTATCCGCAAAGTACCTACCACCAAATCTCACTTTGTCCAAGAAAGGAAAAAATTCTTTAAAGATCTTAGACACTATTATTGGGATGAGCCTTATCTGTTTAAGCTAGGATCGATAATGTTTTTCGAAGGTGTGTGCCCGAGGAAGAGTATAATGATATCTGAAGCATTGTCATTCTTATGAAGTTGGAGGGCACTACGGGGGAGAAAAAACTGCGGCCAAGGTCCTCCAATGCGGTTTTTATTGGCCGACATTGTTTAAGGATGCACACCAATATGCACGAGCATGTCATGCTTGTCAAATGACAGGAAATATTTCACGGAGGAATGAGATGCCACTTAAGAGCATCTTAGAAGTAGAACTCTTTGACGTTTGGGGAATAGATTTCGTTGGACCCTTCACTTCATCACTATCTAACCGATACATCTTAGTTGCTGTTGATTATGTATCCAAATGGGTTGAGGCCATTGCTTCCCCTACTAACGATGCTAAGGTTGTAGTTAGATTCTTGAAAAAGAATATTTTTACAAGGTTTGGGACGCCTAGGGCGATTATAAGCGACAATGGTAGTCATTTTTGCAATAAACCTTTTGAAAGGTGATGATTAAGTATGGGGTTCGACATAAGCTAGCAACCGCATATCACCCCCAGACTAGTGGGCAAGTAGAAGTCACCAATCGAGAGATAAAGCGTATCCTGGAGAAAACTGTCAATACGACTAGGAAAGATTGGTCGTTACGTTTAGACGACGCTTTATGGGCTTATAGGACTGCATATAAAACCTCGATTGGAATGTCCCCGTATAGGATTGCTTTTGGAAAGGCATGTCATCTTCCTGTGGAACTTGAGCACCGGGCCATGTGGGCAACAAGGATGCTAAATTTTGATGAGACGTTGGCCGGTGAGAAGAGGATGTTAGAATTAACTCGCCTGGAGGAGTTTCGTTTAGAGGCATACGAGAATGCCAAGATTTTCAAGGAGCGCACGAAGAAGTTCCATGACAAAAAGATTACGGAGAGGACCTTTCAAAAGGGTGATGCGGTTCTCTTGTACAATTCGCGCTTAAGACTCTTCCCGGGCAAGTTAAAATCAAGATGGTATGGCCCATTTCGAGTACAACAAGTCTTTCCTTACGGAGCGGTGGAGCTATTCAATTTCAAAGACGAGTCCGGGTTTGTGGTCAATGGACATCGTGTGAAGCATTATCAAGGGCTTCCGCCTGGTTTGAGGAGGAGGTTTTGTACCTCGAAGACCCTATCTATGAATAAACCATCTTGAAGCGAGTCGAGCTAGCGACTATAAATTTAGAACTATTTCCTTATAACTATCTTTTTCGTTTTTATTTTTAATAAAGTAGCATGCGCCTATCACGGTTTTTTCATCTCGCCATGTTCCGAGTCTAAGTTCGGAATAAACGAGGTTTTTCCTTGATAGCCGTCATGTGAGTTTTTATTTAGGTTTAAATCCCTTTTGGTATTGTCCATGGCAGTATAAAGTAAAGTGGCTTAAATTGTTTTTAGATATTTATATCTAATTACTGCCACATTATTTTATAACTTCCATAGACATGGTATTTGACGATTTCGTGGAGCTTGTTTGCTTATACAGGATGTGTCTGTCTCTCCACGACGTGCTGATGTTTACTCCGATATTGTTCCTTTACTTGGGAGCCGTTTCCAGAGCTAAGTCTTTTTTCTTAAACTCTCATTTATTTTTGTCATTGAGGACGATGCCATGTTTAAGTGGGGGGCAAGGGACTTAGCTATATGTTGAAAAAGTAAAGAGGAACGGAATATTGAGGCAATATTGAGCCAAATTTAAAAAATTTCATGGATAAATGCCAAGTTGTTTAACTCGTACCCTTAAACTTGTGAAGTTCTTATACTTAGAATTGATAGGAAAGAAACCAATTGCGTGAGTACGTGGTCATATTATACTTTTGCGATAAATTGTTAGTAAACTTAAGGATATTCATGCCAACAATTGCAAGTAGTTAGGTATTGTTCAATTACTCAACATGTGAATCGCTTAGTACCGCATGAATTATAAAAAGAGGTATGTGTACATTGCATAGATGATTGGTTATGCTTACCTAGTGTCGTTATTTATCGGCGATGTATTCGATCTTCTAGCCATCAAAGCGGAGTAATAAGCTTGAGACGTACTGTGTTTTGACAATGCGTTAAAACAACGGGCTTGTAGTAACATTACCAAAGTAGCCCCGCGCTTGTGGTAATATTCGATACTATGCATGATCTAAGATAGGGGGGATAATCGAAAAAAAAAAAAGTTTTCTTCCTTGAGATTGGTAGTATCGAAAAATATGAAGAATTGAAAAAGTTCAAGTTTTTAGAGGCTTTGAGTAGTACTCGGTCTCCAAGTCCAAAATCCCTATAGATACGCTCTTGCTTATTGTTCTAGTGCTTTAACCATTGCGAGGCAAAAGAAGTATGAATGCTGATGTTGGTGAATTTTGATATGAAGTATGCATAAACTCTAATCTTACTACATTTATATAAAACCAATGCACATGCACACAATCACTTCGATTCATAGCGAGTAGTGAATAATGCTTATCTTATGAGTTGACTCGAGTTTCTTGTGTAAGTATGAGTTGACCAAGGAAAATGTTGTCTTGGGGAATGACTTATTGATGCTTTGTTCGGGACGAAGCAAAGTTTAAGTGTGGGGCATTTTGATGACGGTTAAAATATACTATTTATGTCATCAATTCTAACCTTAAATCGGAGTTAATTATATATATTTCATATTGAATCACTTGTTTATATTTATTATTTAATGTTAAGTGATTATTAATATGATTTTTGGTATTTAATTTGTTTTTATTATTAAAGACCAATTTATTGTGCGATAAATGCTGATTTTGTAGATCATGATAAATCGGGAGGATAAATGTCATTCAATCAGTGAATCTCAAGATAATAAGGAAGAAAATCGGAGCATTAATCAAGGGATAAGTTAGAGAAATCAGATCAGCACGGAAGAATGCAGTGGGGAGCAAGTTAGACGAGAAACGCATTTAACATGTGCAAAAAAGAGGCTCGGTCGACCGAGCCACTTCATTCGGTCGACCGAGGGTTGATATTCGGTCACCCGAAGCTCATCCAGAAGAAAAACGCGTGTATATCTTCTAGATCCTTCCTAGGTCGGCTATAGCCTCTATATAAGCAGCAGCTACGAAATTGAGACAACAACCACCAACAACCCATAAGATACAATATATACAATACCTTGAGTTTATTAAGTTTTAGTTTTTTTATGTTCGTTCATTGTGGAGTCGTCGGATTCTCCGGTTAGGGAGCGCATTAAAGAGTGGGAGTCATTCTCATCTTCGAGGGTATGACTTTTCAATTATGCAATCTTTATTCGTAGATCTGATTTATTTTATTATGGAGTAGTTTTCTTGTATTGATTCCGCGATGTAGACTAATTACGAACCCATGTGTTTAGGTTAGAAACGTTAAGAAGTAATCATAATTTGTACCGACGCGAGATCCTTTCCCGGTCGGCCGAGACATGTCACTCGGTCAACCGAGACATGTCATTCGGTCGACCGAGGGTGGTGAAGTTTAGGGCGAGAATTATGACCGGCTTCGACTACGTCGGATTCTACGATTTGGAATTAAAACGAGTAATTAAACACGATCAACTTAATTATTTGTCATCATAATTTAACAAGAAACCTAAAAAGTGATTGTTACTTAGGATCTAGATTGAATCGGCATCTAAGAAGTACGCCTTACCCTAGGAATGTTGCTTAGATGAGGTTACGGTTTATACCGGCATCCCTAGTTTCGTAATTGTGTCAGAAGTTATATGAGATGGAGGCATTAAAAGGCGAAGTCACGTAATGGAGGCACAATGATTTAGATGGCCTAATCGGAGCTAAATCTACCTTAGGGGATGACTCCCGTAGTCATAATAATTAATCTTTAACGTTTGTTTTGTCTCGTTGTCAATCTAGTTCACATGGGGTAGTTATTAGCTACTAGCGTAATCAATATTCTTAATATTCTTTGTTTAGATAATATCAACAGTATTGTCCTTGTTTTAGTAGTTTTTAGTTTGTCTTTGTGGTATTCGTGTCTTGTGGTTGTCACTATCTTATTTACTACGTTTAGTTGGTCGTAGACCGCCCCTTTCAATTTAGTTCTAGTAGAATAAAGTTGTGTTTTGTTTGTGCCGAGTCTCTGTGGGATCGACCTCGACTCTATCTAGCTATACTACGATTGAACCTAGTTCTCTTGCTAGTGTGTTAGTTAGGTATCGAGTATTTTATTACTTGACTGTACATCATCTCCATCCTCGGAATTTTATTTGCATTCCCCAAATCCTTCATCTCAAATTCACCTTGAGCGATTCTTCGGATCTTGAATGTTAGACTTGTTTGCAGCAACTATCAGCATATCATCTACATACAGCACCAGGTAGATGATTGATCCATCCTTCAACTTGTTGTGATAAACACAACAGTTATATGGACTCCCGCTATAACCCCGCTTGAATCATATAATTTGTCAAACTTCTTATACCACTGCCTTGGAGCCTGCTTAAGTCCATATAAGGACTTCTTCAAATTGCACACATACCCTTCTTTGCCAGGAACTTGGAAACCCTCCGGCTGAGTCATATAAATCTTCTTATCTACATCTCCATGTAGAAAGGCTATCTTCACATCCAATTGCTCAAGTTCAAGATTCTGATGTGCCATTATTGCTAACAGCACCTTGATGGAAGTATGTCTGACCACTGGAGAAAATATTTCTTCATAGTCTACCCCATTATTCTGACTCAACCCCCTAGCAACCAAATGTGCCTTATATCTAAAACCCTCAGCAGATGTCATTCCTTCCTTCTTTTTGAATATCCATTTGCAAGTTACCACCCTCTAGTCTTGTGGTTGTTTGACCAGATCCCACATTCTTCTGAAGTGACTCCATTTCTTCTCCCATAGAAACAAGCCATTGGGATTCCTCAGAACATGTCACAGCTTCCCTGTAAGTGTTAGGTTCAAAACCATCCATTTCTTTAGCTACCTGTAGTGCATATCCAACCATATCCTCCTCAAACCCATATCTTCTTAGAGGTCTGATATTGGTCCTCCTAGCACTGCTGAGAGCTATACCCTGCTGACCATCATTAGCAGTTTGAGTCTCTGCTGACCCTTGTTCAGCAGACTGGCTTGGATCTTGTTCTGGATCTGCTGACTGTTGACTGTCCCCTGCTGATTCCTTTAATCCAGTAGGCTCTGCTTGAAGCTCCACTGTCGTTTGTCAATCTTCTCAGTCTCAGATCCAATTTTAGATTCAGATGTGGCTCTCACAGATGAGTTAAGCATAAAGTTTTCATCAAAAACTACACTCCTGCTGAGTATAACCCTATTTTCAGTTGATGACCAGATTCTATAACCCTTAACTCCATCTCTATATCCAACAAACACACCCTTCTTGGCCCTAGGCTCCAATTTGCCCTCACTGACATGATAGTAGACAGTGCTTCCAAAAACCCTAAGTCCAAAGTAGTCTGCTGACTTTCCTGACCAAACGTCAAGTGGTGTTTTAAGTTTGATCCCATTGTAAGGCCCCCTATTTATTAAGTAGCATGATGTACCGATAGTCTCTGCCCAAAATATCCTTGCTAGACCAGAGTTAGAGAGCATGCACCTTGCCCTCTCCAGAAGAGTTTGTTCATTCTTTCTACAACACCATTCTGTTGTGGAGTATCTCTTACAGTATGGTGCCCGGGAATGCCTTCATTCTTACAAAATTCATCAAACTCGGACCAACAGAATTCTAGTCCATTATCAGTTCTAAGTCCCTTGATCTTCCTCCCTGTTTGATTTTCAACCAAAGCCTTCCACTGCTTGAAGTGCTTGAATGTTTCACTCTTGTGTTTCATCATGACTACCCAAACCATCCTTGAATAATCATCTATAAAAGACACAAAATACATGTGACCACCCAATGACTCCACCCTTGAAGGTCCCCAACAATCAGAATGGACATAATCAAGTGTCCCTTTTGTGATGTGGATTGCCTTTAGGGAACTTTCTCCAATGTAGCTTCCCAAACACACAGTGTTCACAAAATTCCAGTTCATTGACCTTATGTCCCCCATATAGACCAGACTTAGATAGAATTTGCATCCCTCTTTCCCCCATATGGCCTAATCTCATATGCCACACCTTTGTCAAATATGATTGGTGAACCTCTGATGATGCAACAACAGCAGAACCTGATACAGTAGACCCTTGTAATATGTATAATGTCCCATGCCTGATACCCTTCAGAATCACACTTGAACCCTTATAGACATTCACCACTCCACCTTCACCCCTGAACTTGAACCCTTTGCTGTACAAGTAGACTAAGCGATATCAAATTCTTGGTCATTTGTGGAACATGCCTGACCTCATTCAATGTGCGAATTTACCATCATGTGTCCTAAGTTGGATTGATCAAATCCTAACTATTTTGCAAACCTTGCTGTTGGCCAAATGACCTTCATCAACCTGCTGATAAGTTGAAACCACTCCCTATTTGGACACACATGATATGATGCCCCAGTGTCCGAATCCACACATCTCTACGTGCCCTACCGACTCGAAACTACTAAGGCCAGATCTTCTTCAGAGTTGGTGTCTTGTTCTGCTAAAGCAACTGTACCCTGCTGAGTACCCTGCTGCTTCTTCCTCTTTGGACATTCATTTTTCCAATGTCCCTGCTCCTTGCAGTAATTACAGATATCCTTAGCTTTAGGACCTTTGGAATTCTTTTTGAATTTCTTCTTTCTAGAATTTCCTAGCCCCCTACTGACTCCACTGGCCACCAACCCAACAGACTGACTATCTGTTCTAGATCCAGATGCCTTATGGCGTAACTCTCGAGCATGGAGTGATGACCTTACATCCTCCAATGATACTGAGTCATTTCCAACAATAAAGGACTGCACAAAGTTCTTATATGATGCTGGAAGTGACACAAGTAGAATCAATGCAGCATCCTCATCTTCAATCTTCACATCAATATTTCTTAAATCAAGCAATATTGTGTTCAGCTGATCTAGATGATCCCTCAGCTGAGTACCTTCATGCATCCTTAAACTGAATAGACGTTGTTTCTACAACAACTTGTTGGTTAGGGACTTAGTCATATACAGACTCTCAAGTTTGGCCTACAACTTCTCAGTAGTGTCCTCTTCAGCAACCTCTGTGATAATATCATCTGACAAGCACAACATAATTGTTGAATGTGCTTTCTCCGCCAGACTGGCTCTCTCAGCAGCACTTCCTTCTGTTGATTTAGACAAGGGACCCCATAATCTCTGCTGCTTCAACAAAGCACGCATTTTGATCTGCCACAGACTAAAACTGTTCCTTCCTGTAAACTTGTCAATCTTAACATTTAAAGCAGACATCTTTCTCACCAGAAAAGCTTGTGTAGATCCCAAATCCTAGCGTCGATTATGACCTTGGTGCCAATCTACCTTGCTTAAAACAGATAAACAGATTTCTTGATGAACCTTGACGCTCTGATACCAGTTTGTTATAACGGATCGATCAAGAAGTGATGGTGATTGTGAGTAAAGATAAAAGATAAACAAGCATGCAAACATAGAAACAAGAAGAACACAGATTTAACGTGGTTTTCGGCAATGTGCCGACTACTCCACGGACAAACGAGGATATTTTATTATCACCAAAAAGTTACATTAAGTTACAACTAATACATATGGTATTTATAGCCTTGGGAATCCAACCCTAACCGACTAAACAACCAACCCAGTAAATGACAGAAATACCCTAGAAGTAACTCCACCGAATTAGGAAACCATGCCGACGTGTTCCTTAAGTCTGATGTGAACCAGCATACTTCACTCTGCTGATACCCTGTATCAGGAGACTCAGCTCCAGCAGACTAATCATCTCTCGCTGCGCCGCCCCGTACGAACACCAGATTCAGCAGATGCTTCATGCTCTGCTGACCACCATAATTTCCATACCAGACCTCAGTAGCATGAGTTTAAGTCACCATTACAAAAACCTTCAATCTGCACTCATCAAGGTATTCAAAATGGTCTTTGTTAAGTTGAAGAGTAACCTTTGTACCGCGCGGACTGGAAATGGTACACGGCCTGGTGCACGGCCGGTCAACGAAGAAGAACGACATATCCCTTGCCGAGGAAAACAAGGCGCACCGCATGTCACCACCATAATGCATTGTAGTGATGCGAACGTTGTCGCAACCATGTAAGCCGCAAAGAAACCAAGACGAAGATCCCAATTACGCGAATAAAACTGATCAACATTTACTTTGTTTTTCCAGAAGTTTATCAATGGCCTTCTTGTATTTTTCCAGTGCAAGCTCCGGAACGGTAAAAAGTATGTTCTTCAAATCATCCTCCATCATTCCAATGCCGTTGTCGGCGATGGACAGGGTGTGATTACTTTTGTCAGGGATTATGTCAATAAAAAGCCCTCGTGGATCACCAATCAGATCGGTTTCAAACAAAGTCTCAAGACGGATTTCGTAAAGAGCACGAGCTGCATTACGAACAATCTCCCAAAGAAAGACCTCATTGGCGCCGTGCGATATGGCATTCATCTTATCTAAAAGTTTGCAGACGCCTTTCCCAAAAGGAATTATTTTCTCTTGTTTCGCCATCTTAGGGGTGTTTTACGATTTCGATCTGATAAAGAGGGTTTCAGGAGGGAGGAGATGAGATGCCGTGTGGATTATCATGTTTAATTTAAATAATCAAACAACTAAATTGTATTTTTTAAAATTTATGGTATAAGAAGGATTTTTTTTATTGTACTTGAAGTAAAAAAAAAGATAGATTGAGGGAAAAATCCAAATTTTAATACAAAATGAATAAACAGGACACACTATTTTTTTGTTACAATTAGGACAAGTAAATTCCGTGTGACACAAATACCCTTACTCATGAACACGTGCAGCAACAAACAGACAGATGGCTAATGCTGTTTTTTTTTCAAACATCCGTAACTTTTGATTTATAACTCCGATAATCGAATTTTTTTCACCAAAATTCATATTTTTTTCTCTTTAACAAATACGATACTCTTCCGATGTAAATTTTGAAAGCCGAAAAAATATTTCCATTAACCGGAGCGTTTTTCTTATAAACGACCGTAACTTTTGATTTAGAACACCGATCATCAAAATTGTTTCACCAAAGTTCATATTTTTTTATCTTCGTTTTGAGACCTCATTTGATACCTTTTCGACGTAGTATTTGAAAGCCGAATTTAATCGCAGCATTTACACTAACACAGTATCGACGTATCGTATCATCGGCTCATTTAAGGCTTAATTCAAGTGACTACTTCAAGGTACACATATCTGGCTCATATAATGCTCATTTAAGGCTTAATTCAAGGGAGACAATATCATATAAGGCTCATATAAGGCATACAATATCACTAACAGTATCATATAAGGCATGCAATATCACTAACACTATCATATAAGGCATACGTATCGAATCGATCAAAAATGATATCGAGCTCATTTAAGACTTAATTCAAGTGACTACTTCAAGGCACACATATCTGACTCATATAAGGCTCATTTAAGGCTTAATTCAAGGGACACAATATCATATCTGGCTCATATAAGGCTCATATAAGGCACACAAAATGAGTAACAATATCATATAAGGCACATAGTATCAGGAAACAGTATCAGGCTCATTTAAGGCTTAATTCAAGTGACTACTTTAAGGCACACATAATGTCCATTTCTAGAAACCATGCTTCAATTTCTTGCAGATTCAATGAGAAAACAAGAACGGCTAGAATTGAAAATAACTACTCTAGCCTCTTTTATAAGAGCCAAAGCACTTAAAATTTATAACAGGATCTATCTAACATTATCACCACTACTATTTAACATCTCCAAAATAGCTTGTAAGCCACCATTTCTAAACAAAAGCATACGATTACTGGCACCAAAAATGACGATATTTCTAAGGCACTTCAAAGGTACCACCTTTGTACTACCTTCCAAATCCTGTGCTAGCCTTAACAAGAAAGGAATAGCCCCAGATTGTCTAATTACTACCGCCAACCTGCCTTTTCCTATACGAGCAACGCGTTGTAAGCAGTAAGCAAAAACTTGCTGAATTGATGGATTCTGATTATCATTAGGGATGTTTAGTAGCTCCACCAAGATTGGGACAGTACGCTCTAAGATGTTCTCAGGTACACGATTAGATGCATTTGCAAGATTGAGGATGGCTTGAATTTGTAATGATCTATTGTCGCTAAAAACTGCACTTTGGTAAAATTGAAATGCTTTATCCCAGTCCATGCTTAACTCTATTTGATTTTTCATCCAATTTATTCATTAGGAGACGCCCCTTTGATTGACACAAATCTTATCTTCTGGGAAAATAAAGGAGAAGTCCAATCCGAGAAAACGTTAGGCATGCAACTGAATAAAATGAATTCAAATCATAGCAGTGAAAGCGGACTTCAAATAGATGAAAACAAAAAAAGTGACTTCACCTTGGATAGCTAAATTCTAGGAGCAAAACTCAAACAACGGCGAAATCGAACTGATTGAACACCAAAACTTGCCGGAACGAAGGGACATGAAATCAGCTTATATGAGCTAGGAAGTGTGACAAAATGCCGTGAAAGCAAGAGTGCGATGAATGATCGGAAAGCAGAGGTCTCCGGTGAAAACAATCGACTTCCAACAATCGACCTCTCATGGCGGTCAAGAAGCGTGCTTTCTTCATCTCCGAATCTCTAAAGAATGGCTTTCGTCGTCGTCGTCGTCGTCATTTCACCTTTTTCCGCTTCCACAGTGGATTAATCAATTCACTTTCTACGATTTGTTTTCTAAGTAAATAGGAGTATATTCGTCCGGTGGAATTTATTTGTCCTTAATGTAACTAAAAATTTGAAGATGTATTAACACTTAATTAAAAGGGGAAAAATGGACTATAAACTATTTTTTTCAAAAAATAATACAAATAATATGATGATGTTAAAAGCAATTTGTAGGATGTCGGAAACATTATTAGAGTATCTCCAGTCATGGAGCTGTTAAAAGCTTTATTACTGTGCCACATCACACAAAAGTAATAAACATTTTTTCTACAATACATAATCCTTTTAAAAACTTTATAAGACGGGGCCGCACATAAATATTTTTGTACTACATCTATAAAATAAAAAATAAAAAAAGCTTTTGCAGATTGATTATTTGACGAAGAGCTGCATAAAGCTTTTGCAAAAAATGACTGTGTGTACTCCAATGGCAAAAAGTTTTTGATAAAGCTTTATGAAAATCTTTAAACCTCCTGTTGGAGGTGCTCTTAGTTTCACAAACGAAATCGTGGGGCCCGATATTTATGTTCATCTTGGATTGATATTTGACGAAGAATAATGATATGTGCACTATATTTTTGTGTAGTACACAAACCACTACACTATTGGTAGCTTTTGATTATAGTGATCAAGGATTTTTTGTGATGGGTCCCAACTGAATATGTGGTGTTGATTGTGTTGTGTAAGATGTTGTGGTTGAAAGAGTAGTGGATGTATCACTACCGTTTGATGAATTTGCCATACCAAGTCTGACGTCATGGATTATGTCATCCATGGTCCGTTGATAAATAGACGCCTAAATGATTAGAGCTTTCCACCTCGGTATCTAAGTCCAGAGTCAGTCGGTGAGCTGAGAAATCCTTGTGGTGAGATCAATCAGGTCGATTGTGTGCAGAAATGGCAGCTGGAGAAGGAGATGTGGTGACGCAGAAGCAGGTACTGTTCAAGAATTACGTGAAAGGAGCACCCAAGGAGACTGACATGTATCTAAGCTCATCCACCATAGCACTCAAAGTTCCGCCTGGTTCCAAATCAATTTTGGTGAAGAATCTCTACTTGTCTTGCGATCCAGTTCAGCGGATGCTCATGGAGAAGCTTGAGATTCAAGAGGATATGCCCTTCGTTGGCTACTCCCCTGGCAATGTAACCTTTCGCTTTCTTCCCATGTTCTTCTCTTTTCTGGTTTTTTTTTTCCTATTGTTTTGCAGAGAAATTATCTAGTGCAGATCGTCTTTTTCTTCTTTTTCTAGACTATATTTGGTTTCTCCATCTTCAATTTGGTTGTTTGAGCTCGAATTACAATTAAAATATGGCTTTCATACAGCAGCAAGGACAGATCTTGCTCGAGAAATGTTAAAATCTCTCTTTATTTGGCCACATTTTTCCATTTGCATACTTACTAAGGGCTGAAACTGCTACAATGCTTATATGTAGTGCCGGTTTACTTTGATCTTTCATTTGAATAGCTTAACATTTGTGACACTGAATGCAGCCTATTACTGGATATGGAGTGTCCAGAGTAATTGATTCAGACAATCCTAAGTTCAAGAAGGGTGACCTGGTATGGGGAACAACTGGCTGGGAGGAGTATACTATCATAGGTGAAAAGAATGACTTGTTCAAAATCGAGCACACTGATGTACCACATTCATATTATTGCGGACTCCTCGGTAAGTATTCTTCTGCATATGCATTTGCCAATGAATTTGATCTCAATGTTCATGTGAAAACAAGAACCTTACTGTGTAAGATGCTATACCTTTAGTTTCATGTCAAACAGTGTGTTTATGGGTTGATTTTGTTTTATGTGGTACAAGCATGATTGCACACATTCTGCTTTGGATTTACATTGAATGTCGGTGTGGTTCCAACTTCCACATACTATGGGCTTGGCTTCAGTATATGTAGCACTTATAATCAACATACTTCAACTTTGTGTCTATTGTCCTTCATTCTTTTACAGTAATGAAATATGCTCTGAGGCCTAAGGGGATTGGAAACTGAGTTGATTTCCTCAAAACGTTCCATGTTAAAATTAGTTGAATGTATAGATGTTTCATACAAATGACATTGATTTTGGTCAGTTATTGTAATTAGTCAGAGTATTAGATTTGCTTCAAGTTGAATTTTTCGGACCTGCTATGTGAGAAGAACAATGAAAAAGTTATGTCTCAAGGCAAGTGCATTTGTTCAATATTTCAGTGTACATTGGCAATAGTCTATATTCATGAGACTTCCGCTTGATGTCGCTGCACAAGAATGTTAATTAACGATAGAGAGTGGTCTCAAACCGTCTTTTTATCATTAACGAATTCCTAATGTGCGTGTGTTGCTCGTGATTAGGTATGCCTGGTGTGACTGCCTATGGTGGGTTCTATGGGGTTTGCCATGCCAAGAAAGGGGACAAAGTGTATATATCAGCAGCAGCTGGCTCTGTTGGCCAGATTGTAGGCCAATTTGCAAAGTTGGCTGGTTGCTATGTCGTCGGCAGTGCTGGTAGTAAAGAAAAGGTAATTTGTTCTTTTGGCATACACTTTCTTGGAAGATTATACTCATTGCCATTATCTTAGCTTGTTAAAATGGATAGAAACTTCATATTTATAGATTGGTTACTGAAAATGTTTTTCTTAACCCCCTCAAGAAAAAACCCCAATTGTCTTGTTCGTGGTCTCTGATAATTTGCACCTGGCATTTTTATCAAAATTATCAGAAACTACTATGTAATCTTTTGAATCATCCTATAATCTTGTCTAACCTGATATATGTATTTTTTTTTTCCTGAGATTATTTCCCTCCCCTAAAAATAAAATGAATAATAATAATCATTTTATTCTGGTAGATCACCTTATTTTCATTATTTTTCACTTTGATAGATTGACCTATTGAAAAGCAAGCTTGGATTTGATGATGCTTTCAACTATAAGGAAGAGCCTGACTTGGCAGCTGCCCTGAAAAGGTTCAAAATTCTCACATATCCTACAATGGATCAACTTTTAAGCCTTTCTCCCCTCCTTTAAGAACACCAATGCAAGTGCTATTATATGTATGATATTATTCATGCTAAAATCATGTTTGCCGTTTTCACCAGGTACTTCCCTCAAGGAATAGATGTTTACTTTGAAAACGTAGGAGGAAAAATGTTAGATGCAGTGCTTGCAAATATGGCGTATGGATGTCGGATTGCTGTATGTGGGATGATATCACAATACAATTTAGAGCAACCTGAAGGAGTCCACAATCTTATGCTTCTCGTTCACAAGCGTGCTCGAATGGAAGGATTTTCTGCTACTCAATACTATCATGACTACAACACTAAGTTTTTGGATCTTCTTCTACCTTACATTCGCGAAAAGAAGATAACTTATTTGGAAGACTTTGCTGAAGGCCTTGAGAATGGTCCTGCAGCCCTTGTTGGACTCTTCAGTGGCCGCAACGTGGGGAAACAGGTGGTCGTCGTTTCTCGTGATTAAACCCCAACCTATATTCCTTTTATGTGGGGAATAAAAAGTTCAAGACTAAAACCTCTGTTTTGCAGAGTGTGTATGGTAATGTTATCACTATTTGGTACTCCTGCATTGCATTATATAGGAGAGAATACTAATTTGGTCTTTGTAATAGTAGAGAAACATTGCATCGCTTTTATAATATTGGTATATAATATAACGAGTGGATTTTCCTAGAGCTTCTGCCTGAAAATTCTCCTGCATTTTTAACTTTGGAATTCGACTATCAAAGTAAGTGGAATCCTGGGTAAGCGGAATCCTGGGTACTTGCTTATTCCAATCCACGATTTGGCGAAAGCACACGCTTACAGGCTTTTTATGTTGGGAAAACAAACAACTGCAATACTACACGTATCATAAATACCCACAAAGTCCTTTTAATGACGTACAACGGAAGTAAACAAGGCAGCCTCAACAAAGATAAATCACAAATAAAACGAAATGAAACACAACAAGATAATACCACTATTTTAACATGGAAAACCTCTCTCGATGTGAGAGAGTAAAAACCATGAGGCCGAGGCCCACAAAAATCCTCATTAATCAGCAAAAGATGATACAAAAGTGTTCAAACACATCAACCAACTCAATTACACCAAAGCATCAACTAAGAATGCAAAATACAAGAGTAATTGAAAAATATCACCGGAAACGCAGCAGTCAAGTTGTCGGATGATTTCCGGAAATTGAACCGTTGAAAAAAATTTCCAATGTTCAGATTGAATAAGAAGTTGAGACAAACAACCCCTCAAAATTTCGTCACGATCGGAGTCCGTTTCGATACCCGATCGTCGCCAGAAAGTTGCTGCTGCAACACCAAAAGAAGCTGCGGATTTTCTTCCTTATTTTTGCCTCTCTTTTTAATGTGAAGATTAGGGAAAAATTAACATAACTTGTTCCCTTAAATAATACTTGACAAATTTATTTTTTTCTCTTTTATTTTTTACTTGTGCCATTGATAGTTGACCATGGAAGGAGTAGATTCCTTTGAGTAATTGAACATCTTCCTTGCAAAGAATTCTACCATGGGCGGCACACCTACCAATTGAAATGACTAGCCTTGAATACTAATTCCTTAATGGCATGTTCGTAGCGTAAGAATTGAATGGAATGGAATAAAATCATAAGGATGCAATAGAATAAACTCATTTATTACCGTGCTAGGATTATGAAAAAATGAAATAAAACAAATTATATAAAAAGTGTCACGTTGAGTGATGAATAGGACAGGGTAGTGCTATTAAGTTTGGGTGGGAAGGGGTAGGGTAGGGTATGATGCATAAAGTAGGATAGGGTGGAAGGTGCATAAAACGCAGTCACAGTTACAGCATATACAGTGACACTAATCCTAAACTTGCGCATGATCTTAATAAAGATTATACTAGGTTGCTTTAGAAACTCAACGAGTGACACTAATCCTAAACTTGCTTGAATTGTGTTCAATTGATCTTAATAAAGTTTATTCAGTAGCTAGGTTGCTTTAGAAACTCAATCTGAGTATTTCTGACTCAAGTTAAATATTAATTTCACATTTCCAACTTGATTAAACACTTAATATCATGAAAGGGTTCTAAGCATTGCAGGAAAATAAAAATGGCAATATTGTATTAAAATCATTCAACCTAACCTCCTCTGGTTTTTTATTGGCATAGATTTTATTGGCATAGATAAGATCACAACAATGTCCAGATTTATTTTTCTGAATAGCGTAGTTACTTTTAGAAAAATGATTCAAGTAATTAATCCTCCCAATTATGCTTTATCATCAACAAAATAGATGCTATGATAACAAAATGGGGCCACAACAAACATTTTAAACCATTGATTTTTGGGACCGTACGTATGATGAAACGGCGAGAGATATATTCATATAATTCGACCAATATTGTTCATCCACATCATAATCAATAACCCCAAAGTGTGTTCTGTATGATAACGCCCTAAATACTACCATAAAATGTACTTTTATTTACCTCGAATTGTGCTCGAGAAGGGATAGATAGGCTAGTTATTATGTGGAATATGTGTTAATTGCTTAGTGCGAGTTCCTTGGTTAACAGTTCTGCATTTATATTATTATCCCGTAGATTTGATACTGTTGTGTCTTGTTTTGTACACTTTTCAGGATGTACCATAATCCGGAGCAGCATGGAGCATATCTGGACTTAAAGGAAGACATTGGGCCGAGTTATAGAAGTCCAAGAAGAGATCTGTCAAAAAAAGGGAAGAAAAGCAGGGCCGATGAATCGAAGCCCAGGGCCGATTAATCGGACCCGTGGAAGACAAGAAACCGAGCCTACAACGTTCTACTAG
Organism: Gentiana straminea; assembly: GCA_036785695.1. NCBI lineage: Eukaryota > Viridiplantae > Streptophyta > Magnoliopsida > Gentianales > Gentianaceae > Gentiana > Gentiana straminea. The sequence continues at coordinate 15,218,337 of JAVUPR010000183.1, forward strand.
GTCGTCTAGGGTTTTATTGAGTCTTAAGTCGGCCATTGAGCCTATATAAAGTGTCAGAATCCGATTGTAAACATAACCTTTCATATACATTGATAGATTTTTCATATTATACACTCTTGTTCATGAAATAAAGTTTTCTTTAGCTTTTTGGTGATTCGTTTATGGTTTCCTTCCTTCCACGCCATCTCTAGCTTGAGTGGATCAAGCTAGATCTCCCTAACCAAATGTATGAAGCCTTGAACGTTCCTCTATGTCTTTATTATGGTAGATCTACTTGTATTTACGTGTTAAACAACCCAATAATTTACTTGAATTAATCAGTACGAAGCAATGTAGATTCCAGAATAGGAACCGCCGCATCCGATTAATCGGCGGTCTTTACTGATTAATCGAGGCACCTTAGGTCACCCTAATCTGGAGATTCAGCGTCAGCTACGTTGATCGACATTTTTAATTAAAATGATTACTTAGATCTGGCCAATATAATATTCGTATATCGTAAATTAAAATGAAGGACTGTTAGTGAAGTGTTAATTAGGACATAGTCTGGATCAATCCTTAGGAACGTGCTAGTCATAGTCGATAGCTGCTTAGGGAGGTTCTCGGTCTTGAGCCGGCAACTCTAAAACTTAACGCATGTGAACTAATACAACCAACGAAGGATGTTAGTTGCACATAGATTGTCTGTTGTCTTTACAATGGAAGTAGATAGGGTTAGGAGATTGCACCCGTAGCTAAACTGAATTTGAAACGTATTTATTCGGGAAAATTATGTTGGGAAGTAAACATAAATATTAACTATGCCAAGTTAGTAGATAGGTTGGGGATGGGGAGGAATACCAGGTTTTCTTTATGTTTCTATGTTGGTCGTACACCGTATTTGTCTTCCTAGTTATGTTAGATTCATTTATTTTTGAGTTGCATTATCTCTGTGAGATCGACCTTGATTCGCCGTTGCTATACTATAATTTGCCCTAATACTCTTGCTAGTATAAGCGACCTCACGCGCGACAACAGTATACAATGTTGTGGCTATTTTGTTGTGGTATTATCATTACTCTTATTTTTATTAACTTTTGAGGTTTGATGAACTTTCATTAGTCAATGTCGCCCCATTGCCTCCGTCGGTGTTTCTGTTTCACCACCACGGGATCTGAAATCTGAATCATCTGATAGTCAGTAGCATTTAGCCAATTAGCCACCGTGGTGTTTCAGTTCCGCCCCTGGCTCCCACTCTCTGCTTGCTTCGGTGCTTCCATTCAATCAGTCAATCATCAAGTTCAGGTAAATTAGGTAATATTTTTATTTTGCTGCGTTTTTATTTTAATTGCCCAATTTGCCCTCTGAATTTATGCACTCTCTGCTTGCTTCCACTGTGGTTTGTTTTTTCTTGTGTTGGAAACATTTTGCTGACATTAATTCATTTATTTGCCCTTTAATTGCCCAATTTGCCCTTCTAGCTAGGATTGTACTACAGAGAGAGTGACTTCTTAAGGTGAGATGCAAAGAGGTCTAATAATTAAATAATTAATATATCTCATATTAATTTCACAGGCGTTAAATTAATCTAAAATGACGAGTGAGAAACCACAATCAAAGAAAACAAAATTTATTGATACATGGTTTTCAAAGGCTAATGTTGAAAGTTCAAGTTCAAATGTAGTTTCTGAACCTTCGGTATCTTTTCTTCCGGCTGTTAATGTTCAATCAGTGCCATTGGTGCCTTCACTAAACCGACCAGATTATCAAAATGCTTTTGAAAGGGATCCCGGAAAGAGATGTGATGTATGGAAATATCCGGTGAATGAACAAGACCATGTTAGAAGAACCTATGTTTCTCTTGGTCCATGTCAACCTAAGATATCATATCCTTTGAGCCAACATGGTGATCAACAACGTAGATTTAAGGCTTCTTGGTTCAAAGATTATCCATGGCTTCGAGTATTCGGTTGATCTTGATAGTGCATATTGCTTCCCTTGTTTCTTATTTGATACGCAAGATTCTCCTCACACACTGTTCGCTAGAGTTGGGTTTAAAAGTTGGAAGAGAGTTAGTTGTCTTCGTGATAATGCATTTGTAAGACATGTTGGATGCATCCAGTCCCCCCACAACAACGCAATGCAAAAGTGGGATAGTTTGATGAACCCAACCAAACAAATTGAAACTGTTTTTCTTTCAAAATCAACTAAAGATGTGGAAGACAACCGGTTGAGACTTAAAGCTACAGTTGAAAGTGTTAGATTACTAGCTAATCAAGGAGCGCCTTTCAGAGGCCATGATGAATCTGAAGATTCATTGAATGCTGGTTACTTCAGAGAAGTTATAAATTCTTTTGCAAGAATGAGTGAAGAAGTTGATAGAGTTGTGAAGGATGCTCCTGGAAATGCTAAGTATATCAGTCCAAAAATCCAAAAGGAAATTCTAAGTATTCTTTCTAACAAAGTAAGGAACAAGATACGTGAAGAAGTTGGGGATTCTAAGTATTGTATTCTTGTTGATGAAGCGGTTGACATATCTAGTAAGGAACAAATGGCCATTATTTTAAGATTTGTCGATGGTCAAGGTTTTCTCCGGGAAAGATTTTTTAAGATTGTGAGTGTTCCTAACACTAGCTCACAAACTCTTAAAAATGAGATATCTAAAGTGCTTACTATGTATGATCTTCAAGTGATGAATATGCGTGGTCAAGGATATGATGGTGCTAGCAATATGAGTGGTATTTATAATGGGTTGCAAGCATTATTTCTCGAAGAATGTCCTTATGCATATTATGTGCATTGTTTTGCTCATCGTTTACAATTGACATTGAATGCTACAGCTAAAGGGGTACATGACATTTGGCAATTTTTTTCAAACTTGAATCTAATTGTGAACTTTGTTGATTCTTCCGCAAAACGTCATTACGCATTAAAAGAGTTGAGAAAGGAGGAAATTGCTAATTTGGTAGCTTGTGGCAATCTTCAATCGAGTTACGGTGCTAATCAAGTGCGTACTTTGCAACGACCATGTGCTACTTAGATGGAGCTCGCATTATCGTTCTATCAATAGTTTAATTGAGTTGTTTAGTTCAACCAATAAAACTCTTTGTGATATGATTGTGCAAGCTTCCTCGAATTGCAAGGAGAAGCTAAAGGAGTTATTAAAGCATTGAGATCGTTTGATTTTGTGTTTTGTTTGCTTTGAATGCACAAAGTGATGAAGATTATGAAGTCCTTTGTCGTATTACGAGAAAAAGTCTATTGACTTTGTACATGCTATGCGGCTTGTTGGAAATACAAAAACACTTCTTCAAGAGTTTAGAACAAATGGTGGCCTAAGTTGTTGAGTCATGTAGAATCTTTTTGCATACAACATGACATTGACATGCTTGGATATGGGTGCTCGTTATAAGGATGGTACAAGTCGTCGATGTCAACAAAAGGATATCATTACGGTTGAGCATCATTACCGTTTTGATATATTCTATGCTCTTGTTGATCTTCGTTGAGTGAATTGGGTAGAAGATTCTCGGACGGACATCGAACTACTTATACTTAGCTCAACTCGGATCCTCGTGATAACTTTAAAAATTTTACTTGTGACGATGTTTGCGGTCTTGCAAAAAAGTTTTATCCGAGAAGATTTTATTGGTGGTGATATGTGTGCTCTTGAAGCGAGTGTCCGTTTTATGAGATTAACATTCGCAATGATCCAAAATTCAATAATTTGGAATCCATATCGACTTATGCCGTGTATTAACTCAAACAAGGAAGTCAATAACCTTGTTTCCGATGATCTATAGATTGATTTGTCTTGTTATGACTCTTCCTGTTTCTACCGCGACTACTGCGAAAGAGCATTTTCACCATGAACATTATCAAGAATAAACTTAGAAACAAAATGGAGGATGAGTTTCTTGGTGATTGTATGGTGCTTCATATTGAGAAAGAATATGCGAGAGTCTATTGATAATGATCAAGTGATCAAAGACTTTGAATCTCTTGGAAATCGTAGGGTTAAATTTAGTTAGTTTTGTGAGCAAGACTTACCGTGCGCTCGTGACTTTTATGTACTTATCTTTTGATGAATGAAATTATTTTGCATCGGTAATTTTTTTTTTGAGGGGTGGTAATTTTTTTTTGCATCGGTAATTTTTTTTGAGGTGATCAATGTGTGCAATTTTTGAAAGGAAAAAAAAAAAAAACAACCATCATGGAGTGGTTGTATCATTTTGTCTCATTTTTTATTTATTTATTTATAAAAGTCAAACAATTGTTTTTTATATTGAGCATTCAGAGCTCCATAGTAATGAACTTTATATAGTATCATTGTATTGATGCCATATTGATTTCATCAAAACCATTAATATCAAACTAATCTCATTGTATTGATAAAACAAAATGCATTAAAACAAATGAAATTTATCCCAATACTTTACGTCATTTGTAGTATACAAGTATCATAAAAGATAGACCGCGAACGTATTATCAATATGATATACGGATGTGTATTATATAAAGGGTTCTATTTGGACCCATATTTACTACTTGCATCACATTAATGAATTTTTTTTTTTACTTTCGCATACCACGTAATTACTACCTACACAAAATAAAAATAACAAAAATTTAAAAACTACACTTTAGTCCCTAAAATTATACAAAACACTAAAATAGGTATTAATTAAATAACAACTACTACATACATACACATTTTCTTCTCCCACCACTTTAATTCAAAAACTCATTAACCTTCTTCCCCCAAAACCTCCCCATCGGCAGTTACAAAAAAAAAAAAAAAAAAAAACTGAAAATTGAAAGAGAAGAGAAGAAGAAGAGAAGAGGAAGAAGAAGAAGGGAGAGTAGATTTCGAATTGTAGAAGAAAAGAAGAAGGAGAGAAGAATAATCAATTCAATCTATTCAAGGTATGTGAATTTTTGAAAATGTGTTTGAATGTTTGTGTTGTGTTTAAATGGAAGTGAATTTGTGTTTGAATGTAATGGGTTTATATTGTATGTAATGGGTTAGTATTTGGATGTAATGGGTTAGTTGGATTGATGTTTTTTGGGTTGTTTTTTGATTTTTCCGGCCATTTTTCCGGTTGGAAGGCCGGAGAAGATGATGAAATAGGGGACGTCGGTGTGAGCGACGCCCGTGGTAGGTTTCAACATCATCCACACTGACGTCCCAGCCTGTGTGTGGGAAAATAGGATTAGCCCTGGAACGCTGGTATAGATGACGTTGTAGTTGTTTGTACAACGTCAGTCGTGGTGACGTTTCAGCAATCAGAAATCTAAATTTTATTTCTTTAAAACGTCAGTGATGTTGTCGTTGTAAGATATTGGGCAACGTCAGGGTTGATGACGTTTTGGAACATTGGCTTGGCAATTTGTTATCTCTTAAACGTTAGTGGTGTGGACGTTGTAAGGACCTATGAAACGCTGGTGCTGGTGACGTTCCAGAAGATTGCCATGCCAATGTCTTGCACCATAAACGTTACTGGTGATGACGTTGTAAAGGCTTGTTCAACGTCAGTAGTGGTGACGTTTGAGGACAGATTAGGGTTTAGAGTTAGTTTAGAGGTTACATTGGTTAATTGATTACCATAATTTCATTAATAGGTTGTTTTATATAGGATATTTTGTGCCCCTATATGTTGTTGTTTTATGAGTTTGTTTATCAAATTATTGTTAATGTTACATTGTATGAGGTTTATGTCTTATCCTTGATCTTTGTTTATAAATGTCTACTTTCTTTGTTAGTTGATTTCTTCATTTGACTGACAATTTATTTCTTGTATCATGTGTAGGAAATTATGACTAATACGAGGTCTGGTAAGACTGTATGCTTTGCAGATAGCGATGAAGGTACCGCGGTGGATCAAGGTGGTGCGGAAGCACCCCTCGAAGCTCAAGTTCAGCCTAGTATTGTTTCTGAACATACAAGTGTGCCATATAAAAGAAGGAGTAAACGACTAAAGAATGTGCAAGCGAGAGATAGGACATGCGAATGAGCCAACCGAATTTGGTTTAAAAGAGACATATGAGGTAGTTGAGACCACTGAGTCAGTTGAAACACAGTTGGGAGTGGAGGCTCCTTCACTTACAGTTGGGACCATTGCAGATGATAGTGTCAGGGCCAACATTGAGTCTGTTGAGACACAGTTGGGAGTGCAGGCTCCTTCACTTATAGTTGATTCCAGCGTCGGGGCCATCACTGAGTCAGTGGAGATGGAGACACAATCGGGAGTGTAGCCTCTTCTTGGGACAGTTGATCTAGTTGCAGATTCTAGTACTGCTGGTGCCACCACTGAGTCAATGAAGATTGAGACAAAATCGGGAGTGTAGCCGCCTTCTGGGACAGTTGAGGCAGTTTTGGATTCCAGTACCGTTGGGGCCACCACTGAGGCAGTGGAGATGGAGACACAATCGGGAGTGCAGCCTCCTTCTGGGACAGTTGAGCCAGTTTTGGATTCCAGTATTGTTGGGGCCACCACTGAGTCAGTGGAGATGGAGACACAATCGGGAGTGCAGCCTCCTTATGGGACAGTTGATCCATTTGCAGATTCTAGTACTGCTGGTGCCATTACAGAACAGAGAGCCAATCCAGCCGGGGCCACTATAGGTGAGGCATCGGGTACGTCGGTGTAAGTATAGAACATACATCCGGAAGTGCCGGGCACCGACAGAGGCGAAGTACCGAGTGTTTACAATATGACAGTGATGATGGTGTGGTGGTAGACACTGATGTTCTATTGGGGAAGGATTGGAAGAAGCATGTTGGTTACGCGTTGTTGAATAAGAATGTATGTTTTTTAGGTTTTATAATCTTATTACATATTTGTGAACTTATATTTTTTTCACATATCTAACTTTATATATAAACTCATTTGAACAGGACCGAGGTATAATTGGATGTAAGCAGTACACATCTTCCTTGAAGATATGGAAGATTGATGCAGAATGTGACGAATTCAAGGTAAGGTTGAGAGCTAACCCGTTGTATAATCTGGTAAAATCTTCATATAGCCAAGCGAATCGTGTGGTAGTTTGTGCTTTTGTTGAAAGGTGGAATCCGGTAACAAACACTTTCCATTTGCCATTCGGTGAGATGACGATCACATTAGACGATGTCTGATATATCACAGGATTACCGGTTGATGGAATGGTCGTGAACTATGAATTTGCAAAAGAGGACAACCCAGTTACATTTGTTCACGAGCTGTTAGGGATTCCAATAGCAGACGTGACAAAGGAGTTAGAGCATGTTGGTGGACTACGACTGTCCAAAAGTTGGCTAAAGAACGGTCTTACGGGTAAATGCGGTGTAAGAAGCAATCAGGGTGAGGCATCGAGTTCCGGTCAGACCGCGCCAATAGTTACTGTGGATCAAGCTGTGCGCGGATATCTGTTGTATCTTCTTGCATGTACTTTGATGCAAGACCGTAGTGGGGATAAGATAAACATTAACTATCTTCATTTTCTACGGGATCTGGATAAGGTTGGTGATTGGGCTTGGGGTGCTGCCACACTGGAAAATCTTTACCGACAGCTATCGAAGGCCACTAAGAACAGGACTGTTGGAATTTCTGGATACCTAACATTGCTCTTTACCGACAGCTATCGAAGGCCACTAAGAACAGTACTGTTGGAATTTCTGGATACCTAACATTGCTGGAGGTAACACTTGTTTTTTACACTTTTTTTTGTTTTTAGTGTTTATGTTTGAATGCTTAAAGAAATATTTTGTAATATGTGTTTTGCTGGCATGGGTGTACGGACATTTTCCTTCATTGCGACCTCTACCAAACACGAAATTCATTGATGGGGAGATGGTACGGACATTAAAGTGGAAACAAGTTACGGGAATTAATGACACTGTGGCATTGTCATCGTTAAGGCATACAAGAGAGGACTTGGACTTGATGGAGGCCCGAGAAGTAAGTTAACTAAATTTACCTTGTAACCTGTAACTTGTCTGGTTCTGTTCAACTTACATTATCTTCTATTTTGTAGGTTGTTTGGATGCTTATCGGCAATTTAGAACGGTGCCTGAGAATGACGTATGTTGGTTTTATGGGTGCATAAGGACATTGGACATTGAAGAGGTGTATCACCCAAACCGTGTCGTTCGTCAATTTGGCCATATTCAAGCTATCCCTCATTCACCAATTCCTCCAAAGGCATCGAATCGAAGCGGCAAGGCAAAACAGAACAATGTCACTCATGAATCACGCGACGATGACTTTATCCATTTTGCAAATCATCTAGTCAATAAGGAACAAAGGATGGGAAAAGCCAGGTTTGATTGGGAATGCACGTCTGAGTACATGACTTGGTATCGAGGTGTTGCCGTGCGTCGTTTGACCGGTGTCAGCAAAAGAAAGCAACGAGATTCAAGAGAGGTATTTGAATATACAATCTATTTTGTTGTTTCCTTTTTCAATTTATTGAACGTTTTTATGTTTAACATGTAGGAGGATGAATGCAAGGGTAGAGTGATTGATGCGGTACGAGATGCGATTGGAAATGCTTCTAAAAAAGCAAAAAGGATTTAGTGAAAGCACTTCAGATGACAGAAGAGTTCCTGACTACAGGTGCATGTACACAAGATGTTGAAGATGACGGTGTCGAAGCCCAAGAATCTAGTCAGATACAAGCTCAAAGACCAAAGAAGTGTTCGAGGACCGCGAAAAAGACTTAGTTAGTTGTCTTATAACATTGACACATTTATAACTTTGACACGTTTATTACTTTGATAAGTTTAATGTTTGGGTTGTTTAAAATGGTGTTTAGATTTAGTATTTGGATTTTGTAGACTACATTGGCTTTGGTTTGGTTTGTTTTTGTGCGTATGTTATGTGAATTGTTTTTTTAATTCCCCGTTGAATTTCTATTTGTTCGTATGCGATTTGGGTTATTTGGCCTTTGATATTTGAATTGGTGTCACTTGAATTGGTGTGATATATGGGCTTTTGCTATTTTGAATTGGTGTGACTTGGTATTTTTGGCCTGTGTTATTTGAAATGCCATTTCTTGGTTCTGTTTCTGAAAATGCCACCCACACTTGCGTTCATGGCACACTAACAACCCTGGTGGTACTGGCGTTTCCAGTAACAGAGTCTTGGAAAATGGTATTTGGCTCTGATATCCAAAACGACACCACTAATGGCGTTGTTATCACAAGACCAACGTTGGTGGCACGGACGTTTACAGAAACATCAGTTTCAGGGGCGTTGAAAATACACAATAAACATCGGTCTAGCCGGCGTTTTGATGAAACATAATGGCCATGACTCTGTTGTTGGAATTCATTGAAACGTCAGTCATATGGATGTTCCATATGCCATAGGAACGTCACTATGGATGATGTTTTAAGGATTTTTTGGTACAGAGAGTATGTTTGTTCTATGGGCTTAAAACGTCACTCTGAAGGACGTTTCTCACTCAGAGGAACGTTGACCAAGCCGACGTTCTGTGTCCCAGAACCAACATTTTCCCCTTTCTTAACACACAATCATACCACAAAATTAAATCAATAATCACACATTTCAACAACAAAAATGAGTACCAATAATCACACATCACATATTTTGGAAATACAATATTGGAATTTACAATGAAATATCACACATAGGAATTTACAATATAGATCATTGTGCATCATGCCAAAATACATTAAACTAGTTCAACATAATGCATTTGAATTTACAAAACCGTGTTCCATCCTACACCCCGCTCAGTTAGATAGATTGTCCAAATCAATATGATCCCCCATCCAATGATCCTTGACCACATCATGCCATAAATCGATCCTTGTTGATATTTCTCATACCATTCATTTGCTTCCAACATCCGAGCCTTAATGCCAATTTACGCTCACTCTAGGAAGTGGACAAGTATCTTTCATAAATAAACGAACAAAATGGATACCCTTGCACAACCCCATCCATATATGGCGAGCGGGCCTAACCGAAGGTTTTTTCTTACTAAGAAAGAATGTTTGGTTTTCATGCGAGACAGACAATATGCTTGCGGACACACCATATGCATTGCACACAACTCAACCAAGGTGACTGTCAAAATACTTTTCCACTCCGCATGCTCCTTTTTCATGACAAACACAATCCATGCATTTTTCGTAGATCCATTCTTGTCCGCCAAATAATGCAATATAATGATCCCTGTCCGTCATCAATTCATAATGCAGTGCTTTTCTCACCAATGGCCAGTCGTTTTCTATAAGACCTATTGCATGTGCTATTACTCTAAACCCGCAATTTCCATCACCCTCTACATCAACCATAGACGTAATATGCTCATGAACATTTGGTGGAAACTCTTTAAGATACCTGTTTCCGACAGTAGAAGATACTTTACACTCAAACTTTGGAACCTTTGGCATTCCACCTTTGGATGCCACTCGAGTCATTGGGGTTTTTTTCTTTTTGACATTAGAAGCACCTTGAGATGCAGGTGGAGTTGGGGCAGAAGAAACACCTTCAGACGCTATCGCGGCATTCACACTCGATAATTCTTTCTCAACGTGTTCAAACTTGCTCATCTCTCTCTTAGTTGAGGAGTCCTCAACTAACTTCCTCTTGTTTCAAGAAGGCCCTGTGGCTTTTGTTTTTGGCCGTATGACCCGGTTGACAAATGTCATGTATCTTCACGCGTTGTCTCTTTGCCATCTTTTTGGCTCTAAGGCATTCGAAGCGGCACATAGTCTAACTCGGATTCATTTGGTGGTGGCCCTTTGATATCTAGGGTCTTCCAATGAATATCGATCGCTGATAAAGGGATGCATCCTGGCTTCTTCTTATATCTAGCCATCTCATGTCTACACGGCAATCCATGTGTCTTTCGAATATTACATCGGCACTCCTTATTCAACGCATCGCTATCATTGGTTTTTTCCAACTCAGTATACAACAAGCCCAATGCGTATATGGATACACGATGTTTAAGCTCTTTAAACAACATAACATCTTTAAATTTTTTTGGCTTCTTGAAAAGAGACGTCTCGAATGACATTTTGATGTTTTTGATCTCTTGTTCGATCAAGCAAAGGCCGGCTTCCCACTCTGCAACCAAGTCCCCAAGACCAGTTTTTAGCCAGTTTTTAAATACTGAATGCATTCCCTCGACTCTCGAGGTTGATGTGTTTCCCAGATGAAAAACAGAGTTGGTCCATGCGGAGACGAATGCCTCCTTATGTGCGTTCAACCATGTACAAGAGACATAACTCATGGCGTCTCACTAAAAATCTTCGTACACTCTTCCAATCTCTCATTCAACTCATCTTCTGATTCTGATTTAACAACCTCTGTCCAAGCAGTCATCAAATCTTGCCAAACTTCGCACGTAGTCTTCGTCTTCAGATTCGCCACAAGACCTTTCTCTATATGCCACCTACATATCAAGTTCTTTGCTTTTGGATAAACCACCCGTAAAGCGTTCATTAATGCTTCTTCTCTATCTGTCACGATACAACATGTTTGATCACTTTTCTCACCAATTGCTTTCCGAAGCATAGTCAAAGCCCACGTGTAGTTCTCTTCCCTCTCCAAACAAAGTAGAGCAAATCCAATCGAAAATGTCATATCCGTACACGTAACGCCAACAATTTGCAAGAGGGGCATCTTGTACTTGTTCGTCTTGTATGTACAATCCTTAAGCATCACAGTATGAAAGCACCTTGCAAGGGACAAGCTTTCATTAAAGGCCCAAAAAACATCCTTCACTATATTTCCTTCGTCATGCCTACATTCCACGAATGATGTGTTCTTATCTGCCAAATTGAAAACCTCTTGCATCACTGTAAGGCCTCTCGTGCCTTCTTCTTTATCTTAGCACGAACATTGTAGATCTCCTTTGATGACGTACAATTCACTTATCATTCTTTCTCAACATACGTAGTATATGTTTAGGAAAAATACCACTACGAGTCATTGTTGCAACAAAATCAACTTGTTCTCTATCAATCCGGCCGAGGTATGCATGACCCTCCTCATAATTGAATAACTTGTGATTATGTACACCATTCAATACTCTAACGGTCCACACCTCCCTAAAATAATCCTTCAAGGTTTTCAATAAAAACGGACAACCGCATTTCTTTGTAGACGATTCTCTTGGCTTATTTTTTCCGGTACTGCCAACATTTTTCTCGTATTCTCTTGGTAATCCACCCCTCTCACATTGGAATAAAATGAAATGTGTCCGCTTTCCGGTCATGTTGGATCTCTTTTTCACAATGACAATGCCTTTCTCTCTTGCCAATGCCTTGAGGTGTTTGGTGACGGCTTCATGTGAATCAAATACCTATGAATAATATATGAATGTAATGAATACCAAGTCAAGTTTAAAAATCACATACATTTAAATAGTATAAGTTTTAGAGACTTACTTGATCAGTTGTAAAAATTGAAGTCAAATCGACTGATAACTCTTCATGTGGGTCATCCATTATTGCGAGTGTGGTATCTCGAACTTTCTGAAGATTTTCTTGATCTTCTTCAATCATTTCATCAGCCAAAAACTACAAGGAAACGTATATTTGTCATAGTCAATTGGATGAGAATAAGAAAATAACATATCCATTTAATAGTTTCTCACCTTCAAATACTCCTCCTCGTCGTCTAGTACTGACCCATCATCATTGCTTTTGTCATGATTTACGTCATTACATTGTTTCTATGGATTCAATAGTAATAAAACCAAGTAAAACACATGTTGGCAAAATGAAAAAATACAGATCCAGAACGTCAGTGTGTATGACGTTGGGTTGGCAAATCCAACGTCGTTTTGATTGACGTTGTAAAGGAAACCTTTTGCAGTTAAGAGTCAAGCAAAACGTTGTCACTATTGACGTTGAAATGGCAAAATAAACGTCAGAGAGGCTGGCGTTAAAAAGAAATATGTTTAAAGTTGATTGGCAACAAAAACGTCAGCTAGAGTAACGTTGTAGTGGCCAAAGGAGCGTCAACAAGGCTAACATTGTTTACATGCATATACATCTTCTCTGGTGTTGTAAACGTCAACCATGATGACGTTAGTACTGCCTTACGGGCGACAATATGGCTGACGTCCCAGAAGCTTGCCATTGACGCTGCGAAACGTAAAAGAATGACGGGGGAAGCCCTAGGGGTGATCGGAAATGGCGAAATAACACTATTTTCTTCCATTTATGACCTCTAAACATGATAATATGTATGTAGGAAGATTACCCATTAACTTAAATCACACATTGAACATAAAAAAACGAAATTTTCAAACAAGAAATTACCATATTTGAGGAATCCATCTTCTTCTCAACTTGGCTTGAAAATGGTATATCTTCAAGTGAGATTGCTACATCTTCTATATCACAATGCATTTGTTGTTCATTGTTATGAATTGATTCAAAATGTTGACTTTCAAAATTTGAATTGGGAGATGATGAAGGTTCCATGGATGTAGAGGGGAGGAAGAAGTGATGAAGTGATGAAGATGATGTGAAGTGTTTTATGTTTAAGGTTTTAATTGAATAGAATGATAAAATTATGGGGAATTCATTTAAAAGGATCCCCGAGGGGATATGTTTGCTTAAAAGGGCTTTGACTAAAAGAGATGATAAAAAACTGGTGAAAGTTCAAAAATACCTTAAATTCAAACTCATTTCATTTTCCCGCCCTTCCAAATTCAGATTTAAAGCACTCTCTCCTTCACATTTTTATACAACCCATCTTCTTCCTCCACTCATTTTCTTCTCCACCATCTTCTTCCTCCACTCATTTTCTTCTTCTTCCTCCACTCATTTTCTTCTCCACCATCTTCTTCTTCAACATATCTTCCGGCGGGTGGGGGTTCATGGGGGTTTTAGGGGTTCATGGAGGGTTTAGGGTGGGTTTTCCGGCCGGTTTTGGGTTTTCCGACGGGTTTTGGGGGTTCATGGCGGGTTCAGGGTGGGTTTTCCGGCGGGTATTGTGGTTTTCCGGCAGGTGGGGGTTCATGAGGGTTTAGGGGTTCATGGGGGTTCATGGCGGGTTTAGGGTGGGTTTTCCGGCGGGTTTTGGGTTTTCCAGTGGGTTTTCAGGGTTCATGGGGTTTAGCGGGTTCATGGGGTTTTCCGGCGGGTTTTTGGGTGGGTTTTCCGGCGGGAGTTGAGTTTTCCGGCAGGTTTTGGGTTTTCCGGCGGGTTTTGGGTTTAGAGGAAGGGCATAAATGGAAAAAAAATAAATGAACCTATTTGGACAATTAAAATTGAAATGAACATATTTAAAAAATAGCGGCCTTTGACTGACCTTCTTAAATGAAGGCCCCTAAAATTATTTATATAGGTTTTAGGAGGACTTGTTTATAATTTTAAAAATATGTGGTGTATGTAGTAATTTTTTTTTATTAATTGTATAGTGTGAGAAGTATGAAAATAATCAAAATAATCTTGTGGTGCCAAAAGCAAAATTTTGTGATACAAATAGTAAGTGAGTGCAAGTAGTAAATATGAGGTCCAAATAACCCCTATACAAATCCCAATTAATAAATAACCGTATAAGAGGATATCACCGTATCTTAAAAAAAATAGCCATTCTAAGAATGTAAAAGTAAGAAAATAAAAATAACAATCATTTGGGCCGAGACTGCCTTAAAAACCCAATTTGGGTCATGCATCAGGTAAAGCAACAGTGTAGCTCACTGGCCCGACGATTTTTCTTCTTCCACTTTTTACTTTTTATATTTTTATATTTTTATTTTTGTTTATTTATTGATAATAAAATGCGGCAAAAAAATTAGTCCCCACCTCCGGAACTGATCGAACAAAACCCTAGAGAGTTTTCTTTATGCCTGAAGAAGAGGGCGATAGACCTTTGAATTATCTTACTTCATTGCTTGCGTTAAAACCTAGACAAATCCTTCTCGCCGAGCAGCAGCACCGCCGGCAGCTAATTAACGAGTGTGGCCTGAAAATGGTGAACAAACAGCCACAACAGGTTTCAAATTGTAGCACAGGAAAGACTGAACTGAAGCCAGCTGTTCTGAAATCGATTCTTAGTTATCTCCACAAGAATGGGTTTCCCAAAACTCTCAAACGCTTCCTTAAGGAAGCTAGGATAGAGGTACTTTGATGCTCTTACCTTTTTGCTTCGTTAAGTTGAAGTAAATGTGTATGTGTTTTGAGGTAGTGGTTTTGATGTGGTCTGGTCTAATGTAAAATTTTGTGGGAACTGTTTGTTTGTTTTTTGTCCTGTATGGCAGCTGCGTTTGAGTGTGTTTTACATTTTTTGTTGCTTCAATGTAAAAATGCGTGCTAATGGTGTAGCTACGTCTGAGTGTGTTTCACATTTTTTGTTGCTTCAATGTAACAATGTGCTAATGGTGTAGTGTAAAGCTGAGGTGTATCCAGGAATATTTTTGTCGTGGGTGCACAAATTTTTGGTAGTATTTTTTTTTCAGCAGGTGCATAATTTTTTTATAAATAAAAATGTGTTTTTTTGTTTGAGATGGTCCATCCGTCCATGGACATGTTGATCCGCCGGTGGTGTAAAGTCTTTGGTTTTTCATGTATGACATCTACGATTTAGCATGTATTGCATGTATTTTTGTATGCTATCTAGTATTTGTTCTACATGGATTATGGAAGTGCTGTATTAAAGAAAAAAGTAAACATCTTCCACAGGGAACTCAAATCCTTTTTGTACCCGCCCTGCTGAGTTAGTTTTATTCAAGAGCTGAGCATCATCATTGCTTAATATTCTTGTTGATTTTGCAGAGCGATGATTGGAAGACAACTTCAGTTGATTTGGATGACGTTTATGCAAGATATGCAATGCATGGGTAAGGAGAAAAGTTCTTTAATCCATGAAGTTGTCAGTTTTAATTGGAATTTATGTTTGTTTTTTTTTTTTTTTTTTTTTTGAATTCTCTTTTATCCCCTGGGCACAGTTAAAAGCACTGTACTTATTCCTGGGTGGGTTTTTGGGGAGATAGGAACCCTATCATTTTAAAAAAAAATATTGATTTGCTAAGCTAACTTATGTCTAACACTTGTTACAAACATATGTTTTTTTTGTCACATAAGCATTGTGTTGTGAGGGCTTTCTCCTTTATGTGGGTTGCAAATTTGACTTGTCTTTCCTATTTTAGTTGTCGATATTCATGTGGGCAGACTTTCTGTTCATGTTCGTCATGTCCATGCATGGCAAAGTCGGAAGAAGTGCATGTATATTCCTACTTTAGATTGATAGGTTTGTCATGGATCATACTAACAGCAAGAAAGTAGAAAAATTAAAATTTTCTGATTTGCGTTATCTTCGCAAAAACAACTATAAAAATATCTCTCTATATCTATATGAACCCGAAAATATATGATGAATGACTGTTCCTTTCACCAAACTTTAATTATCTCTCGTTCATACTTATATCAGCCAGATTCTGAATTTCTATTCCAAGTTTTCTCATTTCTAATAAGGAGCAGGCAAGTGAAAAAGGGAATAGATGAAATGGTTTGGGTGATGATGAGACAGGGCGGGGTGTGTGTGAATTTGTGAGTATTTTTTCAATAATTCTTAGGTGTTTTGATACCGAATCCATAATTTCAGCTGAATAGCGAATTTGTACTTTTAATTTTTTTTCTTGCATTCTGTGTTGTAAAATCCTGTTTGATTTTATTCTCATGTTTGTTGTGTGTTTAATTTTTTT
The DNA here is from genome assembly GCA_036785695.1 of Gentiana straminea. Classification (NCBI taxonomy): domain Eukaryota; kingdom Viridiplantae; phylum Streptophyta; class Magnoliopsida; order Gentianales; family Gentianaceae; genus Gentiana; species Gentiana straminea. The sequence goes on from JAVUPR010000183.1 coordinate 15,234,996, forward strand.
TGTTGTTTTTAACACAAAGCAGTCAGAATTCTGATGTCAAGATCAAAAGCTCTTTACAGGAAGGTAAGTTTTTAAATGGAACCTCCCTCTTCTTCCTTATGCTCTATCTTGTTTTGTTCACTTCATGTTATGTCCTTTTGAATGCCTATTTGAACGATTGACAGTTGAAACTGCGGAGAAAGATGTGAGTGGTTTATGCACTGCTGAAGAAACTTCTAGTAAGAAGAAGAAGAAGAAGAAAGAAAAAAAAATAGAAGAGAACAGTGAGAATGATGTGCCTGCTAAATGTGAACCAGTTGAACATTCAAAATCTGCAGATTCTAATAAGAATATTGTAAAAGATAAGGACACTGCTACAAAGGGAAAGTCAAAAGAAAAGAAAAGCAAAAGCCGCTCTGATTCTGTCGGTCAAACCAATGATGATACTGATGAGGTGATTGGTAATTTAAAGGGGGCTGGGTCCATAAATGAGCAAGAGGATAAGTCCAAAAAAGACGGTAGTTCCCTTGCTCAATCGGTTGAAAGCAAGGTAAAGGATACAGAAATATTGCCTGTGGTATCTGAAAAGAAAAATGAAAGTTCAGTAGTTGCAAATGGTCATGATAAAATAAATGAAGGGGCAGATAAAGCTAAAGATAAAAGAGAGAAGAAAAAACGACAAATGGTTGCACATGTTGATGATGGCCAGTTGGGGAAAATTAAGACAGCGGACTATGATGATGGCACAGACGTTCCACAGGGAAACGGTAAAGCCAAATCTAAAGAAAAAAAGAAAAAGACAGTTTCTGAAAAAAACGAATCTGAATTCCTTGATAATGCAAAATCGTTGGAGAGTGGAGATAGAAAGGTGTCCAAAAAACGAAAATCGGTTGCCTCTAATGATGGGGAAGAACAACCAGTTGAGGACTTGGTAAATGGAGAATCCAAGCGTAGGAAGATTGCTGAGGTTGGAGATCACCATTCTGAAAAAAGTGAAGATGAAGAGGCTATAATAAAGGGGGACAAATTGAAGAATGGAGTTCAGCAATCAAGTGAACCGAAATCTCTGAGGAAAGAACGCAACATTTCTTCCGAGGTACACTCTTTGCTGCACCTTGTTTGTTTTGTCATTTTTATGATCTAGATGGTTAACTATCGGCCTTTTGGAAGAGGAACAGAGAGATGGAAGGGGGCACTAAAATCTAGGCCCAAATGCACCCATTTTTATTTTTATTTTTATTTGTATGTCAATGAAGGTTAAAGGGACAACAATGAAACTTTTTGCGGTACAATGGCATTTTTCTTGCCCTTTTGGATCAAAATCTCTTCACATCCCCTTCTTAATGGGACATTACAAGCCGAACCATAGACTCTCCCAGGCACATTATACATGAGGAATTTCACTTGGTTTTCGGAATTGGGCTGTTTTACTTGTAGACCCAGTTATGAATATCAATTTTGATGGGGTAGGCTTAGAGTTCAGTTTCCGACGAAATCCAAACACTTGTCATGTTGAAAAAGAATGCTAACATTTGGAACAAGCTCGACTTGTTGATAATAAGCAAATGAGAGCTAAATTCATATCTTTTCTTATAGTTGACAAAACACATAAACGTCCTTATCTTTTACCTAGCACGTGTCTACATTGCCCAAAATAGATACATCAGATTAGAAGCTTTCATTATCCAGTCAACTTGTATGATGGAGGCGAATGCAAGCACAAGGGAGGATAAAGTCTGCATGTTTTAATTGGATGTGATTGGAATACAATATCACTTTTTAGTCAGACACGTTCGTTTTAGATGCTGAATGTTGCTGTTTGTGTATGGTTTTGTTAAGCTTATCAAGCTAACGGTTTGTGTGACGTTTTTCCTATGTAACTAATATTTTGTTTCTTATGTTTGCTTAAATTATTAAGCTAACATTAATGGTGGCCCATTTGTCTGTCTTTATTTAAAGCATTAATTTGTGTCTATGGGATGCCAGTCCCACTAACCTTACAATTTTAGTGCTTAGTCTTATGTTTTGTCAACCAAAATGAAATGCATTTTGGATCTTAGTAATTGCACAATGCCAGGTCAATTCCCATTCTATATCCCATATATGTAAATGTTTGTTCCCCATGTATAGTTTATTAGGCTGCAATTGTATATATTGTATTCCAATTTTCATGGCTGTTATTGCTGCAGCCACGAACTGTAAATGCATTTCAAAGGGTGAAGGTTGAAGAGGTAAAATTTGTTGATGACAGGCTTCAGAATAACTCTTACTGGGCAAAGGTATGGTGGTGTTCTTGTCTACGTGTAAGCTAAGTACGTGTAAATTTTCTGTTTTAGATTTGAATTTTTTTTTTTTTTTTTTTTTTTTTGGGTGTGTTTTTCTTGTAGGATGGAGCAGAATATGGTTATGGTGCAAAAGCACAAGAAGTTTTAGGCCAAGTCAAGGGCAAGTATGTATCTGGCTTCTTGAATATATATATATATTTACATTTTTCCTTCCACTGCTTTTTCGATTAACTTGATTGATTCGTTAAATGCTTAAACCTGATTCAAAAAAAAAAAAAAAAAAAAAAAAATTGTTGGATGGCTCTTGGCAGGGATTTCCGACATGAAAAGACAAAGAAAAAGCGTGGTAGTTATAGAGGTGGACAGATAGACTTCCAAGCCCATTCAGTAAAGTTTAACTATTCTGATGAAGAGTAAAATTTTATTTTAAAGGATATCCCAGTTTTGAATTGTGCGTCTGTCATTCTGTCCTGGTGTTGTATTATTTGCTTGTGAGCACGTAATTTTGACAATCACAGCGATCTTCTATGTAGCTGATGCGATATTTTTATGTTTAGAAATTAAAAAAATTGTGAATTTTGATCGGAAGGATGAGAATGGCACAAAGGGCCTTAGTTTGTTGCTATTGTGATTTTTTGATGAACCCTCATAGATATATTGTGTACTTCAAAAATGATACATGCTTGCATTCATATCTATATTGAGATTTATTGACTCAAACTGTGGTAAATTGGAAAGGGTAAAATTGTTGTGTGTTTGTGTGCGTGCATGCGCGTGCGTGTATGCCTGTTCGGTCCGTTCTGATAGGGAGTTCCTGAATCAGACAGTTATCCGACGGTCCGTTCTGATAGGGAGTCCCTGAATCAGAATTTTTCCTGCCTGTTCATGTGTCTGAAATAATGAGCATGATTGAGTCAACTCCTTAAATGATGTCGTCATTGATTTTGGAGGGATATCTACTGATATTGCATTAGAAGAGTAGTATATCTCTATAACTTTTATTGATCAACTTACTTTCTGAAAAGCAATGCTAATTCCACACTATCTGTCAACATTCATTACATTTTTTTCGTGATACTTCTACTCCATTATCCTTGTAAGTAATTTCAAATGCTTTTGTAACGACCCAACCCGGAATAATCAAATTACCGGGGCTGAATCGATTGTTGGGCTTGAACTATGAAAAAATTCGGAAAATACAGATTACGAAATATCACTATTAAAAGTCTCATAAACTAAACATCTTCTGAAAAGTAGTTGTAAATTTTATCTGAAACTCCATCTCGTAGGATAATGATCATTGCTTGATCCTTAACGAGGCTATACGTCAATCCATCAAAGGTGGGTAAATCAATTAAAGTGATGGATGAAGCAATCACCATCCACATTTTTCTGCACTCTTAGCCTCATCTGAAAAATATAACAACTTGGAAAGTGAACACGAATGCCTAATACAATGTCTCTAAGTATCAAGAGAAAACCATTGGCATTCTAAAGTTCACTCATGTATTAGTCTAGTCTAAACAATGTTTGACAAAATACTGAAAAGATCGATCAAGTTGTCTGAAAAATTATTGAAACTATCGTAAAATATGCACTGATAAATTTATTGTTGAAATTGAAAACACAAGAAAATATAATGCGGAATTCTTAAAGATCAAAATAAAATGTACAAGTTAAGTTACAATTCTGCTGATCATGAAGTATTCATAGAGTATACTTTACTACAACGGTTATATTCAATTATAACAAAATAAGAAGTTACAACATAATAATGTCTGTTGAGCCTAAGTCAGCTGAAATCTTCAAGACAACTGAATTGAGTGTATGCACATCATCTTGAATCTAACACTCCTTTTATCCAAACACCCCCCTTAAGATGAGAATGGTGCACGAATTAGCTTGCACATCCTGCTTACATCTAACACTTCTTTATAGAACTTGGTTGAAAAATCTTGGATATGCCGAGCTTGTCAAGCAAATAGCAAAATATACGTGCATCCAAAGCTTTGGTGAAGATGTCAGCAAGTTGTTCTTTTGTATGAACATGCATAAGTTTGATCAAGCCTGATTTGACTTTGTCTTTGACAACATGACAATCAATTTCAATGTGTTTTGTCTTTTAATGAAACATAGGGTTGTGAGCAATGTGAAGTCTTCACTAGAATTGTCACAAAATAGAGCACCAAGGAGTTTAACTGGAATCTGCAAATCCTTCAAAATGCAGAAAAGCCGCTGTATTTCACAAGTTGCATTGGCCATTGCCCTGTATTCAGCTTCAGAAGAGCTTCTGGAAATAGTTGTCTGTTTATTTGTTTTCCAAGATATTGAAGCATCTCTAAATATATCATATACCCCAGAATAGATTTTCTAGTCTCAAAATAACCTGCCTAGTCACTGTCAGTGAAACCTATAATGATGAGGTTGCTCTCAGCTAGAAATAAAATTCCGCGTCCTGGATTGGCCTTTAGGTATATCAGGAGCCTATGAGTTTCCTTCATGTGAGTTTCAATAGGAATATCTAAAAACTGGCTCAGTTGAACAACAAATGCAAGATCATGTTTGGTAAAATATATGTAAACCAGCTTACCAACCAGAGATATGTAACCAATATGATTATCTAATAGAGGTAATCCCCATGTTCCAATGCTTGTTTGGATTCCATTGGGGGGTTTTGCAGGGTTAGCACCAAAAAACTCATGTTCTTGTAAAAGATTGAGAGTATATTTCCTTTGTGAAATAGAAATACCATCAGGGGTTCTAGCAGCTTCAATGCCTACCTTAGTTTACCAAGATATTTGATAGTGAACTGTCTGTGGAGATGATTCTTGACATGTTGAATCTGATTCAAATCAGGACTAGTAGCAATGATATCATTTACACAAACCAATAAGGCAATGAAGTTTTTCCCTGTTCCTTTGGTAAATAAACTGTGATCATGCTTAGATTGAGTAAATCCTTGACTCTCCGAAGACTCTGTCAACTTGCAATTCCAATGTTTGCTTGCTTGTTTTAAGCCATACAATTATTTTACTAACTTGCAAACCTGATTTGGTTTGTCAGAGCTAAAACTAGGAGAGAGCTGCATGTAGAATTCTTCATGCAAGTCTCCATGTAGAAAAGCAGTGTTCACATTCATCTAGTGAGGATGCAACTGCTAATAATGTTCTGACTGTTACGATCTTTACAACTGGAGAAAAGGTCTCCTGGTAATCAATGCCATAAGTCTGGGTATAGACCTTTGCTAATAATCTGGCCATATACCTATCTACTGATCCATCAAGGTTAACTTTCTTGGAATTAAAACCAGGAGGATAGCCATGTTTCTTGTAGCAGTTATCTTCAGTATGACCATTAAAACCATAGAAACTGCATTGAACTCTCTTAAGGTTCTTAGCTTTTAATTTCCATTGCAGGTAGATTCTTTGTCTGTGGTTGTTCTGCTCTGTTGAGTCTAGATTTCTGAGCCATCAAGATTGTATAATCCCGACTTCTTGCTTTGTTAGCCATATAGGTCTTCTTCCTTTCAAACTTGATTGCCATTGCAAAGGCATCTTGAATTTCAGGAAAAGTCACCATTAACATGGCCTGAGACACCATTGGCTCAAACGCATCCCTCAATCCTTTAGGAACTTCATCACATGTTCTGTTTTCATGTGATCTAATAGAGACTTTATGGCATCACAATGGCAATGGGGCTCACATGCGCAAACTAGAATTTTGGTAATAGTCTTGATCTCTTCCCAAAGAACCACCTGCTTAGTTAAATACCGATTCACTAAATCTGTCCACTGTTTCAGTGACTTCATCTCTTCAAGAATGTATGACAGTCTGAATGCATCTACGCTTGCAAACCAATCTGCAAGATTCTTCCATACAATGTGAGCACTCTTGAAATACATCAAACTTTGAGATATTGTAATCTCCACTAAATTCAAGTTCCAAGTTCTAACCATTGTGTCACATTGTCTCAAGACTTGAAAGTCAACAGAATTCACAAATGGTTTCTTGATTGTACCATCAACAAATCCAAATTTGTTCTTCATAATCAGCACAATTTCCATGGACGTCTTTCACGGATGATAATTATTACCATTCATCAATGGCTGGACTAATACCATAGAAGGATTCTTATTGGGATGAACATAGAACAGACTAGCAGGACTCAGTTCATGCTTCCAAGCTGCCATGGTTGTCAAGAACATTAGCTATCCACACAAAAGCATTTTGGAAAAATTGATCTAGAACTGGATTCTAATTCCTGGAAGAAGAAGAAAATCTCACAGAAAACTGTCAAGTCTCTATGAAAAACACTAAATCTTGAAGAAAACTCTCAAGTTTATTCTGCTAAAACGTTAGAATTAGCACCGTTTGAGCAAAAAAAGTCCCTGATACCGTGTTGAAATTGATGAAATTGAAAGCATAAAAGAAAATATAATGCAGAGTTCTTATTGATGAAAGATAAAATGTAAAAATTAAGCTACAATGCTGCCAATCATTAAGTTTTTATAAAGTGTACTTCAATACAATGGTAACATTCGGTTATAACATAATAAGAAGTTACAACATAATATTGTCTGCCGAGCCTAAGTCAGCTGAGTATTGAACTGAGCTGAGCTTATCAGTTGAAATCTACAAGACAACTAAATTGAGTGTACACATCCTCTTGCATCTAACACTTCTGTATCCATATATTTTAACATTTACTGTAAATTCTAGAAATATATGTGCCCTTAAATGAGGTTCTGAAACTGTCTAAGGTTGCATGAAAGGACTGTGTCCATAAACTGTCTAAGCATATTTACAACAAATGTGAAATATGGACTAGTCACAATCCATAAACTGGCTAAGCATATTTACAACAAAGGTTCTTGATTATTCTTACTGTCAATTTCGAGAGCTAGATCTGTTAGGAAATCAACGCATGAACGAATTGGAATTTAAAATTTTGATTTTCTTTTTACCAAGGTCGACTTTGTTTAAACAATAAACAAGAGAGAGTAGATAAATATTTGTACCAGATTGATCTAAAATAGATTGTCGCTTTATCTACGATTGATGGTCCAAGCACCGAGCAGTCCATCTAGCCTCTAGAGGTACGAAGGTCTACTACCGGAAAAAGTAGACTGCTAGCTAGGTGGCCTTCTTAGAAGGTTTTGGGGTTGATTTGAGTGAAGCAAGTGGAAGAAAATCGTTGTAGAAAAGTTGCATATTTTCTGGGCTGAACCAGGGAGATAGGCATGCGCCTATGACCTTATGGGTGCGGGCCTATCGATACACAGAGTTCAGGAAGCTCCCAACTTCCATGTGCACGGGCTATGACCCATAATGTCCATAATTGTGTTTTTGACCTCTTTTGAGCATGCTTTAGGATAGAAACCTTTTGAGAAGTGTTGTAAAGTTAAATGTGAGTGTACTAGTGGCTTTGGCTCCGCATCATGACACGCAGGAGCATTGGAACATGAATCGTTTGGCCCTACGAGGTGTTGTTTTCGGGATGACAACATCGTACTTGTTATGTGACGAAGTTTGGGGTTCGATTCTAGTGGATTTGGCTCAGCACCTTGTGAATATCCTTTTTCGGGAGAAACTCGGGATCATTGGAAACCTTATACCTAAGCCTCGTGGATATTGGATAAGAATCCGGTATTTCAGTGTTAAGTGCTAAGTAGTGTAACCTAGAATTGTCTAAGTGTCTAGTGGTCCTTAGAAGCCTTTTACTTGTAATGAACTTAGGTTGTTAGTTTAAATGCTTAAATACGCACTCGAGAGTCTAAAATATAAAGCATACTAGCCTTTAGTGAGGTACGTTTTCATATTGCAACTAGGATTCAGACTCCACTTGAGCCGGGCTCATGCCTTTTAAGAGGTTGAAAGGTGTCATGGTACACTGGAACCATGCGAAGTGTCCTTGGAATTTTATGCAACACATTTCTTTGTATTGTTGAGTTTTACTAGCCGGGCTAGTAGAGAGTTGCGAGAAGTTGAACATACGTGGTTGTTAGTTATTATCTCGCTATTGATATCTTGTTGTTGTTGTTGGATTCAATGCTTCTATTTCCTACTAAGTACGTTCGTACCTACCCCTATTTGTATTGTTTCCATCCCGAGAAGCTGATGCAGGTTTCGATGAAGTGTTCGAGTACTTCGAGGAATGATCTTGTGTTGATCCGGTTGAACTTTTGTTGTTGTTTTCTATATTCAGATATGTAATGTAATAGACTATCTTTTGCCTTCGTTGAATAGCTTTTGTAAGGCCGAACCTTGTTACGCTTTGGATTTCTGGTTATCGTTGAAGTCTTGGACTATAAATGTTGTTTTGGATTTGACATTTGGTTTTCCCATTCTACCCCTAGATATATATCTATTCCCGAGTTGTTTTAATTTTTGAAATTGTACTATGATGTTGTATTTGTAAGGCTTATGTATATAATTTGGTATAAATACGAGTTATATACATGCCGGACGTTCGTTTCCGGATAATGACTCAGTGTCCGAGAACGGGACGTCACATATATGACATAAGGTTTTCGTGAGATTCAGTGTTTACTTTAAATGTCACGTGGCGAACGTTCTATATCTAGATAAGGATTCAGTATTCGGGCATTAACGTTACCCTTGAAGACTATAAACCGGTTCAAGTTTACGGAACTTTTGGTGTAAAGTTTTAATGACTCGTCAAAATCCAATGCTATCGGATAGCTTTACAATTTTTTTTTAAACCTTCCGGCTTTCACAAAAAGATAAGATGTCATTGGGGAATTATTACCCGCACTCTCCTCGCGTGCACCGTCCGTTGGATGTGCGACCTGTGTATAAGAAGACAAATACTTAATTTGTATTCTCGCCGCGTACGTCGCACATCCAACGAAAGCACAAATTAGACTTTCCGGTTAAGAATTTTCCAATTTTAACGGTACGAAATTAGGTATCAGGTGGACCTAAAATTTTCCTTTCCTAAAAAAATAACATTTAAAAAATAGAGGAAGAAGATACTAACGGTTTTTCAAAGTCAGCGAGCAAAAAGCAAACCGTATGGAGTACACTGACAAATGAGAGAACAATTAATTTCACCCATCCTTTTCCTCCCATTCTCACCTCTCAGTTTGTTTTCTTCAAATTTCATTTCCAGTTTTCCGCTCGCCATCGAGAGCTGCTCTAAGCTCCTCTCGATCGAGCATCTACAGCACCCCATCAAGAATTCAAATTCAATTTTCGTTTATTTCCCACCACCTTTTTGTTAGAACCATGAAATTTGACAAAAATCAAGACGAAGAATAATAATTAAGAGAGGAAGAATCAGAAATTATGGATATAGCAACTCAATTGAAACGAGGAATTTCACGGCAATTTTCAACAGGGTCGTTAAGAATGAGCGGGAAATTCAGTTTTAGGAGGCAGAATTCATTGGATCCGAGAAGGAATAATCTGCGTTTCAGTTTCGGGAGGCAGTCATCGATGGATCCGATAAAACGGATTCCGGGAAGCCATGATGGGCTAACAGGCGTCCCTGTGAATTTAGATTCAACAATGCAGCTTCTGTTCTTGGCTTCGATGGGAGATGTGGAGGGAGTAATGGATTTATTGGATGAAGGAGTGGATGTGAATAGCATTGATCTGGATGGTAGAACTGCATTGCACATTGCTGCTTGTGAAGGCCATGTCGATGTTGTTAAGCTTTTGTTGAGCAGAAGAGCCAACATTGATGCCCGCGATCGTTGGGGTAGCACGGTACATTTTCTTCTTAATCAATTTGTTTTCCTGTTCATCTCTCCCAAAAGCTTAAGCTGATCGGGAGGCAGATCAATAACATTTTATATATCACAAGGCCCTGATAATGTTGAATTGCCATCTCTCCCAAAAGCTTAAGCTGGCTGGTTGGGAGGTAGATAATAAACATTTTATATATCACAATATGTTCAAGTTCCCTCTTGAATGCTGAAATCATGCATTTTTAGCTGTTGTGCCATTGATACATTATTGGGGCAGGGTCGGATTGAACCTGGTTGTCACCTGGGAAAATGCAATGATATTTGTCGATAGGCCAAATTCAAACTCTTATTTTAATTGTGGATTGCTTAACAAATAGGCGAAGCAAAATGATGGCGGAAATAGCCTTTCATAATTCATTTGTGTCTGGGATTCAATCAATAGTTCGATTGTTAAACATTGTTTTTTCAAGTGGGGCTATTCTAAGATCAAATGGGCTAATTATTGTTGTCTTGAGTTGAACAATAAGGTTTTAGATGAGTAAAGGGCTTGGATAATTACACGACTTATCAGTAGTTACGAATCAGAAAGTGAAGGGGAAAAGAGTAATTCACCTCTTTATTCCTTGAGTTATCCTCTAGAGACATCAATTGAGTGGCCAAAGTAGACATTTGAGACTAATCACATACTATAGGAATGGTACATTGTCAATTTCATCTAACTTGGTAAAAGGAACTTTATATCATTTAGCCTTCACTTTCTGCCTTTGTTCTTAATTGCTGCAGAATTTTCTATTGTTTTCAAGCTGTAACTATTGTTTATTTTCATGGCGACAGGCTGCAGCTGATGCAAAGTACTATGGAAATGCAGAGGTTTACGATATTTTAAAGGCCCGTGGGGCTAAAGCCGCGGTAACAAAATCATGTCCTTTTTACTTGATTGAAAATTTCATAAATAAAAAAAAATGTTTGAATGCTTTTGTAAAAGTTTGTCCGACATTCTCGTAGAAAATCAGAAAGACACCGATGGCTGTTGCTAATCCTCGCGAAGTTCCAGAGTATGAGCTCAATCCCATGGATGTTCAAATTCGAAAAAGTGATGGCATTTCAAAGGTAGGTAGTTATTTTTTTTTTTTTTTCTTCTTCTTCTTTTCTTGTGTGTTAATCATCTTTGCTGCTGTCCTTTAGAGAGACATTTCCTTTTGTAGGGGTAAAAGAGAGCTCTATGTAATTAAGAGTACTTATGAATCACTTGATGTTATGCATCATAGAAAAACAACTTTTTAATCTGAAAAGAGTGATTTTCTGTTTTGTATTTTTCTTCTTAATAATACACCATTTATTTTACTATACAATCTAAACCACATCTTAACTACATATTTTTAGGTGAATAAAACTAAAGACGAAATAGATCATGTCTAAACAGACCTATGACTATGTGTATGTCCAGGATATTGTTTGATGAAAAACTTGAACACTCATGAAATTGGGAACTTTAAGGAGAAAACAAATGGATGTATGTCCGAAGTGAAGATTGAACAAATGCTAATGAAAGACTGCGAGAAATGCCTCGGTTTGCTTTTATAAACTCTGTAATAGTCCCTGGTTTCAAGAAAATGCTCTATTTTTAGGGACTTAGCCCTAAATTGGCAACATACAAACCTTATTCCATAATCGTGGGGTCAGTATGGATTGCATGTCTCCACTATCCAGGGAGCATTAGGCCCCTAAAGTCATCAGCCAAGAAGGGAGCAATATCCACAGGTGGAGTGTCTAAAATACGAAAGCCATAGGAACTGGAATGTGCCAGAAAGGCTAGCATGTCTCTACTACGTTATATCACTTATACCACAAACCGTAACCTCATTGGTATCCACATAATTCCTGTCCTTTTTGATTGTATTCTTTCATGTTTTCTTCTGTCGTCTACCTCTTCTGTGTTTGATACGTGTCTTTTCTTGTATCTCGCTGCACTTAGCATGTGCATCTACCTGACGTCTATGCATATAATCATACCATTTCAACCATGACTCGCTCATTATCTCATCAAATGAATTTACCCTGACTTTTTCTAAAGCATGTTCATTTCTTATCTTGTCCATCATTCTAAGTCCACACATTTATCTAAGTATTCTCATTTCTGTTACCTTAATCTTTTGTTCGTACCTATAATCCACGGTCAAACATTGAAATTCATAGGTCTGCCATCCTGTAAAACTTGCCTTTTTTATTTCTTTTTTTCGTTTTCAATTGTGTTGTTTTGTCTTTTTAAACTGCCAGTTTCAAGCAAAGGTAGAGAGAATTGCTCTTGCTTTGCTAATCACTTCGCTTGTTGGTTTCTGTTGATCCATTTCTTTTTTTTTCACTGCGTAGAGTCTTTGTTATGCGATTTTTTGAATTCAGCTCGTGCTGATTCAAGCTGTTGCATTTTCTCAGGGATCATATCAAGTTGCTAAATGGAATGGAACAAAAGTATCTGTAAAGATTCTTGACAAGGACAGCTTATCAGACCCTGAAAGCATGTATGAGCTGAAGTTTCCTCATTTACTTAATTACCTTTTGTTTCGATGACTTTGCTTTTGACTTTAGTACTTATGCAGAAATGCTTTCAGACATGAGTTAACTTTGTTGGAAAAGGTTCGGCATCCTAATGTTGTTCAGTTTGTTGGGGCGGTCACCCAAAATGTACCCATGATGATACTACTAGAATTTTCAAGTGTAAGCACATATGCCACACTTCTTTTGCCTTGCTTGAGGTTATCTCTATACATAAGTTCTTTCTAAAATGATCTTTGATTCGAAAATTTTCATGTTGATGTGCGCTTTTTCTTGGCGTGTTGAATTCTCTATTTGTTCAAAAGCCGTTTACAGATACTTTTGTTCTCTGTAGTCATTTATTATCGAGAACCATGTTCTTTGTTAGAGAACCAAAGTTTATTCTTCCTAGATAACTTGTATTGTCGGAATATCTTCGTCAGTTGAATTTCTTAAGCGTATAATTTCATGACGTGACAGAGAGATCTAGGTGCGTACCTCCAGCAAAAAAGCCGTTTGTCTCTGTCTAAGGCCTTAAGACTTGCTCTTGACATTGCCAGGCAAGTGCTGTTTGACTGCAATGCTATGCAATACTTGATTGGTAATATGTTTTTTGATTGGTATTTCTGAAGCAGGGGCATGAATTATCTTCATGAATGTAAACCAGACCCGATAATCCATAGCGATTTAAGGCCCAAGTAAGGCATCTAAATGCTCGAGCGTTCTTTTTGGATTATGTGACTGCATGCACCTATCAAATGCACATTTTTTTTCTTTTCTTTTCGTTTTAATATCTAAGATCTTGGTAAGGTGCCAGAAATATTTTGCTGGACTGTGGGGGCCAGATGAAGGTTGCAGGATTCGGTTTGAATAAATTGTCCAAAATATCGCCTTCCAAAGCAAAACTGTTGCAGCCTGACGTCATTGATCGTACAAGTAAGTTTTCCATAAGTGAACACTAGAATAACGGTGTAAAGAGTTATTCAAATGACAAAGTGAGAAATTGGTTTTATGATTTATTTGCAGGTATATACATGGCACCTGAGATTTATAACGATGAAGTATTTGACAGAGGAGTGGATGTGTATTCGTTTGGTGTTATACTCTATGAGGTACATATTTTGGTTTTTCTCACACCTAATATGATCCCTCCCCGGCGTCTTAGGTGCACATTATTATTGTAAGAACATAATAGTTGAATGGTCTTTTTTGTGTTTGATGGATTTAGATGATGGAAGGAGCACCGCCTTTTCACCCGAAGCCTCCTGAAGAAGTTGCTAAAGCAATGTGTTTAGATGGAAAGAGACCAACTTTCAAGACGAAAAGACAGTATCCACCACATCTTAAGGAGTAAGTAAAGATTATGCATATATATACGTGTACAAACTGGCTTGTGCACGGGACCAACTGACCGTCTTGTGCAATAGAGACTCTCTGCCCAAGAATTTCCCTTTATGGATAATATACGATTTGTCTTAACTTTAGTGCTATATATATGTATATATATACTAAATGATGATGGTTGGGTTAGGTTAATTGAAGAGTGTTGGAGCCCGGAATCCTCAGAGAGGCCAACATTCTCAGAGATCATCATACGAATGGATAAGATTGTTGCTAACTGCACAAAGCATGGCTGGTGGAAAGACACTTTCAAACTTCCTTGGTATGGTTTCGGTTTTCCTTTTTTCTCCCCGTTCTCCTAGTTTGCTCTTCCTTGAAGCTTCACGCCCTGCATTTGCTATGCATTTTCAGACATAGAATCTGAACATCATTACATAGAAAACATCACTTGTAGATTTTTTTTTTGCTTATTTGGTTGATAATATAGATATTCAAATCTCTCTATACAGGATATAGTTTGTACCTCGCGAGCACATTTTCCTACGAAGATGTCATTGCATCGACGGAGGAATACAGAGCCTTTACTTCATAAACACAAGGGTAAGAACGGTACATATATTTGAGGTTGTGCTTTTCATTTTCTGCACTTATTGGACAGACCAATGAAGGCGAATAGAGTCATTTTGTCTGCTCTGCAAATTTGTATTATTGCTCACTTTTTTTTTATTTCTTGTCCAAGTATAGTTGTATTGACCAAACATATCACCAAGGAGTTCAGTTCAGGCTTGTAAAGTTCTCTTGTGTTTCTTTTTTAAATGTATATAATTTTATTTCTATTAAATACTGTATAACGAAATCTGAAGGTTTTTATTTTTAATTTTGTACCCTTTGTTCCAAGCAAGCGTAAGACCCTCTCTAATGGCAAGAAGCTCTGCACAAAATACATTAGTAGCACCCGTATTTACCCATGAAACCAAAACACCGAACCCCATTACTGTCACGAATCACTCAACCAATGCCAAATAAACGACTTCGTTTAAAAGTGTCGTTTTATGGTTAAAAAAAAAAAAAAAAAAAAAAGTAGTCTTGGAGAACGGTGACTCCACTAAAACAAATTTTCGAGTAAAAATATAGTTTTTTAGGCTTTCCGATGACCCCAAAGTAAACAAATTTATGATCTGCCCTTGTTCCATGCTTTGATTATTCTCTGGTGCATGTTGATTGTTTTGAGGGGCCTAGAAATTCTCTTTTCTTTTATGGACTTTGGATGGCTAATAACGTTTTAATATCGGTGTGTGGACTAAACATAATTTTAGACTTCTCAAAATTAATCGTGTGCCCAGTGTCTCTGCAGAAGCCATTAATTACGAATACCCTTAGAATTAGCATTAATGAAGTTAAGCAAGTTATCGGCAAAAAGAAGGTGGGATATGGGAGGGCCCTCTTAGCAAATACAGATGGGCTTCCACGACTTATTATTCACATCTTCACTAACCTTGTTGTTGCAATTGATGAAATTGAAAGAACACAAGAGAAAATAAAATGCGGAATTATAATCAATCATAGAATACTCAACTAGTTAAGTTACAATGTGTGTTGGTTGATATATGTCATATATATATTATATTTTATTCCATTTTATAACCTATTTTCGAGATTTTATTCTTCATACTGATAAAAATTATAGTTATATAATATATTTCTAAAAATTAATAAATATCATAATATTTAGATTTCAATAAACAGAATTAATTTATTTTATCAAATTTACCGGTGTTTTTCTTGTGCAGGTACACCGTGATAAAATCCTAAAGTCAATATTGTTAAATGCGGCAAAGAGGATTTACAAAATCAAATTCCTATCATTTCCCTGACAAAATCGAATAATATCCAACAAAATCTGACAAGACCCGGCGCAGACCGGGTGAATACCGGTCTACGCCGGAAATGCTGAAGATTTAGGGAATATAGGCAATTAAGTCGCATTAAATGCTCTGACATACTTTCACATGCTGATAATCCGGCGCAAACCGGAAAAGAATCGGCGTGCGCCGGAAAAGATTCTTTCAGGCTTGCGGTTTCCTATAAATAGCCGGTCGTTCAATGTAAAATAATCGCCCCAATATATATATACACATAGATATATATTATCTTACTCTCTCAAAAACATCATTTCACTTAGGCTTTTAAGCCATAAATAATTAAGTCTATTATTTTGTATTGATAAACTGATTATTATGAATGCTAATTTAAATATGTTAGTATTTGTAGTAAAGAGTGGCTAGACTTATAACTAGCCATGACAATGTAATTGAATTATTTTGGTCTCTTTTGGTTGAACGGATGATGACTTTGTAACGTAAATTTTAATTTCAATTGTGTTGAATCTTTTTCTACTTAAATTGATTGTTAGTTCGTATTGGAGTAATTAACCAATATTGGCACACACACACTTAATTGATACCGAATGGAGATTTTAGGTGTGAGAACGAGGTAGAAAAACCGGAAGGTAAAATTGGCCGTCTGACGGAATCCTATTTCTTATCCGGGGAAAGATTAATTGTACTCAAGAGCTTATCATGTCAAATCATTAGGTTTAGGGCTCTTAAACCAAGGAGGAGGCATAGAACAATTTCGAACACTCGTATGAGGGGAAATTGTTAGAATACGGAGTGCACCGTTTCACATAATTGAATATCCTTAATAAACTGAATTAATCACATCTTTGAAACTGAAAGAGACTAAAGTTCGATGAAATTGTCTTGGCTAGTACCTTTATTTTAATTGTTAATTTTATCAGTAACGTAAAACTATCACTTTTATGAAAAATCTGCGACTTAGATCAAGATAATAATCGCTAATTGGTGTTTAACCACACTTTGAATTGTATCGTGTTCCCTGAGGAGACGACCTTGATTCACCAGACTAGACTACAATTGACCCGGTACACTGCCGGTTAGATTGGACACCCAGTTTTAGCCTATCAAGTTTTTGGCGCCGTTGCCGGGGAAAGCGCCAATTTATTGTGTTTTTGGTTACTACTTGTATTAGTTCAAAATTTTTGATTCTTTGGTACTTACCTCATCGGTAAGTGGCCGAGTGTTATTTTACTGTTTTCGTGTTGTTTTCCATCTTGTAGTTGATGACCCGAAGCGGTAAGGCCCCACTCACTCCATACAAGCCCGACATAAATACTTACGAAAGGCAGTTAAGAGTAGAGACTAGACGTGGTCAGACCAGCCAATGACATCTTGGTGACGGATCTCCCCAAGAATGGTCAAATCGAGGTACGGAAATGGCCGAGGCCAGTGATGAAACACCACCTGAACAATGGCTTGCTCATGCCCAAGGTCATGGACAAAACCTCAATAATCCGAATCCACCATTACACAATCTTCCTCCACCACCAATTCCCAATAACCAGAATCCCAATAATCGGAATAACCAAAACCGAAACCAAAATAATCGTAATAATAATAATAACCCACCAAACCCAAGACCTATCTGTGATCAGACCCTAAGAAGGAATGAGACCAATAATCCGATTCGTTTACCCAACGATGGAGCAAACAACTTTGAAATAAAATCCCATCTTTTTGGCTTAATTGACACTAGAGCCCAATTTTTAGGTGAGGATGACGAGGACCCGCATCATCACCTATATCTTTTTGAAGAATTGTGTAACACGGCCAAAAGCCAAGGTGCTCATCGTGAATTGACAAGGATGTCAATGTTTCCTTTTTCTTTAAAAGGAAGAGCAAGAGACTGGTTTATGTCTCTCCCTCATCATTCATTGACAAGTTGGGAGGACATTCAAACTGAGTTCTTAAAGCAATATTTTACTCCCGGTAGGAATTTGGAGTTGAAGGTCGAAATTGCTAATTTTAGACAAGGATCCGAGGAAACACTTGGAAATGCGTGGGAAAGATTTAAGAAACTGTTAAGAGCCTGTCCCGATCATGGTTACTCTCTTGACACGCAAATTCAACTTTTCTGTCATAAATTGAGAAAGGACTCACGTGCTGATGTTGATCATGCATGTGGTGGTTCTTTAATGATGAGTGAACCACAAGTTGTTTATGATGCTATTGAGAAAATTTCTAAGAATAATAGGATCTGGGAAACCGGTTCTAGCACGAGGAAAGTAGCATTCGTAGGAGAATCGACATCAAATGCAGAAGTTTTAGCACATTTGGAAAATCTGAGTAGGAAGTTTGATGGCTTGCAAGGAAGCAAGAATCTTAGCTCAGAAGGTAAGATATCGAATGAATATTCAAATGATGGTATGAGAAATGATGACAATGTGTCACTAGGTTTAGAGGAATCCGAAGGATATTCGAGGGAAGAAGTGAGTTTTATGCAACAACATAGGAATTTGAATAACGCTTACTCAAACTCATTCAATGCCATTAGGAGAGATCACCCTACTTTTCGATGGTCCGAAAACCCAAGTAAGCAAGGACAACCTCCGTATCCAACTCAGTACAAGAGCTCGTACAATGCGAATACTCAAAGTCAAGGTTACCAGGGAAATACCTCGAACCAAAACCACCAATCACCACCCAGATCATACCCACAACATACCACTCAAAGTATACCAGTTACACAAAGTTCCAATCCACTGGTAGAAGGAGTTGATAAGTGGGAAAAATTAATGGAAAATATGATGGGGGTGATGTCTACTCAGGCTCAGAATATGGAAACCATGATGACTTCTATAGGCACAGTCACTAAGAATATGAGTACTTTAAAAACATCCATGAGTGGACATGACACGAGGATGAGAACCATAGAAGCATCAGTGCGAAATATGAAAGACCATTTGAGTAGGGAAGGAGAACGAAAGAACAGTAGACCTCCGGGAGGACTACCGAGTAATACCGAAAGGAACCCGAGAGAGGTAAATGCTGTCATTACCCGAAGTGGAAGGTATGTGTAAGTAATGGAGTAGAGAACTCCGGGAACAATGAAGTAGAAGATGATTTGGATGATAAATTCGAAAGAGAACTGGAAAATAAGGAAGAACCAGAGTTCAGTAAAGAAGAAGAAGAAATTATAGATAATTTCTTAAGACGTGATAGGCATGTTGAAGCAGAAAGCGAAGATGAGGAATGGATCAAGGTCCCGAGAATACTGAAAAATCCTAGGGCTAGCGATCTACGGACCTTATTCAATGAACATGTCAGAAAGGACGAGACTACTGATAGTACAACCCAAGTGGGGAGTAGCAACACTCAACCAACATAACATGTAAAGAAAAGTTCAGGGCACATTTCAAAGAAGATAGTGCAGGATCATGACACATGGCGACCACCAAATGCTCAAATGTTTAAGGAAGCGTCACCATCTAAGGAGAAAATTAAGGAAGGCATGACTTCAAACCCTAAAATTATTGATCTCGAGTCTTTACCTTACCCACCCCGAGATCAAATTAAAAAGTTAAAGACGGATAAAAAGTACGCACGTTTCCTTGACACGTTCCGTCATCTTAATGTCAATATCCATGTCATTGAAGCACTGATCAATATGCCCACATATGGAAAGTTTCTTAAAGATATCCTCTCGAACAAAAAACGTTTAGAAGAGTATGAGAATATTTGCCTTAATGAAGAATGCTCCGCAGTATTGCAGCACAAGCTCCCACCTAAACTGAAGGACCCCGGTAGTTTTACCATTCCATGTGAGATTGGGGGATTCTTGTTTAATAAGGTGTTCTATGATCTCGGGGCCAGCATTAATCTCATGTCTTACGAGGATTACAGGAAACTAGGAATAGGAAAGCTCAAAAACACTGAGATGACTCTCCAGATGGC
This sequence comes from Gentiana straminea, assembly GCA_036785695.1. Taxonomy (NCBI): domain Eukaryota; kingdom Viridiplantae; phylum Streptophyta; class Magnoliopsida; order Gentianales; family Gentianaceae; genus Gentiana; species Gentiana straminea. The sequence continues at coordinate 15,254,658 of JAVUPR010000183.1, forward strand.
AGATAGATCTATTAAACGTCCTAAAGGAGTCATTGAAGATGTGTTGGTTAAGATAGATAAGTTTTACTTCCCAGTTGACTTTGTAGTTATTGAAATGGAAGAAGGATTTTCAGCACCCCTCATTCTTGGTCGACCATTTCTAGCTACGGGAAGAACCCTTATCGATGTGCAAAAAGGTGAGTTAATTTTAAGAGTCAATGAAGATGAGGTCACCTTCAATATCTTCAAAGCCATGAAACATCCATACAGGTCACCAGAATCATGCTTATTCATAGATACTATATCTTCTATTTGTATGAATCTTGACAGATTACAAGTTTTTGAAGATAAGCTCGAAAAATGTTTAGCCTTATCCATCTATGAAGGAGATGACAATGACCAGGAAATGGAAGAAGTCATTTTTCACCTAAACACAGGTAGATCTTTTGAAAGGCGACCATGGCATCGTTATTTGGACTTAGAACTGGATGGCCCAGTATTGAAACCTTCGGTGGAAGAGCCACCAAGAAATCTGGAATTGAAACCTCTCCCTTCGAATCTCAAGTATGCCTTTCTTGAAGCTGATAATTTACTTCCTGTTATTATCTAATCATCACTAACCAGTTCACAGAAAGATCAGTTGTTAAGGATGTTGAGGCAACATAAGAAAGCGTTTGGATGGACAGTGGCAGATATTCAAAGAATAAGTCCCGAGATTTGTGTACACAAAATCATCTTGAATGAAGGGGCTAAGCCATGTATCCAGCCTCAACGCCGCCTCAACCCGAACATGCAAAAAGTGGTCAAGAAAGAGGTGATTAAACTACTGGAGATGGGGATCATTTTTCCTATATCAGACAGTGAATGGGTAAGTCCCACCCAAGTGGTACCAAAGAAGGGCGGTTTCACGGTAAAAGAAAATGATAAACATGAATGGATTCCGACACGAGAAGTCACATGATATCGAATGTGCATTGATTTTCGCAAACTGAATGAGCACACTAAGAAAGACCACCATCCACTTCCTTTCATAGTACAAATGTTGGAAAGACTAAGTGGACATAAATTTTATTGTTTCTTGGATGGCTATTCAGGCTATTTGCAGATATTTATCGCAGCAGGAGATAGAGAGAAAACGACGTTCACTTGTCCATATGGAACCTTTGCTTATAAAAGAATGCCGTTTGGATTATGCAATGCACCATCTACCTTTCAACGATGCATGATGGCAATATTTTCAGACATGGTAGAAAAATTTTTGGAAATTTTTATGGATGATTTTAGCGTTTTTGGAGACTCTTTCAGAGAATGTCTCTCACACTTAGAACGTGTTTTACAACGCTGTGAAGACTCCAACTTAGTTCTAAACTGGGAAAAGTGTCATTTAATGGTATCAGATGGTATTGTTTTAGGTCATAAAATTTCTGAAGAAGGTGTTGAGGCAGATAAAGCCAAAGTCGAAGTAATTGAAAAGTTACCTCCACCAGTAAATCTGAAAACTCTGAGAGGATTTCTTGGACATGCTGGTTTCTATAGAAGGTTTATCGTAGATTTTTCACGCATAGCAAAACCTCTCAGTCATTTGCTTGAGAAAGAGGTGCCGTTCAATTTTGATGACAAATGTATGGAAGCATTTGAGACTTTAAAGGCACGGTTGATAACTGCACCAGTGCTAGTAGCACCAGATTGGGATCTACCGTTTGAGCTTATGTGTGATGTAAGTGATCTGGAAGTCGGGGCTGTTCTAGGTCAACGACATAACAAAGTACTTAAGGCAATCTACTATGCATCCCATACTTTAAACGCAACCCAGCTTAACTATGCAACAACAGAAAAGGAGCTACTCGCCGTAATTTTTGCATTGGACAAATTTCGATCTTATCTCGTTGGTTCTAAAGTCATTGTTTATAATGATCATTCAACATTAAAGTACTTGTTAAGTAAGAAGGATGCGAAGCCTCGTCTTCTTAGATGGATTCTGTTACTTCAAGAGTTTGACATTGAAATTAAAGATAAAAAGGGTAGTGAGAACGTAGTAGCAGACCATTTGAGTCGTATGAAGTCTACTGAAGAAGAAGGAAAGAGACAGGAGATCAAAGATTCATTTCCAGATGAACAACTCCTCATGGTTGATGCTCCTCCAACAATGCAACTCATTAAAGCTAGTAATACATCAAAAGAGAGCTCGCCATGGTTCGGTAATATTGTCAATTATTTTACCTGTGAGTATGTTCCATCTCATTGGACATGGCAACAGAAAAAGAAGTTCTTTTATGATTTAAAATTCTATTATTGGGAAAAACTGGATCTTTTTCGAAAGTTTTCGGATGGCATAATTAGGAAGTGCGTGCCCGATAATGAGATTTTAAGTATCTTATCCTTTTGCCATGATCGTCAGGCTGGAGGCCACCATGGAGGATGGAAAACCGCCTATAAAGTATTTCAATGTGGTTTTTACTGGCCTACACTGTATAAAGACGCACACCACTATGCACGGTCTTGTGAGTCATGCCAAAAATGGGGAAACGTTTCTAAAAAGCACGAGATGCCTCTTCAACCTATATTGGAGTGTGAATTGTTTGATGTTTGGGGCATTGATTTTATGGGCCCTTTCCCTCCGTCTTTTGGTAAGAAATTTATTTTAGTAATGGTCGATTATGTATCTAAATGGGTCGAAGCCCAAGCTCTTCCAACTAATGATACCGAGTAGTGATAAAATTCCTTAAAAAGAATATATTTACGAGATTTGGCACTCCTTGGGCTATCATTAGTGACAGAGGGTCACATTTCTGTAACCGACTATTTACCAAGTTAATTGAGAAATATGGTGTAAAACACAAGCTTGGAACGCCATACCACCCACAAACTAGTGGCCAAGTTGAGGTGTCTAATAGAGAAATAAAAAGAATCATTGAAAAAACTGTCGATTCCAACCGTAAAAATTGGGCAGAAAAATTAGATGACGCACTATGGGCGTATAGGACAGCCTTTAAAACACCGATTGGCTGTTCTCCCTATAGACTAGTTTTTGGCAAGTCTTGTCATCTTCCGGTTGAGTTGGAACATCGTGCTTTCTGGGCTATTAAATTTCTTAACTTTGATCCTAAGGCCGTTGGTGACAATCGATTACTCCAACTCACGGAACTTGAGGAGTTTCGCCTCGATGCTTACGAGAACGCTCGAATCTACAAGGAACGCACGAAGTCTTTCCATGATAAGAGAATCTTTCGTCGTGAGTTCCATGTGTGTGATCGAGTGCTCTTATACAACTCACGTTTAAAATTGTTTCCAGGTAAGCTCAAATCTAGATGGACAGGTCCATTTTTTGTGACTAAAGTACATGCATCTGGAGCAGTGGAATTGACAGATGGACAAACGACCTTTATAGCCAATGGTCACAGAGTGAAGTTATACGTAAAAGAAGAAGGAATCCTTCCAACACGAGAGGTGATGTCCATTGTCGACCCCCCGGTAAATTAAAACAGAAGATAGTCGAGCTATAGACTATAAAATTAGCAATCACTGGTACTATCCTTCCTATTACTCCTCAAGCATTTATTTCTGGTTGGTTCGTGTACTTAATTACTACGTGCTTTGGTGAGTAATTGTTAGAAGTATCCCATTTTGTTTAGTATATTAATTAATCATCATCATTTTGGTCGTTTGAGTCTGTCGAGCAAACGAAGTTAAACAAAAGCGCTACCGGGAGGCAGCCCGTTAAAAAATATATTAAATATAATATTTTAATTTACTTACATAATTTTATATATAGAATGAATATAAAGATATATAGAATATAGATTAATAATTGTAAATCTATCTATATATTTATAATATATATATATATATAAAACAAACTAATAAATATTTTTTTAATAAAACTTAATAAACAAATAGTAGAATCCGTCCACTAAACCCGGCGTACGCCGTGTGTAATACCCGGTCTGCGCCGGGAATATCCGATTTGCGCCGGATATACCCAGTTTGAATTCAGAATCGATTTTCTTTTCCTCTCTCCTCCTTAATTTTCTTCCTCAAATTTCGGTCCCCTTCCTACTCCCTTTAACTCCTCCACCTCTACAACCACTCTTCATTATTCTTCTTCTTCTTCTTCTTCATTATTCTTCTTCTTCATATTCTTCTTCTTCTTCTTCTCTTTATTTTAATTTCACACAAACTATTTTTCCTTTTTCTCCATTTCGCAACCAAGGAGGAGCATCACTCCATTTGGCTTTTGGAATCGGCGGCACCGAATTTTCCGGCAAAGCTCCATTCTTTCCGGCCACTATCCTCATTTAATCAACACCAAATTAAACATAAGAACAAGGTAACAATTTTATTTGATAGACTTTTAATATAAATTTGTTTTACTAATTTTAATTTTGTAAAAATTTAATTGTTGCAAATTTTAATTAATTTATGTGTTGTTCGTATCACCAACAAGATGGCCGAGTCATCCAACCCTCGTAGGAAAAATCCCGGTAAAAAACGGAAAACCAATACCCTAGTTGTCGTAGTCCCAATCCACGAGCCCCACCCTCTCACTGCCGAAGAGGAGGCATTATCTTTTCATAAAACCGCCACACCCGCCGCTATCCAAGCCTATGAAACGTATTTCCGTAATTGTAGTATTCTGCTTGAGCGTGGTATAGAATTTTGATCTTTAGGCACTGAGTTTCGACAAATTTTTGAGACGCGTAACTGGTTAGAAATTGCCAAAGAACGCACTAATAATGTTAATGCCACTATGGTAGCCGAATTTTACTCTTTCATTTCAGCCTATGAACCTGTTGAAAATGGACCACTCACCTCAGTTTCAATCCGTGGCACCACCATTCCTTTTACTTCTGAAGTTATTAATGCATTTTATAGCATCCCTGAGATTCCTGTCGAGCAAGATTATATTGCAGTTTGGAACCTTGATCAGCTAAGTATTTTGCTCATTAAATCTCTCGAGGCTCAGCACGCATTCGACTCCTCTGCCACTTGGGTCGAGCGTAGGTTTTAGTTTGGTGGATGTATCAAGGATGTTCGAGCCCTAAAACATTTTCTAGGCCATAATGTGAGTCCTTCTAGACATCCTAGTGCGTTTAATTCTGATGATGTATGCATTGCCTGGGCAATCGTTCTAGATGTACCAGTTAATTTAGGACGCCTTATATATTCTAAAACTGTTGACTTTGCTACCAGTCGTTTTAGGAGTGGCAATATGCCTTTTCCTAATTTAATCTCTGCACTCTGCATTCGAGCCCAAGTCCCTGTCCTCCCATCTGACAGAATTGTATCCCCTTCTACTCCTAAGATTGGACTTCGCTTGGCTGCACTTCCAGCTGGCCGCTTAGATTACAACAATCCCGCTCGAACTTAAGGATTACCTCCTAGGTCTTCTCAGCCGTCTGTCCCACCTTTGTTTTCTTCCCCGAGCATGCTTCCTGTTCAGAACCTTGCTCAGGAAGCTCGGTTTGATTTTATAGATTCTACTCTTGCTACAATTTTAAGAGGTCAAGCCAGAACTGATGCTAATATGGCCTTAGGCTTTGAGAGAGTTCGGAGTTGGGCTGATGATGTCCTTGTTGGTCTCAGGGGACAACGCGCTTTTCTAAGATCCTTAAATCCGGCATATGAACAGATTTTTGATAATCAGCCCCAGTGTCAAGCAAATCCATACACCTTACCTACTTGGATATCTCAAGCACCTACCCATACCTCCTACCAGACTTTTCCCAGGACTACTATGGCCCCTGGTGGTATGGCTAGCTTTGTGTCTACAGGTACATGTACCGCTGCTGATTTTTCTTCTTATGGATTTGGTGTCCCGTCTTCGATCTCGTCTGTCATTGCTGGCCTGGGGAGTATGGGTTTAGAAGGGTCAGTGGTCATGTCTACTGGTACTGCAGGTGCTCGTTTAGATGCCTTAGCATCCGCCGCCGCCTTCTCAGATCCGCTCCAGTTCTTGAACATTATGAATCCGGCACATTATCAAGGAACAGGTCTTATGAGTTCGATGGGCTTTGCACCAACGGGAACGATGGCCATGCCTAATTTTCCGGGACCTTTTAGACACTACGAGTTTGAAGAATCGGAGACAGAGTCAGACGAGTGACAGTGTCTTAAAAACTATTTCCTTTTATTGTTCAGTTATTATGAATGTTTTAAACAGTATTAACAATACGTTGGTTTTTATTATATTTTGATTGATGCACTCTGCGGGTAGTGCACAATTTGAATTCTAATTCACATAACTTTGTTTAAATTATGACTATATAAATTTTATATTTCATGTTTTCTTTACAAAAATTTGGCCATAATTGGAAATTTGTTTAGAATGTTGTTTTAGACTCTGTATGTGAACAGTGTTTAATCCGGTCTGCGCCGGATCCACCCGGTCTGCGCCGGCCCATTAAAATCTACCGACCTGACTCCCTATTATTCTAGGTGACAGAGAATAAATTCGGTCCGGCGTGCGCCGGATTTACCCGGTTTGCGCCGGACTGGCTAATTCTGGGCCGACCAAGCAAATTCCTCAATTCTATATATAGCCATGTATTCATTTAGTAAAATTACACCAACTTTTCCTTATCTTGAACTTTTCTAACAAAGATGTCCTCTCCATCAACACCTTCGATAACCTCCATTTCACCTCCTTATTCCCCTGATTCCATTGTTCCCATTTACGATGTCCACTATGATACTCCCTCCATCGTCAATTATGCTACTGAAACAGCCAGGGATCGTTACTTTTCTAATTTATGTCATTCTCCTATCTTAGTCGAGAAAGGTTTGAACTTACGCAAACTCAACGAGTGGGGAGATATACGTATACTTCTAGGAGGATGGGATCGTTTTGTTCGTACCCCCCGTGGCCGAATTAATATAACCATGGTTCGTGAATTTTACGCCGTCCTCTCTGAAACCGCTTCGGTTGAAACCACTAATACTGTCCGCATTCGTGGTATTGCAGTTCCTTTTACTCCTACTATCATCAACCAAGTCTTTTCAATTCCTTAGGTACAAACCACTCCTCACCAGCATTATGAAGTGGAGTGGCAGTTGGATACAGTTACGGGTATCATTAACAATGCACTGAAGCATTCCAAGTGTTGTTTCCTAATTATGATCTCGATCGTAATGTTTCCACTTCTCGCCTTGTTACCTCACTTACGTGCATGGAAACACTTTATTAACTCAAGAATTTTCCCCACCAATGATTTTTCTGAAATCAATGATGATGAAATGCTTTTGCTCTACGCCATTTCTGTTGGTGCCATAATTGATTTGGGAATTCTTATTCACCGCACTGCTGTCAATTTTGCTCTGGCTCGTAGAAACTTTCGTCAGCCCTTACCATTTCCTTGGCTAATTTCTCGACTTTGTAATCATGTTGCTGGTGTCCAAATGTTTGGTACTGATGAGATTTTTCCCTGTCGTCATTCCCAAGTTGCATTGTTACGGTAGACATTCCCGGTGGTTCATCTTCTGCTGAGACAGGGGATACTGATTAAGCTGGTTTCTTTGTTAGCATGCCTTGAAGTTGATCTAGTGGTTTTTATGGTTGGTCAAGTTGGGCAGTTTCTATTATATTATGCTATTTTGCTTGGTTGTTGATCTTTCGGTTTGTAAGATAACAAATAATGTTGTTGGCATGTTATGACTTTCTACCTTGTATAATATCTATATGAAATAAATAAATCAAGGCTGCTATTATATATTTATATTATTGTTCAACGACTATTTCGCACCTATTCGACCATCTTTTCAATTCTAGTCTAGGGATGACATACTTCACCCCATGTTATTTCTCCATTCACCCACAAATTCTTAATATATATATATATTAAATTTAAAATATTTTAATTTTAACTTTATTGTCTAACAACTTCTTTCTTACTCACTCGCCATCGGGCCGATGCCAGCTCGTAAGTGGGGAGTAGAGTTGTAGTTAGCCAATAAAACGGAAACATTAGAAAAACACTTAGTTTTAGTTATCCTTAGGCATTCCAAGCGTGATAAATATTGACGCACTTGATGTAGTGTATTTGAAAGAATAAGTTTTTAATAAAGTGAGTAAACACGATGCATTATGATGATATAATACTTGTCTATCTTTGATTTTAATATGATTTTTGAGTATGTATAATCAAATAATTATTATCAAATATTTTATTTATGAAATTAGACAAACATACTTGCATTTATAGTTGATTTTTAGAAATACTTTCTTTCAAGACAAATTATGATTCTGGAATCGGATTAGGGATGACGATTTTTGGCATAACTTTGACTCAACCATAGCCAAATGGCCTACCCAAACATAATTTCCATTTTTGTCCCCACCTCAGCCTTGTAGAGTGGCGAGACCCCACTCGAACTAGCCATTGTATTTAGCTACATTATAACCGACCCTTAGCCTAATTTGGTCTTTATTCCTTTGGCATCCCGCAAGTTTAGTATGTATTTATGGATAGCGGAACGACATCGGAACTAAGTGTCGATACATTAGAATGGCACGAGTGGAGATTGGTACATTGTTATTTGGAGGTCATTTAGCCAAATTACATCCTTTTAGTAAAAAAAAAAAACCCAGAAAATTGGTTGTTAAAAGTTGTAAATTGGTTCCAACCAATAAATTAGGAACCATTTGTGTATATGTGTGTAAAATAAGAGTCATTGGAGGTGATTTTGCAAGCTTTTTAGACTGTATCAGAATGTTACTAATCGAAGTATTTTTGATCAAAAAAGTTGAAGGTGTAAGTATGTACGACTAGCTTTTCTCTTTTGATTTTCCTTTTTATCCTTTCGATTAGCCAACACCCTAAGCCTGAACGTTACAAGCCACTTTGCCAACTACTCGACTTAATCCTTAATTCCAGATATCTATAAGTGGCGATTGTAAGTATTTCTAAGATTTTAATTATATTTAGTAAGTAATGCATGTAGAATTTCATTTAAATAATATTTGATAACTAATTTGATAGTTATACACACTTTCTTCTATTAATTTCTTAAAAAGACAAAATTATCATATGATCATGATGCTGACTGAGTACGTTACTGTATTAGAATCTTAATCTAGACAATTACATCACTTCCCTCGTGTTCTTATAAATTATCGCTTACTTTGCTCGAGGACGATCAAAAGCTAAGTAAGGAGTAGTTGATATATGTCAAATATATATTATATTTTATTCTATTTTATAACCCATTTTCGAGATTTTATTATTCATACTGATAAAAATTATAGTTATATAATATATTTCTAAAAATTAATAAATATCATAATATTTAGATTTCAATAAACATAATTAATTTATTTTATCAAATTTACCGGTGTTTTTCTTGTGCAGGTACACCGTGATAAAATCCTAAAGTCAATATTGTTAAATGCGGCAAAGAGGATTTACAAAATCAAATTCCTATCATTTCCCTGACAAAATCGAATAATATCCAACAAAATCTGACAAGACCCGGCGCAGACAGGGTGAATACCGGTCTACGCCGGAAATGCTGAAGATTTAGGGAATATACGCAATTAAGTCGCATTAAATGCTCTGACATACTTTCACATGCTGATAATCCGGCGCAAACCGGAAAAGAACCGGCGTGCGCCGGAAAAGATTCTTTCAGGCTTGCGGTTTCCTATAAATAGCCAGTCGTTCAATGTAAAATAATCGCCCCAATATATATATACACATAGATATATATTATCTTACTCCCTCAAAAACATCATTTCACTTAGGCTTTTAAGCCATAAATAATTAAGTCTATTATTATTTTGTATTGATAAACTGATTATTATGAATGCTAATTTAAATATGTTAGTATTTTTAGTAATGAGTGGCTAGACTTATAACTAGTCATGGCAATGTAATTGAATTATTTTGGTCTCTTTTGGTTGAACGGATGATGACTTTGTAACGTAAATTTTAATTTCAATTGTGTTGAATCTTTTTCTACTTAAATTGATTGTTAGTTCGTATTGGAGTAATTAACCAATATTGGCACACACACACTTAATTGATACCGAACGGAGATTTTAGGTGTGAGAACGAGGTAGAAAAACCGGAAGGTAAAATTGGCCGTCTGACGGAATCCTATTTCTTATCTGGGGAAAGATTAATTGTACTCAAGAGCTTATCATGTAAAATCATTAGGTTTAGGGCTCTTAAACCAAGGAGGAGGCATAGAACAATTTCGAACACTCGTATGAGGGGAAATTGTTAGAATACGGAGTGCACCGTTTCACATAATTGAATATCCTTAATAAACTGAATTAATCACATCCTTGAAACTGAAAGAGACTAAAGTTCGATGAAATTGTCTTGGCTAGTACCTTTATTTTAATTGTTAATTTTATCAGTAACGTAAAACTATCATTTTTATGAAAAATCTACGACTTAGATCAAGATAATAATCGCTAATGGGTGTTTAACCACACTTTGAATTGTATCGTGTTCCCTGAGGAGACGACCTTGATTCACCAGACTAGACTAAAATTGACCCGGTACACTGCCGGTTAGATTGGACACCTAGTTTTAGCCTATCATTGATCATGAATTATTTATAGAGTATACCTTACTCACAACGGTTACATGCTATAGTTACATTCAGTTATAACAAAATGGAAGTTCCAACATTATATAATCTGTTGAGTCTAAGTCAGCTGTGCTGAGCTTTGCAGTCAACTGATCTCTCAAGGCAACTGAGTTGAGTAGTTGAGCTGAGTGCATGCACATCCTCTTGCATCTATCACTTCCTTATCCATATATCGTAACATCCCCCTCAAGTAAAGAATAGTGAATGAATCAGCTTGCACATCCTTATCATCTTTTACTCCTTTATCTACTTGAACTTGGCTGAAAAAGCTTGGAAATGCCTAGTTTGGTTAGGATGTCATCAAGTTGCTCTTTTGTGTTAACAGTCATAACTGTTGGATCGATAATTCACAGAATACATTCTAAGGGGGGTGAGTAGAGTGTATAGGGATTTATACCACCTTTTCAATTTATCAAGTATTGCACAAGTTATTACACAATAAATTAACAAGTTAAATCGGAAGCACAATTGGATCAGAAATTTTTACAGAATTTCCATAAGAAAAAAAAAAAGCGGATGGACAATTTAACAAGTTATACGATTGCGTAAGTGATACCTAGATGATCAAAAATATTTCTGCGGAGATTATAACAGGTTCAACAATATTACACAATAGCAATTATGAACAAGTTCTGTGATGAAATCAAATTGGTTTAAGTAAAGTGCAGATATGTGTTACAAATATACGAGTTACAAAGATTTGTGTGCAAGTGCAGATTACATAACAAGATTGATCAAACAGATGCTATGCTCGATTACTTGAGTGCTATGATGCACCGACACTTCAATCTGGGCGCCGTGTCCTGTGTCCGACACATTTCCGACACGACACGCGACCGACACGCTTCGACACGTGTCGGCTGATTAAAATAATATTATTTAAAATTTAAATATCTGACACGTCTCCGACACGCTGTCGACACTCCCGACACGGCACCGACACTCCTGAACCCAATTTTTAAATCTTGTTCATTTTTTTTCTTCTTTATTTAAGTTTTATTCAATGAAAACGTTAAAATACACAATTTCTATTTCTATAATAATTTAATAAATAGTACATCGTATTAAGTTTATATGTTTCTTGTTGATAAACAATCATTTTACAATTTGTAAGTATTTTAAAAGTCAATCACAATTTCTTTTGGCACCGTATAAATGTCAAATATCAATTTTAGATATTGATAGAGTTTACGTATTACCTATCTTATTTTCTCTAGTTTTTTAGATTTTTATGATTTTTTTGTTGATAAATTGAATCTTATTTACATCATATATATATATATATATATATATATATATATATATATATATATATATATATATGTATATATATACTAGTAAAAGACACGTGCGTTGCACGTGGCGTGTCTTTAATGTGTTTATTATTGTTGTATTTTTTGTTAACTCGTTATACATTCTTTGGGGTTAATTTTTGAATTTGTAATACATGTCTTGTTGTTGATTTAAATTGGTCTTGATAAGCCAACAAAATTGGCCCAGTGGTAATTACGGTGGCTCTTAACCTGAATGTTTTGAGTTCGGCCACCAGACATAATTCCAGCTGCAACTCCTGATGTTGCTATTGCTATAGCTATCTTTTGTCTTCTTCTTAGATTTGCTAGCAGAGCCCTGTATAAATATATTTTTCCTGTGCCGCCAGGTCATCAATCAATAAAGAATACGGCACTCTGGCCATTATCCACCTTGTAAAGAATTTTTCGGAATATACGTTTTTGTTCAGGATTAAGACTTGATTCTAAATCATAATCTTCTTGCGGAATCCCTATCGACAATTCGTCATGAATATCTCTTTGTAGGTTTTCTGCAATGTTGTTGCATTCTTCTTCTACACTCAGACTTGGAAAGTCATAAAAGGTCAAGTTTTTACCCAGCTTTGCAGAAAATAATTTATAGATTCCAAAGTTTTTGTCATAATTGAATTGGCCGACTTTCTGCCGTCTCGCATGAAATCTTCTGACATGGTTCCTAATATGTATCCCACAATTCTCGAACATTTGTTGGTTGGCAGTAAACTAATAGTGTTGCAAACAGTCTTCTAAATGCATAAGGCATTTGGAAAGCAATAGCTTCATTTAAGCATTATGATATGCTTTGATTGGATTCTAATAAGCCTCTTTTTTCTGCAGCTTCTTTAAAGCTGGTGTATTTATTATTGTTTACCTTCAGTAAATCTTCAAATGATGTTGGTCCCCTAACATGATTAAGTAGCAATATGAGATAATACCTTTCTCCTTCTGATGGATTTGCACCATTGATACGGCCAATCACAACTTGTTGTTTCCTCTATGTCCAATATTTTTGGGTGCTCTTCCATACAAAAAATTCTAGAATTTGACAATACAAAAGTTTTTTGGCCTTTTCATTTGATTGACAAAGGGTGAAGAACTCCATTAGCATTGTTTTTGAGGCAAACCCATTTTGAATGAGAGCTTTGAGATTTTGATTCTTCCGATATGAAACACAATTTTTTCCAGGTCGATGAAGTTGGAGACAAATAACCGCTGGTTGCATGTTATTCAAAGGAAACTCAAATATTCTCCATTTTGAAATTGATTTCTTTCGTCAATGACGTGATTGTCTTTTCAGGGGAAACGTATACTGCAATGCGATCATGACCTTTGTAGATATACTTGTATTGGTATTTTACTGCTTGAATTCCTGAACAAATTTCAACATTTATGTGGCAGTTGTACCTGAGTAAAAATTACAAACAAACACATATCTGAATCTTTATTTTCAACATAAAAACATAATAATCAATTTTGGATGTATAAGTGGTACAACAATGCTCTCAGGGAAAAAACTCACATTTATATAAGTTGTATTATTCACCATATGTGACACCAAATGATCAACGAATGTAAGCTTTTATATAAAAGGATATGTTGTATTAATTATAATATACGATATAATCTTATGAGATTAAAAGGTTTTAATTTTTACCTGGACAGAAGGTATGGATTGTATGGAACCACGCAACGGTTGTCCAATAATGCATTGCGTACAAGGTATTGTAATCCTGTTTTTCTTCTCATGTAAATTGGGTATCCGTCTTTCCCTTGAATTGTAGAATTACAAAACGCACGTGGATAGTGGTACTTACACTCCTCATTAACCATGCATGTGTTTTTCATATTTTGCAATCCACATGGTCCATGCATCATATGTTTCAATACTAACTCATGCAATTCGATATACTTTTCCTTGTTTGGAATTTCTGCGAATACAAGCTTATCAAATTGATCAGGTGTCATGATTTTTGAGTTAGACTTCAATATTATGAGCATGTGTGCATGGGGTAATCCTCATTTCTGCAATTCAATGACTTCTACATGAGCCGCTACTTCTCCAAAGACTTTCTTCTTGTATAATTGATCCCTCAAATCTTGTAATTTTGCATGAAATACTCTGGAAGTCAAGTCTGGCCTATCTTGAGGTGTTTGGCCTTCAAATAGATTTTCCTGAATTTCATTCCATTCTGGATTGCATGTCATGGTAATAAAAAGATTTGGTTTCCCAAACTTTTGAACTAAAGCCATGGCATCTAGATATCTATGACGCATGTCTCTCGGGCCTCCAATAAATGATGCCGGCAATACGACTATTTTCCCTACTGCACATCCTCTTGTTTCTCCAGCTTTAACGCTATCAATTATCCCTTGATAAAGCTCAGCCCTCACTTTATCTTGGTGTGTACGAAAGAAGTCCAGTCTTGATGTTTCTAACTTTATATACATGTCTACTACAAATTGATGAAACAAATGGCCAGCAAATAATATTGATGGCTGCCTTGGTTGTCTTATTTGCATCTTGTAGCAGTAGTATTCTCTACATGAAACGTTTTTTGTTTTCGTTTCTGTTTCTTTTGCACCTGTAAAAGTGAAATAACAAATTACTCCACCAAATCAAAATAGAAAAGATATAAACACAAGATGAAATAAGTACCTTCTTCATTTATTACATCTTTAGCCGATGAACAATTTTGGATGCTAAGTGCATTTTGTGGCCTATTATTACTGTCTCCATCAACCAGTTTCGGTATAGTTTGATGCCATCCAATTTCTCCTCTTGGGAATAGGAGAGGGTATTGCAAGGGATCATAGCAACCATAATAGTGCTTCACTTGATATGTGTTACCAGAATGAGAGAGTACAACAATCTCTCTTTCAGAAGAAGCATTATGATCATTTCCCTCTATCCAAATCGCAACAACTTGTTCTGCTATAGGTGAATTGTACATTCTCTGATCTAACTTCACATATGTTGCAATGCGAAGTTGTAAATCTTCAAGCGAATCATACTCTTTCAACTTCTTAAAAAAATATCTTCTTTTAAATTGTTAGCAAAAGGATCTCTTTCAACTCTTAGCAAAAGGATTTCTATCAAAAACTCTCATTAATTGTTCAAGAATATCTTCTTTTAAATTTGAATGTGGCACTTTATCCATACGATTTTGCACCTCATTTTGAGTGTCATAGAAATAAAGTTGGAAATAAACGGGAATGTCATTTTTTGGCACAATACTTGGTAGATTGTGATAAATCTGCCCTTGAACTAGAAATGTGTAAACCCCTTTTTTGCCTGAAGCCAAATCTTGGTCTAGTTTGACCCCGAAAGATGTAAATGAAAAAATATTGTTGTATGCTCGGATATTCTTTCGAAAATCTTTACATGTTTGTACTTGTGAGGTTAATAGATCATATAAAGCATCAGGGACATCTTCTGTGGATAATTTTATCATTCCTTTGTCGTAGCAAAATGTAGGAGATTCAAACTCAAATCTTCTTGCGTTGCAGTGGCCACAATTATTTATTTTCTTCAGCTGATTTCGTTCAAATAATTTTGGCTCATATGCGACCTCACCTATGTAAAAAAAACTCCAGTCATGAAATTTTTACTTTGTAAAAGTATTATCATCAACATAAATCAATATATAAAGTACCTTCTCAATCCATTATCCTCATTTCAGCATTTAAAAAGTACTTTTGATCACTTCTTTTTGTTGGACCTGCAATTGTTGTTAGTGCATTTCAAATTCTATAACGTGTACAAAGCTAGAAAACTGAAGTTTATTGTGTCATATTGACATTAATTTTTTTCTTAAGTATTAATTACCTTCATTAGATCTTCGTAACTTTCTGGATTCTATTACTTTTTGAATCTTATGTTGTCGTTGTTCCACTGTTATTTTGGCATATTTAGATTTGCCTTTTTGTCCTAATGAATTTGTAAGAAGAAAAAGATTTGACTGGTCATATTTAAAACAAAAAAACCGAAGAAAATCTAGTAAAAAAATAAATCATGTACGTCACATACCATTTGTGTTGTTTATGATTGATGCTAAACCCTTAGGTACCTCTGTGTTCATACAATGATATTATTGATTGTGAAAAAAGAACATAATCAGAGAATATCACTTGATGATTAAAGCTTTGAAGGTAAGAATTACCTTCCATTGATCTTTTTTTCCCTGGATTCTAATGCTTTTTCAATTTTATGCCGCTGTTGCTCTTCTGTCATTCTAGCATATTTCGATTTCGATTTTGTTTCCATTTCTACAAATACAAAGAAAAATATTAGGTTTTTCCATATTGATTGCCACAATACTGAGATAATAAGCATTAAACCATGATTGACGTTTTACAACCTAATAAAAGACTGCAATCAAAACATCTACAAAAGCAGAGTAAAAAACCAGTAAACTCATACATAGTAGCAATTGCAGTCATATAAGGAGAGCAATCAAAGATCAATCCAAAATCATAGAAAATAGGTATGTTTTGTTATTTACATTCAACTGGATGTTGGGGAATGTTTGTCATATGTTCTGTAAATGTTGGCTTGTTTCTAAGTAAGTATATTGGGTCTAGCATCCTGATCTGAGTTGCAGTTTTCCAGAGTTGTGAATAATGGAAAAGGAAAAAGATTTACTTCGTAAAAACGACTTGTTCCCTGAGCATAATGGAAAGAAATTTCCTAGTATCATAGCTAGCGAACATGTTCACAAAGAGGATGACAAAAACGATGTTTGGACAAGTCACATTGTTCATTCCACTTGCAAATACTATGCCAAAAACTCTTCGCACACAGATTTTGCAAAAAAAGTTGGTTAAGTATAGAGATGGTAGGAATAGTTCATTCCACTTGTATGTGAAATAATGTACTACAAATTTTCTCCTGGCTGAAATTAGATGTTCAAATAGAAAGAATCGCTCAAATCCGAAAGGGGAACTTCCCTTAATGTTTTAGGCTACCAACGTCCGTTGATCAAACATTGCCAGTTTTTGGGGTTTACACTAAATTCTTGTGCATATAAAGCTAAATATATTTCTATAAAGCTAAATGTTTTTGATATTTTCTATTGTTGCTCCCTCTTTTGGGGGTTTTCATAAAATTATATCATAGTATTGCCATTTCTAACATTTTCTGGCTTTAATTCCTGACTGTTTCACTTGGCTGTAGTTTGAATGCTGGGAATTTAGAGAATCTATTCTTGGAGTTATGCCCCATAGATGGGTAAGAATCTCCTGCACATTCTTTATTATTATTAGTTTTTCAGATGTGATTTTTATTATTATTGTTTTTCAATTGTTGTACTCCCTGATCAGGATCGGAGAGAGGACACAACGCTCAAGTTGTCTCATTTCATGCGTCATTAAAGGAAAACCACCAAGAAAAACCCTGGAAAAAGCACAAGGAAAACCAGCCACTTGGGAAGGATACAACTAAAAGAATTTCAAATGCTATTGGGAAGGCTGTCAATGTTGCTAAATCTGCAAAACCTAAGAAGGTCACATTTTGAATACTTTTATCTGCTGATATTTCTGTTTTTCTTTGTAGAAGATCTTTAAATTCTGATGTCAGCTTTTCTTGATTATTATTTCATATTTTGATCAATCTTTATCTAGCAAACGGAGACTCTCATAACTAAACCGACAACATATAATCTGACTGAGGAATCGGAAAGCTAGATTCTCGTAACTTTGGATTTCCTCAATCCTTTGATCTGTAGAACAAGATAAAAGAAAAACTGATGATAGAAGATAGAGTCATTTACTTGCCATTGTACGTATAGGTTCTTGTTGCAGGTGTTTCAGATGAAAATATGTGCTTTTCCTGCTGTAAAAAATTATTTAAGGGTCTTTTCGCTTCTGCCTCGTGTAGAGAATATGTTAGATTTAGTCTAGCCATAAACTTAATAGTCTATTGCATCACTTAGTTGCTAAGGCTCAGTTCCGAATTTCACTGTTAGCTGCAAATTAGCTTATTATGATGCATTTCGTAATAGCGTTATTATAGTTTGTGCTAGTATGAATGCACAGTGAATGGCATTCACATGAAAGTGGGGTAATTTTGGGTCTATAATTGATTGCTTACCATCTGGTGGTGTTGTGTGTGATGTTAACCTTCAGGGATTCTCTCAATAGCAGTACATATGATTTATTTTCTTTAAGAGAGGCAGAAATTATTGAAAACTAATCAATACCTACATAGTAGACAGCTAATCTGGAGATACCTACACAGTACACAGTACTTTAAGCATTTTCTTTAATCAATATTTTTAATTTCAACGTTAAAAATATGATTCTTCCCTATGTCAATATTTGGCTTCATTCATGATTAGAGGCAGAAATTATTGAAAACTTCGTGAGCATATGTTCCAAAAGATAAAAGGTTCCAAACATAACATGATGTGGTTAACATAGTATACATACCGTGGCTATTCGATTGAGCAACTTTTTCTTCTTGTTGAACTTTCCGTTTCCTTGTGCTTGTCATGACGTTCCTCTAAACTTGCTGACGTTGGTTTGATGGGTATGGTCACTCTCGACTTGTTGTCGTTGGTTTGATGGTGTTAGCTTTGATGATGGTATGCCGAACTTCCTATTTTCCTTCACCGAAAGTGGTTGACGTTTTTTGTTTGGTGATGATCCGTGATTTAATACTTTAGATTAGGGGTGTACAGATAAATTAGAAAACTGGACTAACTGACTGGATTGAACCGAACCGAACCGAAAATCATAAACCGCAGTTTTCCAATTGGTTTTTTTATTGGATAAAAACCGAACCGGACAAACAATCCAATTTTCGGTTTTGCAGGAAAAAACCGGGTATAACCCGAACCGAACCGAAAGATAATATATAATTAAATATATGTATATTATATAAATATAATTTCAATACCCTAAACCTAAACATGACTGAAACCTAAACATGACTGAGCCGTCGCCGCTATTCACTCTTCACTCTTCAAAGTTTTGAGTCTTCAATTCTTCATACCCGACCATTGGCTTCTGTTGTGCGTCGTTTCAAGTTCCGCCACTCTGGAAGGCGGATTCTCCGGCCACCTTCAGTCTTATACTTTGAGTAAGTATCCGTCTCCCTTTGCGATCCCACCATTATCATATATCTGAAATTTTCCAACACCATTTTCAACAATTCTTTGTTTCCCTGTATTTTTTTTTTATGCTGGGAGTGTTGTGTTCCCTGCTTTATTGTAGGGCTTTAGATTGTGCTGGAAAAAAAATGCAAGTTGCGTTAAAAGCATCATTTGTTGAATTTGTGTTGAAGTAGTTATTAAGCCGATTTTTGTATTTATTGGTTGTCAAAGAAATGATCCTTACGTGTCTTTGTGCTTAGTATATTGGCATAGCGAGTTTCATCCGGATGTGTTATTGAAAAGCACAAGTGATTGGGTACGATTCAACCGAGAGCTTTTAGGTTTTTATGGAAATTTAAAAACAGTTGAAAAACCGAAACTGGACCGAACCGAACTGTATTGGTCCAATTCAATTCGGATTATTGAGCAATTCGAGCAATTCAGTTCAGTTTAGAAAAAATGAAAACCGTCAGTACAGTTCAATCCGGAAAATTACAAAAAACTGACCGGACTCGACTATGTACACCCCTACTTTAGATAGATACATAGATAGAATTAGAATTTATATTCACCAAATTCTAATTCTAATTATTATGGGATTAATTAAATTTATTATGCGTAAGGAAATAAAAGTAAGGAAAAAAAAGAATCTGAAATTTATCATATGCGTCAGAATCTAGTATTACAAAATTTTTATATATACTAAATACTGTTACGGACTTGTTTTATTATTATATTATTATTATTATTATTATATGTGTTGTAGACAAGCTAGTTATTACATAAGATTATTATTATATGTGTTAATGACAAGCTAGTTATTACATAAGGAGGCCATAAGGAAAGTTAAGGAAAGTATGACACGCTAGTTATTACATGCTAGTTTGACACGCTAGTTGTGCTTAAGGAAAGTTAAAACAATTTTAAGGGGGGAAAACACTTGACGGGGGAAACACACCCGCTCTTTTATTATAGTTTTATATTTTATTTATTTATTTTATTTTATTTATTTTATTACATGCTAGTTTGACACGCTAGTTGTGCTTAAGGAAAGTTAAAACAATTTTAGGGGGGGAAACACGACGGGGGAAACACACCGGCTCTTTTATTATAGTAATAATAATAATAATAATAGTAATAATAATAATAATAATATATATATATATATATATATATATATATATATATATATATATATATATATATATATATATATATATGTGTGTGTGTGTGTGTGTGTGTGTGTGTGTGTGTATAGATAACGTGTCGCCGGCGTGTCGTGTCTTTAAATTTTTGAATTAGCCGTATCGCCGTGTTCGTGTCGTGTGGCGTATCTGTATCCGTGCAACATAGCTTGAGTGTTTGTGAAGTGCTAGTGTGTTGGAGTGAAAATGAGAGATAAGGCAGAAGCCGCTAACACAGATACTACAGACTGATTGCTGTACATCAAAAAAAATTTCAAAAACAAGCACTATATATATTATTACAGGTTCTCACCAAAAGCAGAAAATTGAATTTGCTGATTATAGATAGTTCAAGTATGATTCAAAACACAGCAGCAAAACCAACTCTAAAGCTATTACAGGATGCTCAACAAAGTTTAGTTCAAGGGAAAATAACACAGCAGACAAGAGCCGAGACTAGGCTGATCAATCAGCTTCAATCTAGAGCTGATTATCAGAGACAGGGCTTCTGAAAATCAGAATAGATTGAGACATGATCACAACAAGATTAGCAGCTCTAAAACACCACTCAATTGACACTACTCAGCTGATGCAACTCAACTATGATATACAAAGGTTGTTCACACACTAATGAGTAGTACAACACCTATTATATTAGGGTTGAATGCTCCTACAGACAACAGAACTAAATACTAAACTGAAAAGAACAGTAGAAGAAACTTCAGGCAGCAAACTTGGGATCACAACAAAGATTCAGCAGGTACACGGATGCTCAGGAAGATGACAAGTTTTACAGATACATGGGCAGAAATTCAGTAGGTTGATCACAAGGATAAGCTGTTGAATTTCCCAACAGGTTTAAAAGTGATACAACAACCAAGACTTGAACCAGTGAGCGAATCCTTGCAGAGTTTCAAGAGTTTAGTTTGTTAAGCCTTATTCACAAGGCAGTCTGTAAACCAGCAACACTAAGGACAAATCCTGATCTTTGATAATAGGAAATTTTTCTTAGTGTACCAAGACTTGCACAGACACAAAACCTTATACTTAAGTGAGCCAAGGTGCAGTCAAGTAGATAAAACTAGGAAGCTTAACCTTATGCTCAAGGTAGTGAACTTGGTGATTCCACCAATTCACAGGCTTCTGCTATCATAACTTTCTGCAGATTGTAACTGGATGAAGGACGAAATAGATAGAGCCTTAATCTGAGTGCCAGATTGACACAAGATCAGATCATAGTGGAATATGAGTCAAATGGCCAGAATCCTCTTGGGGCCGATACTTGACTCAAGCTTACAAATGTGATTCCTAATCTTATGACTGCAGCACACCAAATTAAGCACACAAAAACAAAACCACTACACCAATAAAAACCATACAGGAGTTCAAACAGCGAAAATGCCGCAGGCACGAAGCGTGGTAGGCCTGCTCCGGGGGAGCATAGCATAGGGAGGAAAAGCCCGGACGGTGGAAGAGCCAGGGGAGGCCGGGTCATTTGACGGCTAAGTAAGCGTCCTGTAGTAAGAGGAGTAGTTATGAACCCTGTAGACCACCCCCACGGGGGGGGGGGGGGTGAGGGGAGAGCCCCAATTGGTAGAAAAGGGGTTCGCATTGCTAGTAGTAACGACTTGTCACGATCCATTGATTCATATAGAATCCATGTCCTAGGTGTATCAAAAAACGATGAGCCGGGGCATTCCCCTCCCGTCTTACGCAAGAGAAAGAAGCGAGTTTAGTACTAATAAGTACTAGTAGAATAGAGTGGGAAGGCGAGTAGAAAGATAGCTTATAAAGATTGGAATAAAAAATAACGCAGGCCTTGTTGATGTTGATCAAGTGTCAAGGCCGGGAGAACGGACTTTCCGGCACCAGGGGAGTTTACTCGACCCATTCCCCAGTCTCCTGCACTGCTCAAGTCAGTGTGCAACTCCGTAGGAGGACCTCCTTCTCTTCTGCCCACTCTCCGTTCACACGGTTTTCAAAGCAGAGGTGCGAAGCCACTCGTCATGCCGGTACCAAAAACCGATGCCTTACCACTTGGCTATACTCCATAGGCCTGTTTTGGAGTTTTCTAAGAAGCGAGGTAGGGTGGGATGGCTCCTGGCGCAAGAGCATTATAGTATCCCAGTCGAGTGGCGTACGCTCCTCTCACATACTAAGAAGTACCGCAGTAATTGAGCAAACCGTAGCGATGTACACCCCGGCTAGCAGCTCCGATCTGGTAACTCGAACTCCCGTTATCGCTGTTCGTTTCCACGGACTACAGGTCTGCAGACATGCTACTATCTCTACGGACACCAAAGTACTATGTAGAGCCCTTCTGGACGGTACTGGACCAATTTACCATTCTCCCATTGATTCTATGAAACCTTCCGTTGACAGAGACGGGAGCTCTAGGACTGTGTACCCCTATCCCTCTTCGATGATATAACACCCGTATCGCCCCGCAATCTACGTAACGGAGCCCGCCGATCAAAAGTCCCGTGCGACCTTGTTCTGGGCGTATCGATCACCACTGAGAATGGAGAATTACCGAATAGAAGGGCAGATTTCTTCATTTTATGACAGCATTGAAGAACTGGGACCGGCGGACAGACTCTACAAGCTTGACATATTTTTTCTAACAAAATAAACCAAGCCTAACCGATCACGACATGTTGTTGAGTGTTTTGGACTTTTGCTGACTGAATCCATAGAAAAGGCTTGTCCCTGGACATTGTCATCCTTCGTTCCCCATAGCATTTTATGGATTATGGATAGAGCCTGGTCTTTCTGCCATTTTTTCCAATCTTATTTATTTAATAGCATGGCCTGGGGTGGGGCTAAGATAACTCAAGTGGGAGAGCCGTGTTATGGGTGACCTTATTGCACGGTTCCTCTTACTGACTTGCTCTGGTGCGCGTGTTCGGTGTCTGAGCTGAGAATCACCTTCGAAAATAACGTGAAAAAAACCCCACGAGATAGCAAAACACACACGATGTAGTTGAAGTAGTCGTGCTGAATGTCGAATATGACCATTAAGACAATTCATTAGTTTAATCATACCAAGTTGATTATGTAGTCGATAACGATAAGCTTTAGCACCTGATCGCATTTTAATACTTCCACCAAGTTTAATATGATCATTACATAAATCTATTGAAAATACATCCACATTATACATTGTCACATAACCTCTCCTTTCAGTCGAAACAAAAGATATGGTAGAGCTAGGACAGTTATTGTATGAGGTCTACCCAATGCTCGATGCAAAGGCGTCTTTCCCCGAAGCGATCATGTTACGGAAGATTCGGTAGAAATTTAAGTCGGGATAGGAAGAAGCGGTGGAATGCCCTGCTTCCGGCTAAGTAAGGAAACGGGCGACAATTTGGCACCAGATATCCGGAGGTGTGGAAAGAGCAGCTGTGCTAAGCGGAAAAACCATCATAAAAACTACATATTTTCAACAAGTGTAACTACTTTAGAAAATATGTAAACAGAGACACTTACTGAACAAGAAATAAGGATTCTGAAATGCAGGCTTGCACCTGTCAAGTGTAACCACCACCAGAATTCAGTGAATTGATATTTCCAAGTATGCCACTTGCAATGTCAGTCTTCACTCAAATTATTTAACTCCCACACTAACAAGAAACAAAGATGAAATTTGAGTGTGTGAAAATATTGGATTGCTAGTGGAATGAGATGTGCAATCCGTTTGATATTACTATCTATTTATAGCCATAGAGGTATGAAAAACCTCAAATCCTAGGTGTGAACTGAATCAAGAGGAATCAAGGAAATATGAGGCACATAAATGAGGTGATTTTCTGGCCATGGTAACCAATGATTTGATTTTTGGTCAAAGGACTATGTAAACTCCCTTAAGGACTGTCAGACAAATAATGAGGGAGTAGTACTAGCCAATGAGCCACATATTAGGCTTGTTAACCAAGCAATCACCATTAAACCAATGGATTCATTGATAACAGTTCAAATAGCACACTTTTAAAGGACAAACCGAGCCATGGTTCAATTACACATATTATATAATTACCACAATTGAACCACGGTTTTCCGCAATCACTGACTTTAGTGCATCATTGGGAAATTTCCCACATCATTGACTCGACCTATGACTTCCTAGGGTATATACCCTCAGTCAGCCACCTAGACACAAGATTTAAAAGGACCAATCCAATTTACTAAGGTGAACAGGCATAGAACTCGGTTCAAATCAGCAAGGGGGTAAACCAAGAGGCCTAGCAAGAAAATGGAGTAGCAAGCCTTCAATCAGCTAGAGCGCATGGCATGAATCTGGTCTTACAACTGGTAAAGGCTCAGTCTTCACTTTCCGGAATGGCCCCGACCTAAATCAGACACAAAATCAGCAAAAAGATCAGGTAGATATTCGTTCTTAAAAGAATTAATAAAAGGTACAGAAATATTAACATAAAATCGAAATAAAATGACTTGATTGAATGCAGAACGATTGAACTTCTGTTTGAGGTTTCCAAATCAGAGAAACCTTCACAAAAAGGGCTCATATGTTGCTATGGAGATCAAATCACCATGATTCTGCAATAAAAGTGTAGCCTTTACACCTTCGAAGCCTTCCTAAAACGATTTAGTCACGTGGTTGCTTCGATACGGAAGAGCCTTCACAGAATCATCCTCTGCGTTGCTATGAATAAGTTATTACCATGAGGGGTGATTCAGAAATGGAAGGTAAGGAGTGAAGGTAGAAGAACAGACCATAGAAAATCTAGGAAATAGAGGGGTGCAGGTTTTAATGATGAGGAGATTTTAGAGAAAATGGCTATTAGGGTTTGGTAGATTTAGGGCAATAAGGGTGTTAATGACGCAGTATTAATAAGGGTATTTGTGGTATTATGATGTGTGTGAAATTCGGCTAGGGTAAATTGTTAGAAACGACTTATGTGTCTTGGAATAAGGGAAAAGTAGAGCCCAATAGGGTTAGGAGTTGTGTTATTGTTTACTATATATATTAGAATAATAAAGGGTGGAGAGATCACAAGTTGATGATCTCAGTTTACGTTAATGTGTTAATTCTCTCAACATGGCATCATAGCCTAAACACTCTTTTTCTCTCAACCAAATCCACCCTAATTTCTCCCAAACCTTAGTTAGCAAAAAAAATCGTCCAGTACTATCATGGAGGCCAAAGGTGAAACCTCCAACATCTTGGCCAATGCCTAGCCCTAGCTTGTTCTCACCGGCAGTGTCTCTTCCGCAATCACATCAGTCAAGTTAAACGGGAAAAACTACTAGTTATGGTCCAGTTCTGTCGAAATCTTCCTCACATGAAGAGGTTTAGATCACCATCTAGTTCAAGATAAGGCCGACGCCAATGATCCACGGGCTGCATCATGGAAGCAAGATGATGCGTAGATTATGTCCTTACTGTTGAACAGCATTGAGCAGAATATTAGCTCAACTTTGATGTATCTGAAATCAGCCAAGGCTATGTGGGCTCGTTTAAAAAATATGTACTCCGGTTCGGAAAAGCTTACTCGGATATACGACATGTGCAAGCAGTACTTACAATTGGAGCAAGGTCAACTGAGTTTGGAGGAGTATTATTCACAGATAATGAGTGTGTGTGAGGAGAGAAATCTCTATCAACCATTGACCGATGATGTAACAAAGATGGAGAGGCAACGAACGGATATGGATGTTATTCGGTTCTTATCTGGTCTTAAACTTGAATATGAACCCGTTCGAGCCCAGATTCTTGGCGGCAACAGCCTCCCCACGCATCCCGAAGTGTTTTCTCGGCTTCAGAGAGCCTCTATGGATGTTCATAGCTTCAAAAAACAGGAAAAACAGGAGTTCAATGAAGAAAAATTAGCCATGTTGGCTGGAAGTCAGAGATAATCATACGGTTGACAATTGTTGGGATCTTCGTGGCAAGCCCCCCGTAGGTAACTTACTCAAGCCATGATTGCCGCAAATCAGCATGATGGAGAACGAACAACACCGAATATGGAAGAGTACCGGTATAATGGTAAGGCAGAAACCTCGTCCTCCATGGCTAGTCTTGTCCAATCCACACAGCCGTCAACATGTCTCCTTTCGTCTAAAAGAAATCCATGGATCATCGATTCCGGAGCTCTTGAGCACATGACCGGTATGTTTAAACTTTTGCATGATTACACCTCATTAACTCACAAATCAGTCACACTGGCTAATGGTGGTTCGGCCAAAGTCAGTGGGATTGGCACCACAAACATTACTCCCACAACCAGTCTTCCATAAACACTTCACATACCTGGTTTCCCGTTTAGTCTATTGTCTTACCAACGACCTTAATTGCTCTATAACCTTTTTGGCTGATTGTTGTATTTTGTAGGATCTTCATATGAAGAGGATGATTGGTACAGGTCATGAGCGAAACGGCCTCTACCTCTTTGATGAAATCCTATCTGTTGGTCTTCACACTGATGTTTCTCCGATGGAATGGCATAGTCATCTTAGCCATCCGTCTCTAGCTATTCTCAAACAACAAGTCAAAACTTTAGGGTCTTTGGAGTCTTTACCTTGTGAAACGTGTCAAATAAGTAAGCACTATCGTTCCACCTTTAAAAGGAGTAGTACTCGTAGGGAGTCTATGTTTGAACTTGTTCAATCGGATGTTTGGGGTCCGTTTCATATTCCATCTAATAAATTTCGAAATTATGTTACGTTTATTGATGATCATTCTCGCATGACGTGGGTTTTCTTGATGAAATCGTGAACTGAACTTGTTTCTTGTTTTCATTTGTTCCGTAAAGAAGTCGAAACACAATTTACAAGTGATATTCGTACCATCCGTTCTAATAATGCACGGGAATATCAAAGTGACCTTGTTGGATTGTCAAACTATCTGGCTCAAAATGGTATCATTCACCAAACCTCATGTCACTATACACCCCAACAGAATGAGCTGGCGGAACGTAAAAACCGCCACCTCATTGATGTTGCTTATACCCTTATGATACATATGAATGTTCCAAAATACCTTTGGGGTGATGCCATTTTGATAGCCTGTTACCTAATTAATCGAATGCCCACTAAGACCTTACAAGGTAAATCTCCCTTCTCCATCTTGTTTCCCCAGAAAACCCAATTTACTGTTCCTCCTAAAGTCTTTGGTTGCATCTACTATGTTCAGAACCTTGCTCCAGGTCATGACAAGTTCTATCCTCGTCCCACAAAATGTGTCTTCCTTGGTTATTCTCGCACTCAGAAAGGTTACCGCTTCTATAGTCCTATTCTCCATAAGTCGTTCGTTTCTGCTGATGTCACCTTTGATGAGTCCATGCCATGCTACATCAATCGTTTAACCAATACAACCTTCCTTGACCCGGTTCCTAATGGCGACCCTAATAGTACCAACCCCGAGTGTCTTTTACCGGTTGTCAACTCTACTAAATCAAATCCTTTAGATCTCCGTCCACCAATCATTCAGACTTATCAATGCAAACGGTCCAGAACTTATGAATAGTCCTCATCAACTCTTCATATGGAGCCTCTTGATCGGCGTCCTATTGTCCAACACAAAGCAACACGAACATGTGTCACTCAGCATCCCATTGGTAATATTGTATCCTATGATCGTGTGTCTCTCTATTAGTCTTGTTTTCTCACCCATTTGTCAAGTTCAGGTGTTCCCAAAACTGTGCAGGAAGCCCTTAGTCACCCTGGATGGAGACAAGCCATGGTAGATGAGGTTGATGCCCTTCATTATAATGGTACATGGGACTTGGTGCTTCCACAACCTAATTCACATATTGTTGGATGCAAATGGGTGTATACGGTAAAGTTTCTTCCCGATGGATTTGTGGATCGATTGAAGGCCAGATTGGTAGCAAAAGGATACACCCAAGTCTATGGGTCAATTATGAGGAGACTTTGTCACCGGTTGCCAAAATGCCCTCTATTTGTATTTTGATTTCTATTGCTTCTAACAATCATTGGCCGTTGTTTCAACTTGATGTCAAGAATTGCTTTCTCAATGGGGACTTGCAGGAAGATATTTTCATGGAGCAACCTCCCGGGTTTGTTGCTCAGGGGGAGAAACGTCTGGTGTGAAAGTTGCGAAAGGCACTGTATGGTCTTAAGCAGTCCCCACGGGCATGGTTCCATAAATTTTTAGATGTGGTAAGATCGTTTGGTTTGAAGAAATGTCAGACAAATCACTCAGTATTCCACATGCATTCCGAGCACGGTTATATATTTTTTGTTGTCTATGTGTTAAGAACATTTTATTTTGTTTTGATGATGGTCATACTAGCTGTTATAGCAAGCCTGAAATAAGTTAGAAATATCTGTATAAGTCTTTACTTAGAGTCCGACATGTTGTATAAGTTGATTCAGACAAGTAATGTACTAGTTGGTAGGATGACTAAGTAAAACAAAAATCTGGCAGAGTAAAAGCAGTCAAGTACCAGCAGAGAAAGCATGAAGACATATGGTCTGCCTTATAACCAGGGAAGTCTGTGATGACCTTGGATAAGTCTAAGTGATATTTCAAGTGATGAAACTCATTGTTAAATATGGTGTACACTGATCTCACCCAAATCAAGGATCAGTGAAGTCCAAGGAATCTTGTAAACTCAAAGAAATGAAGAAAGCAGTGAACCGGCAAAGTGAACTGACTATCGGCTGAGTAAAGACAAAGCAGTAAAGGAACTTAACAGCTATGTCAGCAGAAACACTCAACCGTTCAAGCAGCAGTCTAGTAAAGGAACGACTGAGTAAGGTATATCATTTATACTTAGTCAGAACGTGAGATAATAAGGAAGATTTAGAGGATCAAGCATTAAATGCACAATCAATCAAGAATCAATCATGGACTTATTTTTTTATAGACATTTGAAGAAAAATCCGGATCATTAAAATCAAGGAGAATATCACTAAAGGGGGATCAAGAATTATATCACGGATTATTCCCCACATTAAATAGCCAACGGACAAAAATTCAAATCATGGATTATCAAGGCTATAAATAAAAGACATTGACAGACAGGAAAAAGAATGATTGAATTACATAAGAACAAGCAGAAACTCTATCAATTGGAAAGCCTTCTATCTGAACTTAAATTACACATCTAGAGATCAACTCAGCAATCAGAGCTAAAATTCCACATCAAATAGTGAGATTGATCAATAGAATCTATGAATCAAATTCACACCAGTCAAGCAACTGAATCAGATCCATCTAAGAAGGAGTTGTGTTTGTGATAGCTGCTGAAAGATTTGTTCCCAAGGAGAGTGTTGAAGATTGAGTCACTGAAGCTTTTGAAGCCAGCGAGTGATAGTCTTAAAGATTGTGAAGCTTGTGTAGCCAAGGACAATCTAACTATCGTATCAGTAAAAACAATAGTGAATTCCTCCAATCATCACAGGAGAAGAGTGGATTAAGGGATTACACCACCCTGAACCACTATAAACCTTTGTGTCTATTTACTTTCAGCAATTTAGTTTACTGCACTTAATTTATTGCATATTATTTATGTGCTTGCTTATCCTACTTTGAATTAACATTTTAAGAAGGGACTTATCCGCTGCCCAAAAGCTTTTATATTGAGATAAGTTTTTGAAACTCCACTATATTCATTCACCCCTCTCAGACTATAGTTTCACCCTTCTCTAGGACCAACAATTGGTATCGAAGAAGTGTTCCTAGTATCATACCTGTTCAGATCTGATTTCTGGTAGCAAGAAGATCACATATTTTCAAAGTAGTTTTCAAATATGTGCTTTCTAAATATATCTCTTATTTGTACTTATGGATTCCTCTAGTTTCATGTCTAAAGTACATATATTCAATGTAAATAATTTTGATGAATATAAAATAAAAATGTTGTCTCGTCTTGCAGCAACTCATGAGGAGATGTTGGATGTAATCAATGATGGTCCAATCAAGATCATGATTGTGATAGCCACAGGAGCAGATCAAGGGAAGGAAATTGACGTACCCAAGAAAGATTGGACAAAGGATGATAGAAGAAGAGCAAATCTCGACTTTGTTGCAAAAGATATGATCTTAAAGACTCTAGACAGTAATATGTTCAGGAGGATCAAAGACTGCAAAACAGCAAAGGAGATGTGGGATAAATTTGCACTGATCAATGAAGGATCAGAAGCAGTCAAAGAAAACAAATTGTCTGTTGCAAAACATAAATTTGAAAACTTCAAATGAAGACTGGTGAATCCATTGATCAAATGGATAACAGATTTTCAAGCATCATCAGTGAACTGCAACAACTTGGACACACATCCCACAAAAGGAAGTTTGTCTGAAAATCTTGAGAGGTCTACCTGAAAGATGGAACATCATCACATCAGTACTCAGAGGAACAATAAATCTTGCAAATACTGATACTTTAACTCTGATGTCTCAATTAAAGGCTCATGAATTTGAGTTGAACGGTGAAGACAATGCACCAACAGAGGCACACAAGGCCAGTGCACTGGTTGCACCCCAGCAAAGCAAAACGGCTGATACAAGCAGCACAGAGACACAGGAGCTAAAAGAACAAATTGCTTTACTGATTATACATTTTGACACGTTTAGTAAGAAGAAGCATTTCAAAGAAAGTTCATCATCAAACAAGAAGTCAAGTTCAAGAAAAGACATGAAGAAAAGGGATGATGAATACAGATGCTTCAATTGCAAGAAGAAAGGTCACTTCAAGGCAGATTGCCCTGAAGAAAAAGACAAAGATGAGGAAAAGAAGAAGTACAAAACCACTGAAAAGAGAAAGAACAAGAAGGCACTCAAAGATGAAACCAGTAGTAAAAAGAATGAAGAATCATCTGATAATGATTCAGATGATGATGAGGCTAACAGCTCAGACAATGACAAAGAATATCTATGCCTTATGGCTAAGGAAATTGTGAAACAGAGGTAATATCTAGTTCATACTCATCAAGTGCATCCATATCTGACACTACACAATGTTCTACTCTCCCTATGGATTCTGCAAGCCTAATTCAAAATCTCATGAGTAAATTTGAAGAGATTCAAACAAATCATGAAATTCTGAAACAAGAATGTGAGAATCTAAGAGAATAGA
Organism: Gentiana straminea; assembly: GCA_036785695.1. Lineage (NCBI taxonomy): Eukaryota > Viridiplantae > Streptophyta > Magnoliopsida > Gentianales > Gentianaceae > Gentiana > Gentiana straminea. The sequence continues at coordinate 15,285,878 of JAVUPR010000183.1, forward strand.
ATAAAAGATTAAAGAAAGAACTGGATGGACTGAAAGCTGAACCAACTAGTAAGGAAGTTCACTCAACGATCAACAAGCAGTAGATGATCACTCATCCGGTGTTTAAAGACCAGCTGAGAAAATCTCCCTACCAGTTAAGAGCACCACTACACCACTCAATGCACCAACTTACAAACCCCCAAAAAGGTTTGGATCCAGATCTGGTCTTGGCTACAACAATCAAGATGAGAAAGGAAACAATGGACAACACACTTCTAAATCAAGGACCAAAACTGGATCTAAATTCAGAAAAGGACAGACCATGGTTTCAACTACTCATCCTGCACCGGTGAAGCCAAAACCAAGTGTAGTGAAACAACAGAGTAAATCATCAAACCAGCCAATTAAAGGCAAAGGCCTACTGAAAGGTAAAGGAAGACTTTACCTTTCAGAGGATGATTGGAATGTTGCACCCCGAACATACACGAAGAAACCATTTTATACTATGAAACATGTGTTTAGGAAAAGCCAGCTAAGGCATGTTCCTGGACACAAGAAGAAATATGAAGATAAATTTCCTCTAGCATATTGGAGAGTGAAAATGTATGCAAATGCACCAAAAAGTAGAGAAAAGTATAGAATACCTTTAGTAGAAATATTAGAAGTTATTCTGCCATGCCTTATATATATGAAGTTCATGACTTCAATTATCCAAGAAGAAAATCTTTTGGATATGCACTTGGAGTAGGAGGCATGATTGCTAACATGTATGGACCCAACAGTTTTGGGTACCTAAACATACTTAATTTGTTTTGTAGGATGGTACATAGACAGTGGATGTTCCAGACACATGACAGGGAATAAAGAATGCCTGACCAACTTTAAAGCCTTTGATGGACCCAAAGTTACATTTGGAGGCAAAGAAAACCATGGCAAAATTAAAGGGGAAGGCACAATGTTCAAGAACAACCTGAAGATTCAGAATGTAGCTTATGTTAAAGGACTCAATTTCAATCTTCTAAGCATTAGTCAATTTTGTGACAAAGGCTACAATGTGCTCTTCGGCAAAGAAGGATGCAAAGTGATTCACAATCAAACCAGCACATTTATACTTGTAGGAAAAAGAGAAGACAATATGTATGTGGTAGATTGGAAGACAACAAAAGCTGAAACATGTCTGCTAGTTAAAAATAAGCAATCAACCAACTGGATTTGTTATAGAAGACTGAACCATCTCAACTTCAAGACCATCAACAAATTTTCAAAGCACAAGCTAGTTGAAAGCCTCCCAGAGATCACATTCAAAAAGGAAAGTCTTTGTGATGCCTGTCAAAAAGGGAAGCAGATCAAAAGTTCCTTCAAGTCAAAGCCCTATCAATCTACAACAAGGAACTTACACCTATTGCATATGGACCTTTTTGGACCAGTCACACCAGTAAGTGTAAGTGGAAATAAGTACACTCTAGTGGTGGTGGATGACTTTTCCAAATTCACTTGGACCATATTCATGAACAAGAAAAGAAAGACACTCAAAAAGCTACCAGATTTGCTAAAAAGAATACAAAATGAAAAGGAATTAAAGATCATCAAGATAATATCAGATAGAGGCACAGAGTTCCTAAATGAAATCATTAGAACCTATTGTGAAGAGAATGGAGTACTACATCAACTATCAACAGCAGTGACTCAACAACAAAATGGTGTTGCAGAAAGAAGAAACAAGACATTCAAAGAAGCAGTCAGAACAATGATTGCAGAAGCATGCTTACCAAAATGATTTTGGGTTGAAGCAGCAAATACAACATGCTATACTCAAAACAGATCAATCATCAACAAACATCATGGAAAAACACCATATGAAATCCGGAATGGAAGAATACCTAATATTTCACATCTGCATATGGTTGGATCTAAATGTTTTGTTTTGAACAGGAATCAACTGCATACTTTTGATGAAAAAGCTGATAAAGCAATCTTTATGGGATACTCAGACACAAGCAAAGCCTTAAGAGTCAATTCATGTAGTTTTTTATGAACCAAACACAAATGGTGAAAGTCTACAAGATCTTGAAGAAGAAGCTGCACAAAAAAAAAGTCTATATGAACACAACATTACCAGCTACTATTCTGGATCACACATTTGACAATCAAGATGAAGCACCAGTCAATACAAGACAAGGGGCACCAACACAAGAACATGAAGTTGATGCAAAAGCTTAAGTTGTAGAAGAACAAAATCAAGAGCAACTTCAACCTGACTTGAACTGGCTGAGAGACCATCATGAAGAACAAGTCATTGGAGATATTCATACATGATTTAGAACCAGAAGACAACTGGAAAGTATGCTAATTTGTTTCCTATCACAGGTGGAACCCAAAACTATAGATGATGCAATTCAAGATGCTGATTGGATTACAACCATGCAAGAAGAACTCAATGAATTTGAGAGAAATGAAGTATGGGAACTTGTTGACAGACCAGACAGCCAACATCATTGGAACAAAATGGGTATTAAGAAACAAGATGGATGAACAAGGAATAGTTGTCAGAAACAAAGCAAGTCTAGTTGCCAAAGGCTACTCTCAAGCAGAATGAATAGATTATGATGAAACCTTTGCACCGGTAGCAAGATTGGAAGCAATCTGACTCTTTCGAACTTTTGCAGCACATAAAGACTTCAAAGTTTATCAAATGGATGTTAAGACATTTCTGAATGGACTTTTGGAAGAAGAAGTATTCTTGGAACAACCCACTGGTTTCCAACTCAAAGGGAAAGAATATAAAGTATACAAGCTCAAAAAGGCACTTTATGGACTCAAACAGGCACCCAGAGCCTGGTATGAGACACTGTCACAATTCTTAATCAACAATGGATTTAACAAAGAGACCATTGACAAGACTCTTTTCAAGCTAGAAGAAGGTACAAAGCACATTGTTAGTTCAGATATATGTTGATGACATCATCTTTGGATCTGAAGATGAGAAGCTTTGTAAGAAATTTTCAAATTTGATGAAGAGCAAATTTCAAATGAGTATGATGGGAGAGCTCAATTACTTTCTTGGTTTACAAGTGAAGCAAATGAAGGATGGCATCTTTATCAACCAAGCCAAGTATTCAAAAGACTTGATACACAAATATGGTATGGATACAAGTGGCACATCAGACACACCAATGTGTACGAGTCATTCTTGGCAAAGATGAAACTGGAAAAGATGTTGATCAAAAGTTATATAGGGGAATAATTGGATCCCTACTCTACTTAACTGCAAGCAGACTTGATATAGTATTTGCAGTGAGAGTCTGTGCCAGATTTCAAGGTCAACCAAAGGAATCTCACTTACTAGAAGCTAAAAGAATCATCAAATATCTGAAGCACACCATCAATGTAGGAATTTGGTATCCAAAAGATGGAGGATTTAAACTAATATCATATTCAGACTCAGACTATGTTGGATGCAAAATTGATAGAAAAAGCACATCTGGAACTTGTCAAATGCTAGGCAGCAGACTAGTATCATGGTTAAGCAACAACCAAAACTCTATATCCACATCAACAACTGAAGTGGAATATATAGCAGCATGTAGCCGCTGTGCACAAGTGTTGTGGATCAGACACTAGCTAAGGGACTATGGAATGGAGGAGAAGACAATTCCAATTATGTGTGATAACACAAGTGCAATATCCATTACTGAAAATCCAATATTGCATTCAAGAAAGAAGCATATAGATGTGAGACATCACTTCATCAGAGATCATGTTGAAAAAGGAGATGTTATTCTAAGTGTTGGTCCCTTGAAAAGGCTTTGGTTAAGTTTAGAGGGGGGGGGGGTGAATAAACTTAACACTTAAAACTTTTGGAGTTAACAAACTCAGCAACTTCGTTTACTCGTCGATACCTCGATAGTCCGTTAATACTTAGTAGTTTGTCGACTATTAAGTTTACTGAATTTATGCTGTGGAATATATAAAAATAAAGCCTTATTACTTGTTGTTAAATATGATACCAAGTATTAGATACTCAGTATTGTATGTGTGTGATATCAGTTGCTAGATTCAGTAGGTTGATGTGCAAGTTATACTAAATGCAGAAGGTAAATGCAGAAAGTAAATAGGCAGATTTTATAGTGGTTCCAGGTGGTGTAATCCTGTCAGTCCACTCTTCTCCTGTGATGTTGGAGGTAATTCACTAGAGATCTTTGATGTAGCTGTTACAAAGATTCCTAAGGTTGCTTGTCCTTCACCAATAGCTATGGCTTCACAAACTGAACAATTGGAATTTGTAGGATTGCTGCTCCAAAGTCTTCCACTGGTCCTTGAAGGGTAGGATTTCCTCTTCACCAGCTCATCCACAAACAACAGTCTTTCACACCTAACAGATACTTCACTGTCTTCAGTAGGTTCTTATAAAAGAAAGATTGATTCAAGTAAATGATTCAGTTGCAGCAGCTTGATCAGGATGATATGATCAGCAGCTTGCAGTCTTCAAGTGTGTAAACTTGATGTAGCTTGAATGCTGATTACACTTGAAGATTTTCTCTGGATCAGTAGCTTTATGCTCAGTAGGTTCAGCAGGGTGTTTTTCTTGATTTAATTCTGATTGCTCAAGTCAGATTCTTAATTTTCATCATTTGTATCTGAATTAGGAGTCCCCTATTTATAGGTAGGAATCCTTGTGACTTATGTTTGAAATTTCAAACATAGCCGTTTCAGATTTGTCCCATTTGACTTGCTTTTTTCTGACTGTACATAGTACTGACACAGTCAGACTGCTTTTTGACAGAATGCAGTCTGTCCACCCTTTGACTTGTATCCAGTGGATAAAGGTCTGAATCATCCCAACGTCCTTTTAATCTCAATCATTGATTTTTTTTGATAAAATTAGTGGTTGTTAGCTGTCCTTATCCATGTTTTCTTCCAATGTAATCTTGAATAAATCGAGGTATATGTATCAGCAGGTTCCTGATGTTATAAGTCTGCTGAAAACATATATCAGTCAGCTGATCCAAATTTTGCTGTGTCTAAAAGACAATGCAGCTGACTTCTTTTATCTAACTTTTATTTATGAAGTTAGATTACACCTTTTTGCAAATAACTAAGTTCCAATCACCACTTAACTTGTGGAACTTAGACCTTGTACACAAGGTATATGTAATCACTTTAGGTCATCACAGACTTCCCTAAATTCTGATTCCATATCCTTGACTTAAATTACTAAGTTTGATCCCTTAGCCTTCATTAACTGAGTTTGAGCCCTCAGCCTTCAGTCTTCAGTCTTCAGCAGGTTCCTGACTAGTCTACTGACCTAAGTACCCTACTGATCTAGACTAGTCTGCTGACACAAGTCAGCTGACCTTTACAGTGCTTGTTTGATCAAACCTATACAAAGATCAAACTCTAATAAACCTATACATTTGATCTAGACATCTTTTTGCCTTTGCACTATAACAGCTAGTCTGGCACTCATCATCAAAACATAAAAATAAGTCCAACAATTTCCCCCTTTTTGGTGATGATGCCAATACCCTCTCCTAACCGCAAAGGAAAAAGATTAAAAACAAAAACAGAACAAACTTAGTCATTTCTCATTATAATCATTTGTTCAAAATTATTACAGTCTAGCATCAGCAAAGATAAAACAGATAAGTATGCTGATCTACTGTATTCTTTCTCTTTCTTCTCTTGCTTTCTCAATTTGTTCTTGATAGGTTCTGATTTCTCTGATCATCTCTCTCATCCAATCATTTTCAATGAGATCAAAGTTAATATGAGGGTTAACTTCTTTCCACCAATGCAATGCTTCAGGTAAGGTAAGATTAATCTGATGTACCCTGAAGCCTAACCTCATGTAAACCTCCTTGAACTCATTCAGTGATTCCTTTGCATTTGTGGTAGGTAAACTTATTCCACCTCTACCACCTCTTCCACCTCTTCCACCTCTCTTTGAAGCCCTCATGGCTTTAACTCTTGCTTCCCAAAATTTTAAGCCCAGAAAGGAGTTCAAACCTTCATGAAATCCCTTGTCATGATTAGGTCTCCTTCTGTTGTAGTATACCTTCTTGTATTGTTTGAGAAGATCATCAGTGAGTGGAAGTCTGCCAAGTGCTGGTTCTCTAAATGCATTAGTATCAGCTTCCCATCTCTTCTTTGCAAAAATCCTAGCAGCTTCTTTTGCTTCTGCTGTTTGCTCTTCCCCCTTATTGACATCATCAACAAAACGGTACAGCATGCCATGTACACTCTCCTGTGTCAACACTAGGTTATTAATCTGACCTTCAATAATTTCAGTCCTAGTGTCAATAGATGTGATCCTTTCTTGCATTGTTTGCTCCAGCAGGGTTATCCTTTCAGTAATTTTAGGATCTGGTACAGCAGGGTGAAGTGTTCCAGTAGCCTCAGCAGACTTAGGTGACTCAGCAAGTTTATCAAGTTTTTGATGAATAGATGCAAATTGGTCCTTCAGAAACTTATCTTTCAGTGTATTACCTTGCCTGATCCCTCATACATCTTGAGCAAGGTCAGCAAGTGCATATTGTGTGGAAGTAATATTGGAAGCAACAGTTTTAGTGGTTCTTCCTCTATATTCCACCAAGTTCAGTAAATCCTCAAATCTCTGCTCCTGCCTTTCAAGTTGAGTTCTTAAATTTGCAATATCATTCCTGACAGTCCTCAACTCATTTATAACCTCTGCTGGTACTCCATCATTCATTCCTCCAGCAGCTCCTTCAGCAGGCTCTTCTACATTATATTGTGCCCTTTGTCTGCTGATAACCATGGCAAAGCTCATGTCCCTTCCAGCAGGGTAAGGTCCTTGGAATTCCTCCAGAATGGGATCAATAGCAGGTTCTTCAAAAATAGGTACAAATGCCTGTTGTGGTTCATCAGCAACCTGTTCTTCTTCAGGCATTTGAAACTCCTCATCACTGTAGTCATAGTCCAAAGTTTGCTCCTCCTCAACATTAACGAGCGGTCGCGACCATCTTTCCCTACGGTGGTCTTGACTCCAAAGAGGCTCCACTACTGACGGCTGATGTCCGTAACAACGGGGGTTTCCTCCAAACCCAAAACTCGGTTCCAACCTTTGTCTAGGTCTTTGTTTGAGACTCGGCCACTCGTACCTCATGTTCCAACTTTGTGTCCAGTCTTTGTTTGTACCTCAAAGAACTCCGTACCTCATCTTCTAATCTTTGTTCTTGTGTAATTTGTACCACAATAACTTGATCAGGGAATACATCCATATTTTCCTTCTGAAATTCACTGATATCAGCAATCCTGCTTAGATAAATTGCAGATTTGGTTAGAGTGCCCTCAGTGTCAATCCTGTCTTGATATTGAATTGAATCCTCAGAACTGACACTAGGCTCACTATGGTCAGTAACTCTCTCATCATCCAAATCCACTGTCTGTTGATCATCAGTATGCTCAGCAGGTTCTTCCACAAATAAAGCATCAATCTCACCAACCATCCTATTTGCACCAACAGATATACCCTCATTGATCTGTGATTCTATATCATCCATGGTGAGATTTTCCAAATCCTCATCCATTTGTCCAGTCTGTTGTCTTTCAGTAGACTGCCCTACACTTGGTTCAATAATCATTGCAGTCCCACTGGCTCCTCCTGGACCTGATGGATTATTACCACCAGAATCAGATGATGATGATGAATCATCACTGTCATCTCTGGGGTCCCTGAACTTGATACCCTCTTCCTTCTGTTGTTCATCAAATAGATCCATCAGTATTGATTGCAGCAAGGTGGTATCAACCAAATCCAGCAAATTTTCCACTCCCAATTTCTCAAAAGCCCATTCTTCAAAATCTGTCATAGGTTCTGCAGCTGGCTTTTGTTTCTTATAGAAACCAAACTTCCATTGGAAGTAATCAGCAACCAGCAGGATTTTAGGATCAACAAAATCCTCTTTCCTCTTCTTTTCATGCCTCTCAAATGGCATGGTTGGTTTCCTGGGAGCTTTTCCAGTACCTTGCTGACCTCCAAAGGTCTCAACAAGTAAGTTCAGAGTTTCTTCCACAGATGCCTCTAGGTCAGTAGGTTGCTCAGATTGTATATTAGTTCCTACTACCTCCATCTGTACCACACTTGGTTCCCCCTGACTTATATGCTCATCAGCAGGGTTAGCAGTTGACTGCTCTTCCCCCTGAACTATTGCAGGAATTGCAGGGTCTTGTACCAACTTCTCCACTTCCACAGCAGGTGTAGACTCAGTATTCTACTGTGGTTCTTCAACAAGTTGCTCAACAACAACTTGTGCAGCTTCAGTAGGCTCAGCAGCCTTCACTGGTGAGGATTCTGTAACTTCAACAGCAGGCTCAGGTATAGCAGACTGCTGTGATTCTCCAATAGATTGCTCAACAACAACCTCCACATCCTCAGTAGGCTTTATAATGGTTATAGGTTCAGCATCAATAGCCTCTCCTTCTTCTTCTACTACTTCTTCTTCTTCCTGTTGCCTTTGAGCCTCCAAAATTTTCAATTGCTTCCCCTTTCCATGTTTCTTTTTGTGGATAATTTCTTTCATTTTCTTGGAAAGTGGCTCATCTTCAATCTCAATCACAGTAGACTTCCTCTTTCTACTGGCTTCTTTCTGTTGCTCCTTCAAAACTTCAGCAACAGTCTTCTTTGTAGCAACTACAGCAGGTTCAATAACCTCAACCTCTACTGGTCCCTCAGAAGACTTAGTAGACTCTGCTGTTTGCTTTCTTGTTCTTTTAGGCTTTAATAACTCTGTAATTTTTCTTGTATCAGTAGCATTTCTTTTCTTAGTAACTTTCTTTGGTGCAGCAGGTTTGACAGTTTTCTTAACCTGCTCACCACCAGCATCACCATCATTTCCACCATCATCACTATTAGCAGCCACATCAGCAACTTCTTTATCATCATCCAGACCAGGGATCGAATAGTCATCTCTTTCTTGTATCTGGACTTATTTATCTTCTCCGGTGCAACATCAAGAATTTCCAAATGATTCAGTAGGGCCTGAACCATTAATCCTAAGGGTAAGGCCTTAGATTTCCTTGTCCCTTCTTTCTCTTCCTTTGCAACCTTCTTCATGTATTGGACAAAGTATCCAGCCCAATCAAACTTCATACTTCTGCAAATAATCATCAGCAGTTCTATTTTGGGTCCTGATAGTGTGTCCATGCTTCCAATGAGCCCTAAGATATTCTTTGCAATTATCTTGCTCAGCAGGTTGTATTCATAACCAATGTGTTTGACATTAATGCCTGGAATTGATTTGATGGCCTTATTGGTCTTGATTCTATCAATAAGATCCATCTTGGACAATCCCATTTCCTCAGGATTTGTTGGAGCATCTATTACTTCTGCTAAACCAAAAACTTCCCTCAGCAGGTTTGAGGAAACTTCAATCTCCTGGGCATTTACAGTGGTGGTGAATGCCTCTCTTCCTTCTCTTATAACTATGTTTCTCCAGAAGATGACCACATTTGTATAAGAGATTGTTTCCAATCTTATATTCAGCACATTCTCCAAACCTTCATATCTTCTTATTCTTCTACCAATATTGATGGCTAGTTCAGTTCGATTAGCATCAACAACAAAACCTCTTACACTTTGACTTGTTCCAATTTGAACATCATCCTTTTCCGTCATTGTTTTAAGAAAAGATAAAGAAAAGATGAAGAAAATAGCTCTCAAATCTGTGTTCACACAGTGTAAATGCAGAGAGATAGCCGATTTAGAGTAGAGAGTATCTTCTGTGTAAGAGTCTGTATATATATAGGCAGATGCAGTTGTAACTGTCAGTGCACGTACATTGATGTTTAACCACGATTAAATCTGAGTGAATGCAGTCTTGACACGTGGCCCATTACTTTTCATAACATTTTGTAACCGTTAGATCGTGTTAACTGCGGTTATAATGGATAGAATAAATATCCCGCCATTACTTTTTGACTTTAGTAATGTTTGACTGAGTAACATTTCCTTCAGGAACCTTGTCATCAGTAGAGTTGATTCAGCAGCCTGCTGACAAAAATGCCTCAGCAGCCTGCTGACAGTGTAACTCTGCTGACCCTTGATTCCTTTTAGTTTTGTCCAATTGATAATACAAGATGAAGCTTAATACCAATGACTGATCTGTCAAGTGAGCTCACCCAATCATGACAAAAGACCAATCCCCTTGGCAACTTCATTTGCTCAATTTTCCAAACATAAGTACAAGGAATTGATGATACCAATGACTAATCTGCTAAGTGAGCTCACCCAACATAGAAAAGACTAATCCCCTTGGTGAATTCCAGGACACTGCTGATTATCAGTCAACTTTGATAATTCCAAGTTCAGTCCTTAATTTAGCAAATCTTTCACTATCAAGTGGTTTAGTGAAAATATCAGCAAGTTGATCTTCAGTAGGGATATAAAGAACCACCACATCTTTCTTTTCAACATGATCTCTTATAAAATGATGTCTCACATCAATATGCTTGGTTCTTAAGTGCAAAACAGGATTTTCTGTGATTGAAATTGCACTTGTGTTGTCACACATAATTGGAATTTCTCTTTCTTCAATTCCATAATCCCTTAGTTGTTGTCTTAACCATAGTATTTGTGCACAACAACTTCCAGCAGCAATGTACTCAGCTTCAGCAGTGGAAGTTGATATAGAATTCTATTTCTTGCTAAACCAGGAAACCAATCTATTTCCCATTAATTGACAGGTTCCCGTGGTGCTTTTTCTATCAATCTTGCATCCAGCATAATCAGAATCTGAGTAGGATATAACTTTGAAGCTTCCATCTTTTGAATACCATATCCCTACTCCCAAAGTCTCTTTTAGATACTTGAGAATTCTTTTGACTGCACCTAAGTGACTTTCTTTAGGTTTTGATTGAAATCTTGCACAAACACCTACAGCAAAGGATATATCAGTCTGCTGGCAGTAAGGTACAACAGACTGCCTATCATCCTTCTGTATAAGGTCTGGTCAACATCTTTGCCTTCTTTGTCTTAATCCAACCTGATATTTGTACTCATAGGAGTTGATACCTTGGTGCTGTTTTCCATACCAAATTTCTTCAGTAGCTCCTTGGTATACTTAGTTTGATGAATGAAGATTCCATCTTTCATCTGTTTAACTTGCAATCCCAAAAAGTAGTTCAATTCTCCTATCATACTCATTTGGAATTTACTCTTCATCAGATTTGCAAACTTTTCACAAAGTAATTCATTTTCAGAACCAAAGATTATGTCATCAACATAAATCTGTACCAGCAGGGTGCTGTCCCCTTCATTGATTCTGAAAAGAGTCTTATCAATGGTGCCTTTTGTAAAACCATTGTCCACCAAGAATTGAGATAGAGTCTCATACCATGCTCTTGGTGCTTGTTTCAAACCATAAAGTTCCTTGTTGAGTCTATACACTTTATCTTCTTGATCTTTAACTTCAAATCCAGGAGGTTGCTGAACATAGACTTCCTCCTCTAGAATGCCATTCAAAAATGTACTTTTGACATCCATTTGATATACCTTGAAGTTTTTATAAGCATTATGTGCCAAGAATAATCAAATGGCTTCCAATCTTGCAACAGGGGCATATGTTTCATCAAAATCTATCCCTTCTGCTTGAGAATAGCCTTTTGCTACTAGTCTGGCCTTATTTCTTACAATGGTACCAGATTCATCAAGTTTGTTTCTGTACACCCATTTTGAACCAATTATGTTTGCATGACTAGGCCTTTCCACTAGTGTCCAAACTTGATTTCTTTCAAATTCATTTAACTCTTCTTGAATAGCAATTATCCAATCTAGATATGAAATTGCTTCTTCAACAACCTTAGGTTCCATTTGAGATAGAAAACATATAAACATTGCTTCTAACTGTCTTCTAGTCCTTACACCTTGCTGTATGTTGCCAATAACTTGTTCAGCAGGGTGATCCCTTAACCATTGTGGATTCTGGTTAGATTGATCATCAGGAACCTCATCTTCAGTAGGGTCTGCTGTTTCTTCATTAGGGGGTTCAACAGATCCTTGAACTGCTTCAGTTGTTGCATCAGTAGTGTCACCAGCAGGGTGTTCAGCAGGGGCAGAATCAGAAACCTTTAAGTCATTGAATCTTTCCAAAACTTCAACACAATTTGGATCAGTGACTTGTAGATTCTCAACAGGCTCTAAAACTTCATCCTCTATACCAGTGAACTTAGGTTCATCAAATACAATATGGATTGTCTCCTCATGTTTCAGTGACCTTTTATTCAGTACCCTGAATGCCTTGCTGACTGAAAAGTATCCCAAGAAAATTCCTTCATCTGATTTAGGTTGGAATGTCTTCAAATGTTCCTTATAATTTAGAATAAAACATTTGCTTCCAACTGGATGGAAATAGGAAATATTAGGTTTTCTTCCATTCCAAATTTCATAAGGTGTCTTCAGCATCTTTTTGTTCACTGAGGTTCTGTTTTGTGTATAGCATGCTGTATTAACTGCTTCAGCCCAATATCTTTCTGGCAGCAATGCTTCACAAATCATAGTCCTTCATGCTTCTTTTAATGTCCTGTTTCTTCTTTCAGCAACCCCATTTTGCTGAGGTGTACCAGCAGCAGCAAGTTGATGTAGTACACCATTCTGTAAATATTCTCTTATAACTTTATTGAGAAACTCAGTACCCTTATCTGATCTGATTTTTACTACTGTCAAACTTTTCTCATTCTGCAATCTCTTCAAAAGTTCAGGCATCTTTTGAAGTGTTTCACTTTTCTTGTTCATAAATACCACCCAAGTATATCTTGAATAATCATCCACAACTACCAAGGTGTATTTCTTTCCTGTAACACTTGTTGGTGTAACTGGTCCGAATAGATCCATATGCATCAGCTCCAAGACTCTATTAGTTGATTGCTTGGTCTTTGATTTGAAACTTGATTTTGTCTGTTTACCTTGCTGACATGCATCACATATAGCATCCTTCTTGAATGTGATTTCAGGTAAACCAATCACCCGTTTCTTCTTCACCAACTGATTGATATCATCGAAAATTTAGTTGATTTAACTTCTTATGCCATAACCAATTAAGTTATGTCTTGGTATGCACAATCAGGCAGGTTTCTGGAATAGCTGTAGACCAATCCACAACATACATGTTTTGTTGTCTTCTTCCAGCAAGTACAACTTGATCACCTCTTTCACTAATGACAAAGCATGTGTTTTTGTCAAAAGTGACCTTGTATCCCATGTCACAGAATTGTCCAGTGCTCAGCAAGTTGTAATCCAGTCCTTCCACATATGCCACATTCCTGATTGTCAATCCATTTCTCACAAGTGTGCCATATCCTCTTGTGTATCCAAGTGTATTTTTGTTTCCAAAATTCACCCTTGGACCATCCTTTGCCACATAGCTTGATAAACAGTGCTTATTCTTTGTCATATGTCTGGAACATCCACTGTCAAAGTACCAGACACCCTACAAAACAAAGTTAATGCATTTTAGGTACCCAAACCTGTTTGGGTCCATAATGGTCAGTGGTAAGCATGACCCTTGGCAAATTTCCATAAAGTCTTCTTTGAAAAGTGTCATACTTTGGTTCATACATGTATTCCACACATCCATAAGCTCTAACAGTTGGTTGTGTAGGATTCACATATGTTTTCTGGCCTTTTGGTATGTAATGCTGTTTAAAGTGATTCTTGTTGTTAGAAGCATTAGCATAACCATTGGTTTGCTGTTTGTTAGGAACAACCCTATAATATGGAGTCTGCTGAGGTCCCTGTTGAGGCCTTGTATAAGTCCTCTGCTGAGTCCTCTGCTGATTCCATTGCTTAGGTTTTACCCTAGCAGCATGGTTATACTTGCTGTTTCTAGCAGTAGGGGCAGGAATATTCAAGTCATCATCAGTAGGGAACAATCTACCTTTCCCCCTGAGATAAGTATCCTTAGAATGATTAACATTTTTGGATTTAGGATTCTTATCCTTGGAATATTTCTGGTTTTTCCCTTTTTGTGGTCCAGCAGACTTGGTAGCAGGTCTGCTATCAGTAGGTCTAGAAGGCACAACAATCCAATTTTTGGATTTATTCTTTTTATTAGGAGCTGTTGACTTCTTTGACTTCTGATTTTGCTTCTTTGAAGCATTCTCAATAGGCTTTACTGCCTCAGCAACCCTTTTGGGAGTTGGATCTTATGCAGGCACAAACTTAGGACCAATCCTGGTACTAGGTTCAGTGACCTTATTGGATCCACTCTTATTGGATTGTTGAGTTCCAAATCCAAGCCCTGTTCTATCACCATAAGGCTTTCCAGATTTGTATGCAGTGGAGGAGCAAGATGGTTCAGCAGACTCAACAGCTACTGAAGGTACAATAGGCTTATGCCGATTCTGTCCAACTTCTTTTTCCTTTCCTTTGAGAATTCTTAATTCAGCATTTAATCTTTCAACTTCTAATTGAAGAGCTTCTTTTTCAGCCTTCACAATCTCATAACCAGATTGTATTATCCTCAGTTGATTAAGGATGGCATCCAAAGTTTCTTCATTGTCAGAATTTTTTGGATTTGAACCACAAGTTGATTCACAATCACATCCAGCAGGAGTATTAATAGATACAGTATTGTATACCTCCTCTGTTTCATCCATATTAGCCATTAAAGCATAATCATCCATATCAGCAACCAGTGCTATGTCATCAGATTCATTTCCCTTTTCTGACTCTACTTCATACCCTGATTCATCTTCAGCAACCATAGCCTTCTTTCCATGTCTTCTTTGTTGACTCTTGGTCTTCAGTAGGTCTGGGCAATCAGGTCTAAAATGTCCAGGCTTCTTGCAGTTGAAGCAACGATAATCATGTTCCTTACTTTGTTTTAACTCAGGACAGTCAGGTTTGAAGTGTCCTGGTTATTTGCATTGAAAGCACAAGTAATCATTGTCTTTCCTGGAATCATCCTTTTTCTTTTCACTGAATTTCTTAGTGAAATTCCTTGGAGAACCCTTTCCAGTCTTCATCATCCTGATTTTCTTGCTCAGTTGCTCTTGCATCTCATCCAGCAAATCATCTTGAGCTCCTGATGTCTCTTCTTGATTTTTAGCAGCCAATGCAGTGCTCTTTGGTTCTTCCTTTTCAGTGTTAGGTGCCAATTTCTTGCTGAATTCATAAGCTTTAAGATCTGAGAATAATTTGAAGGTATCATCTTCATGTAGCTTTCTCATTTCTTCTATGGCAGTAACCTTCATCTCCCAAACTTCTTTTTCAGGTAATGCTTCCAAGATTTTTGAGTTGATTTCTTCTTTTGAGTAACTTACACTCAGTAAGGTAAGTTCATCCAGGATTGCATTGAATCTTGACTCCATTTGCTGAATGGTTTCATTTGGTAGCATTTTGAACTTTTGAAACCTCTTTTTGGCCACACTGATTTTATTCTTCTTGATTGCATCAGTGCCTTCATAGATTAACTGTATCTTGTCCTAAAGTTCTTTTGCAGTCTTGCAATCTTTCACTTTCATATATATATTGCTATCCAGTGTTTTGTATATGATATCAATAGCAATATTGTTAAGATTTGCTCTCTTTCTATCTTCAGCATTCCATTCTCTTTTTGGTTTTGGAATGTACTGTGTCTCATCTCCCACTGTTACTGATTTGGTAATCTCCAGTGGTCCATCGATCAAGACATCCATCATTTCATCATGTGTTGCGGCTAGATAAGCCTGCATACGACATTTATACTCATCAAAACGATCTAAAGAACACATCAACATTGTTCTGGCATACTGGTTGTTATCCATGATGCAAAGCTTTGAAAATCAGTAACTTGAAAAAGTTTTCAAAGAATTTTCACAAGCACAACAAGTAGGATTACTTCAGAACAAAAGCACTGCTCCGATACCAATTGTTGGTCCCTTGAAAAGGCTTTGGTTAAGTTTAGAGGGGGGGGGGGAGGGTGAATAAACTTAACACTTAAAACTTTTGGAGTTAACAAACTCAGCAACTTCAGCAGCCTGCTGATACCTCAGTAGTCTGCTGATACTTAGTAGTCTGCTGACTATTAAGTTTACTGAATTTGTGCAGTGGAATATATCAAAATAAAGCCTTATTACTTGTTGTTAAATATGATACCAAGTATTAGATACTCAGTATTGTATATGTGTGATATCAGTTGCTAGATTCAGTAGGTTGACGTGCAAGTTATACTAAATGCAGAAGGTAAATGCAGAAAGTAAATATGCAGATTTTATAGTGGTTCCAGGTGGTGTAATCCTGTCAGTCCACTCTTCTCCAGTGATGTTGGAGGTAATTCACTAGAGATCTTTGATGTAGCTGTTACAAAGATTCCTAAGGTTGCTTGTCGTTCACCAATAGCTATGGCTTCACAAACTGAACACTTGGAACATGTAGTATTGCTGCTCCAAAGTCTTCCACTGGTCCTTGAAGCGTAGGATTGCCTCTTCACCAGCTCCACCACAAACAACAGTCTTTCACACCTAACAGATGCTTCATTGTCTTCAGTAGGTTCTTATAAAAGAAAGATTGAATCAAGTAAATGATTCGGTTGCGAGCGACTTGATCGGGATGATATGATCGGTAGCTTGCGGTCTTCAAGTGTGTAAACTTGATGTAGCTTGAATGCGATTACACTTGAAGATTTTCTCGGATCGGTAGCTTTATGCTCGTAGGTTCGACAGGTGTTTTTCTTGATTTAATTCTGATTGCTCAAGTCAGATTCTTAATTTTCATCATTTGTATCTGAATTAGGAGTCCCCTATTTATAGGTAGGAATCCTTGTGACTTATGTTTGAAATTTCAAACATAGCCGTTTCAGATTTGTCCCATTTGACTTGCTTTTTTCGACCGTACACGATCGACACGATCGGATCGCTTTTGACGAGAATGCGTCGTCCACCCTTTGACTTGTATCCATTGGATAAAGGTCTGAATCATCCCAACGTCCTTTTAATCTCAACCATTGATTTGTTTGATAAAATCAGAGGTTGTTAGCTGTCCTTATCCATGTTTTCTTCCAATATAATCTTGAATAAATCGAGGTATATGTATCAGCAGGTTCCTGATGTTATAAGTCTGCTGAAAACATGTATCAGTCAGTTGATCCAAATTTTGTTGTGTCTAAAAGGCAATGCAGCTGACTTCTTTTATCTAAATTTTATTTATGAAGTTAGATTACACCTTTTTGCAAATAACTAAGTTCCAATCACCACTTAACTTGTGGAACTTAGACCTTGTACACAAGGTATATGTAATCAGTTTAGGTCATCACAGACTTCCCTAAATTCTGAATCCATATCCTTGTTATATTTTTAAGTTTGATCCCTTAGCCTTCATTAACTGAGTTTGAGCCCTCAGCCCGGTCTTCAGTCTTCAGTCTTCAGCAGGTTCCTGACTAGTCTACTGACCTAAGTACCCTACTGATCTAGACTAGTCTGCTGACACAAGTCAGCTGACCTTTACAGTGCTTGTTTGATCAAACCTATACAAAGATCAAACTCTAATAAACCTATACGTTTGATCTATACATCTTTTTGCCTTTGTACTATAACAGCTAGTCTGACACTCATCACCAAAATATAAAAATAAGTCCAACACTAAGGTACATACCAACTGAACATCAATTGGCTGATATTTTCACTAAACCACTCAGTCATGAAAGATTTTGCAAGCTGAGAACTGAGTTGGGAATGATTGAAATCGATTAAGTTATAAGGAGCAGCCAACTGCAGTAACCAGCTGGGTAACTTCACCAGCTAAGACACTGGTACCCAGCGAAGTTAACTTCACTGATTGCTAGGACCAGTTTTATATAGCAGCTCAAGGAGTCACTACATTAGCCAAGTGACCAGCCAAGTTACACCACCGGTAAATGCCTTGGAGACAAAAGCAACATGAAATGCAAAATCAGATTTACACATATGGAAAATCGAAGAATTTATGGAGAATAATTATATGGAAGATTACCCAAAGGGAGATTAGTTTATAATCATGGAGGTAACTACACTATTTTTGAATTACAGGTATGAGGGCAAAGCCTCGATTCCCATGATTTATCGTTACATACCTCAATCAACTCATTGGGATATGGAAAAATAGTACATGAGCAGGCAAAATCTCAAAATTACTCTAAGGAGTAATGCAACATCCATGAACCACAAAATTGAGGCTCTCATCAGCCACAACAAAGTTGAAGATGAGGCGATGGAGAGGCAATACAACTTACTCTGCAACCTACAACATCTCATTCCCCACCATGTCCAAACAAATCTGAAATTCCTAGCAGAAAAAATTGAGGGCAACCTCAAACCTTTGGTGGACACACTGAATGTGCATACACATCAAATTAACCACTTGATGAGATCATGGACTACTCAGTACAACAGATCAATACCCTCCTACAAGTCACTGGAGCAACCAACAAAATTCTGGAAGAAAAGTATGGTGCCGCCAAAAAAGGGAAAGGAGGCAGGAAGCCTGAAAGCTCAGTGAAGAAGGACAGCCCAACAGACAAGGGCAAGGGCATCAAAGGCAAAGGTATCAGGTTTGAAGATAAGAAGTAGAAGTCCTTAAAAAAAAATCCTTTTTGCCTTTGAATAAATGAACTTATTTTATTGCCCTGAATGGATGAATAAATTTTTTGAGTTTTATTCTGTTTTTATTATGAAAATTTGCATACTTATGTTCAGGCTTATAAGGGTTTTGGCATCATCAAAAAGGGGAAATTGTTAGGAACATTTTATTATGTTTTGATGATGCCCATACTAGATGTTATAGCAAGGCTGAAATAAGTTAGAAATCTCTGTATAAGTCTTTACTTAGAGTCTGACATGTTGTATAAGTTGAGTTAGACAAGTATTGTACTAGTTGGTAGGATGGCTAAGTAAAACAGAAATCCGGCAGAGTAAAAGCAGCCAAGTACCAGCAAAGAAGCATGAAGACATATGGTCTGACTTATAACCAGGGAAGTCTGCGATGACCTTGGATAAGTCTAAGTGAAATTTCAAGTGATGAAACTCATTGTTAAATATGGTGTACACTGATCTCACCCAAATCAAGGATCAGTGAAGTACAAGGAATCTTGTAAACTCAAAGAAATCACGAAAGCAGTGACCGGAAAAGTGAACTGACTATCGTTGAGTAAAGACAAAGCAGTAAAGGAACAAAATAGCTAAGTCAGTAGAAACACTCAACCGTTCAAGAAACAGTCAAGTAAATTAACAGCTGAGTAAGGTATATCATTTATACTTACTCAGAACGTGAGATAATAAGGAAGATTCAGAGGATCAAGCATTAAATGCACAATCAGTCAAGAATCAATCAAGGACAGATTTTTTGATAGACGTTTGAAGAAAAATCTGGATAACTAAAATCAAGGAGAATATGACTAAGGGGGAATCAATAATTAAATCAAGGATTATTCCCGACATTAAATAGCCAACGGACGAAAATTCAAATCAAGGATTATCAAGGCTATAAATAGAAGGCATTGACAGACAGGAAAAACAACGATTGAATTATATAAGAACAAGCAGAAACTCTGTCAATTTGAAAAGCCTTCTATATGAACTTAAAGTACACAACTAGAGATCAACTCAGCAATCAGAGCTAAAATTCCACATCAAGCAGTGAGATTGATCAACAAAACCTGTGAATCAAATTCACACCAGTCAAGCAATTGAATCAGATCCATCTGAGAAGGAGTTGTGTTTGTGATAGCTGCTGAAAGATTTGTTCCCAAGGAGCAGTGTTGAAGACTCACTGAAGCTTTTGAAGCCAGGGAAAGATAGTCTTGAAGATTGTGAAGCTTGTGTAGCCAAGGATAATCTGACTATTGTATCAGTAAAAACAATAATGAATTCCTACAATCATCATAGGAGAAGAATGGATTAAGGGATTACACCACCCTGAACCACTATAAACCTTTGTGTCTATTTACTTCAGCAATTTACTTTATTGCACTTACTTTATTGCATATTATATATGTGATTGCTTATTCTACTTTGAATTAACATTTTAAGAAGGGACTTATCCACTGCCCAAAAGCTTTTATATTGAGAAAAGTTTTTGAAACTCCACTATAGTCATTCACCCCCCTCTGGCTATATTCACCCTTCTTTGGAACCAACACGATGTTGATGACATTGTTATTACAGGAAGTGATCGTGCAGGCATAGATAAGTTGAAGTTGTTTCTGGGCAAGCAGTTTCAGACCAAAGATCTAGGGAGACTCCATATTTCCTTGGCATAGAGGTTGCCAGATCACAAGAGGGCACTTTCTTGAGTCAGAGAAAGTATGTACTAGATTTATTACAGGAGATTGGATTACTTGGGGGACATCTTGTTGATACCCCAATGGATCCGAATGTGAAGTTGTTAAAAGATGAAGGAGAACTATTGGCAGACCCAGGGAAGTATATACGTCTTGTGGGCAAACTCAACTACTTGACTATCACAAGACCCGATATATCATATGCTGTGACTACGGTTAGTCAGTTTTTGGAGTCACCAAGGGTACTGCATTGGGATTCGGTGATCCGAATACTAAGATTCTTAAAGAAGGCCCCAGGCCGTGGGGTAATGTTCAGACCGAATGGCCATTTGCGGAATGAAGGATATTCAGATTCTGATTGGGCTGGTTCACCATCAGACATGAATTCTACTACGGGGTACTGTACCTTCCTTGGAGGAAACCTAGTGAGTTGGAAGAGTAAGAAACAAACAGTGGTTGCACAGTCAAGTACGGAAGCAGAATATCGAGCAATGGCTCACACATGTAGTGTGTTGACGTGGATGAGGTATTTCTTAGAAGAAATCAGAGTTAAGGTTGATATGCCAATTCTCATTCATTGTGATAATCAAGCGGATTATATGTTGCGTCTAATCCGGTGTTCCAGGAGAGGACCAAACACATCGAAATAGATTGCCATTTCATTCAGGAGAAGATCATTCGTGAATAGATTTGCACACCATTTGTTCATTCAGAAGAACAACTAGTTGATGTATTTACTAAATCTTTATTTGGAAATCGCTTGGGGTTTGTTTGTAACAAGTTAGGCATGCATGACATATATGCGCCAACTTGAGGGGGAGTGTTAAAGTGACGTAGTATTAATAAGGGTATTTGTGGTATTTTGGTGTGTGTGAAAGTCGGCTAGGGTAAATTGTTAGATCCGACTTATGTGTCTTGGAATAAGGGAAAAGTAGAGCCCAATAGGGTTAAGAGTTGTGTTATTGTTTACTATATATATTTGAATAATAAAGGGCGGAGAGATCACAAGTTGATGATCACATTTTATGTTACTGTGCCAATTTTCTCAACAGAGAGGAATAGACGGGTTATAAGAATATATAGTGGGGTGGACTCAGGTCAGGGTTTCAGGTTGCGGGAAAATGAATTTGGGGTAGTTGGGCCAGGCCAGGAAAATTAGAAGGCATGTTAGATGAATTTTATATTAATTAATTTAAACAACCATTTAATTTATTAAAACAAATATAAAATTAATCAAGTTAATTCTGTTAGGAACATTTTGTTTTGTTTTGATGATGGCCATACTAGCTGTTTATAGCAAGCCTGAAATAAGTTAGAAATCTCTGTATACGTCTTTACTTAGAGTCTGACATGTTGTATAAGTTAATTCAGACAAGTATTGTACTAGTTGGTAGGATGGATAAGTAAAACAGAAATCCGGCAGAATGAAAGCAGCCAAGTACCAGCAGAGAAGTTTGAAGACATATGGTCTGAATTATATTTCTAGTGATGAAATTGATTGTTAAATATGGTGTAAACTGATCTCACCCAAATCAAGGATCAATGAAGTACAAGGAATCTTGTAAACTCAAAGAAATCAAGAAAGCTGTGAACCGGCAAAGTGAACTGTCTATCGGCTGAGTAAAAACAAAGCAGTAAAGGGAGAATTAAACGGCTCAGTTAGCAGAAACACTCAACCGTTCAATCAAAAGTCAAGTAAAGGAACAGCTGAGTAAGGTACATCACTTATACTTATTCATAGCGTGAGATAACAAGGAAGATTCAGAGGATCAAGCATTAAATGCATATTCAATCAAGGGTCAATCAAAGACGGATTTTGTGATGAACGTTTGGAGGAAATCCGGATCACTGAAATCAATGAGAATATTATTAAGGGGGAATCAAGAATTAAATCAAAGATTATTCCTCACATTAAATAGCCAACGGTTGAAAATTCAAATCAAGGATTATCAAGGCTATAAATAGAATGCATTGACAGACATGAAAACAACGATTGAATCTAAAAAGAACAAGTAGAAACTCTAACAATTTGAAAAGCCTTCTATCTGAACTTAAAGAAAAAATTTAGAGATCAACTTAGCAATCAGAACTCAAATTTTCTACATGAAGTACTGAGATTGATCAATAGCATCTGTGAATCAAATTCACACTAGTCAAGCAACTGAATCAAAGCCATCTAAGAAGGAGTTGTGTTTGTGATAGCTGCTGAAGGATTTGTTCCCAAGGAGCAGTGTTGAAGACTGAGTCACTGAAGCTTTTGAAGCCACGGGGTGATAGTCTTGAAGACAATCATGCTATTGTATCTGTGAAAACAATAGTGAATTCCTCCAATCATCACTGGAGAAGAGTGGATTAAGGGATTACACCACCCTGAACCACTATAAACCTTTGTGTCTGATTTACTTTCAGCACTTTACTTTACTGCATTTACTTTATTGCATATTATATCTGTGATTGCATATCCTACTTTGAATCAACAATTTAAGAAGGGACTTATCCGCTGCATAAAAGCCTTTATATTGAGAAAAGTTTTTGAAACTCCAGTATAGTCGTTCACCCCTTCTGACTATACTTCTACCCTTCTCTGGGACCAACAATTGGTATTGGAGCTGTGTTCCTTGTATCAGAACCTATTCAGATATGATTTCTGGTAACAAGGAGATCACATATTTTCAAAGTAGTTTTCAAATCTGTGTTTTCTAAATAAATCTCTTATTTGTACTCATGGATTCCTCTAGTTTCATGTCTAAAGTACCTATATTAAATGTTAATAATTTTAATGAATATAAGATAAGAATGTTGTCTCATCTTACAGCAACACATGAGGAGATGCTGGATGTAATCAATGATGGTTCAATCAAGATCATAAAGGATCAGAAGCAGTCAAGGAAAACAAATTGTCTGTTGCAAATGGATAACAAGTTTTCAAGCATCATCAGTGAGCTACAACAGCTTGGACACACATACCCACAGAAAGAAGTTTGCCTGAAAGTCTTGAGAGGTTTACCTGAAAGATGGAAGATCATCACATCCGTACTCAGAGGAACAATAAATCTTGCAAATACTGATACTTTAACTCTGATATCTCAATTAAAGCTCATGAATTTGAACTAAACGGTGAAGACAGTGCACCAGTAGAGGCACACAAGGCCAGTGCACTGGTTGCACCCCAGCAAAGCAAAATGGCTGATACAAGCAGCACAACGACACATGAGCTAAAAGAACAGATTGCTTTACTGATTAAACATTTTGAAAGGTTTAGCAAAAAGAAGCAATTCAAAAGAAGTTCATCATCAAACAAGAAATCATGCTCAAGCAAAGACATGAAGAAAAAGGATGATGAATACAGATGCTTCAATTGCAAAAAGAAAGGTCACTTCAAGGCAGATTGCCCAGAAGAAAAAGATAAAGATGAGGAAAAGAAGAAGTACAAAACAACTGAAAAGAGAAGGAGCAAGAAGGCACTCAAAGCTGAAGCCAATAGTGAAAAGAATGTAGAATCATCTGATAATGATTCAGATAATGATGAAGCTGACAGCTCATACAATGACAAAGCATATCTATGCCTTATGGCTAAGTAATTTGATGAAATAGAGGTAATATCTAGTTCATACTCATCAAGTGCATCCACATCTGACAGTGCACAATCTTCTACTCTCTCTTTGGATTCTGTACGCTTAGTTCAAAATCTCATGAGTAAATTTGAAGAAATTCAAACAAATCATGAAATTCTGGAACAAGAGTGTGAGAATCTAAGAGAGGAGAAGAAAAGATTAAAGAAAGAACTGGATGGACTAAAAGCTAAACAAACTAGTAAGGAAGTTCACTCAACTGATCAACAAGCAGCAGATGATCACTCATCTGATGTTGAAAGACCAGCTGAGAAAATATCTCTACAGTTAAAAGCACCACTACACCACTCAGTGCACCAGCTTACAAACCCCAAAAAATGTTTGGATCCTGATCTAGTCTTGGTTACAACAGTCAGGATGAGAAAAGAAACAATGGACAACACAATTCTGAATCATGGACCAAAGTTGGACGTAAATTCAGAAAAGGACTGACCATGGTTTCAACTACTCATCCTGCACCGGTAAAGTCAAAACCAAGTGTAGTAAAACAGCAGAGCAAATCATCAAACCAGCCAATTAAAGGCAAAGGCTTACTGAAAGGTAAGGGAAGACTTTACCCTTCAGAGGATGATTGGAATATTGCACCCCCAAAATACAAGAAGAAACCATTTCATGCTATGCAACATGTGTTTAGGAAAAGCCAACCAAGGCATGTTCCTGGACACAAGAAGCAATATGAAAATAAGTTTCCTCCTGCATACTGGAGAGTGAAAGAGGATGCAAATGCACCAAAAAGTAGAGAATTGTATCAGAATAATTTCAATCGATCTACAAGAAATTATTCTGCCATGCCCTACATGTATGAAATTGATGACTTCAACCATCCAAGAAGAAGATCCTTTGGATACACACTTGGAATGGGAGGCAATACTACTAACAGGTATGCACCCAAACAGTGCTGGGTACCTAAACACAGTTAACTTGTTTTGTAGGATGTTTGGTACATAGACAGTGGATGTTCCGGACAAATGACATGGAATAAAGGATGGTTGATTCATAACCAAACAAGCACAGTAGTACTTGTAGGAAAAGAGAAGACAACATGTATGTGGTAGATTGGAAGACAGCAAAAGCAGAGACCTGTTTACTTGTCAAAAACAAACAATCAACCAGCTGGATTTGGCATAGAAAACTGAACCATCTCAACTTCAAGACCATCAACAAATTGTCAAAGAGCAAGCTAGTTGAAGGCCTTCCAGAGATTACATTCAAAAAGGAAAGTCTTTATGATGCATGTCAAAAAGGGAAGCAGATCAAAAGCTCCTTCAAGTCAAAGCCCAATCAATCTACAACAAGGATCTTACACCTACTGCATATGGACCTTTTTGACCAGTCACACTAGTAAGTGTTAGTGGAAAGAAGTACACTCTAGTGGTGGTGGATGACTTTTCCAATTTCACTTGGACCATATTCATGAACAAGAAAAGAGAGACACTCAAAAAGCTACCAGATTTGCTAAGAAGAATTCAAAATGAAAAATAACTGAAGATCATCAAGAGAAGTTCAGATAGAGGCACAGAGTACCAAAATGAAATTATCAGAACATATTGTGAAGAGAATGGAGTACTATATCAACTGTCAGCAGCAGGCACTCCACAACAAAATGGTGTAGCAGAAAGAAGAAACAAGACACTTAAAAAAGCAGTCAGGACGATGATTGCAGAAGCATGCCTACTGAAGAGATTTTGGGCTGAAGCAGCAAACATAGCATGTTATACTCAAAACAGATCAATCATCAACAAACATCATGGAAAAACACCATATGAAATTTGGAATGGAAGAAAACGTAACATTTCACATTTACATATGTTTGGATCTAAATGTTTTGTTTTGAACAGGAATCAGTTACATACTTTTGATGAAAAAGCTGATGAAGCAATTTTCATGGGATACTCAGACACCAGCAAAGCTTTTAGAATACTCAACAAAATAACTTTGGTGATTGAAGAATCAATTCATGTAGTCTTTGATGAAGCAAATACAAATGGTGAAAGCTTACACAATCATGTAGAAACAGAAGCTGTACAAGGACAAGTCTACATGGATGCAACAGTACCAGCTACAATCTTGGATCACACTTTTGGCAATCAAGATGATGCACAAGTCAATACAACACAAGAGGCACCAACACAAGATCAAGAAGTTTATGCACAAGCTAAAGTTGTGGAAGAACCAAATCAAGAGCAACTTCAACCTGACTTGAATTGGCTGAGAGATCATCCTGAAGAACAAGTCATTAGAGATATTTATACAGGAGTTAGAACCAGAAGACAACTGAAGAATATGCTCACTTGTTTTCTATCACAGGTGGAACCTAAAACAATAGATGATGCAATTCAAGATGCTGATTGGATTATAGCCATGCAAGAAGAGCTAAATGAATTTGAAAGAAATGAGGTCTGGGAACTTGTTGACAGACCAGACATGGCCAACATCATTGGAACAAAATGGGTATTCAGAAACAAGATGGATGAACAAGGGACAGTTGTCAGAAATAAAGCAAGGCTAGTTGCAAAAGGCTACACTCAAGCAGAAGGAATAGATTATGATGAAACATTTGCACCAGTAGCAAGATTGGAAGCAATCAGACTCTTTCTAGCTTTTGCAGCACATAAAGACTTCAAAGTTTATCAAATGGATGTCAAGAGTGCATTTCTGAATGGACTCTTAGAAGAAGAAGTGTATGTGGAACAGCCTCCTGGTTTCCAACTCAAAGGGAAAGAAGATAAAGTGTACAAACTCAAAAAGGCACTTTATGGACTCAAACGGCACCCAAAGCCTGGTATGAGACACTGTCACAATTCTTAAACAACAATGGATTTCTACTGATTAAGAAATCCGGCAGAATCAACAATGGATTTCTAGTTGGTAGGATGACTAAGTAAAACAGAAATCCGGCAGAATGAAAGCAGCCAAGTACCAGCAGAGAAGCTTGAAGACATATGGTCTGACTTATAACCAGGGAAGTCTGTGATGACCTTGGATAAGTCTAAGTTATATTTCTAGTGATGAAATTTATTGTTAAATATGGTGTACACTGATCTCACCCAAATCAAGGATTAGTGAAGTACAAGGAATCTTGTAAACTCAAAGAAATCAAGAAAGCAGTGAACCGGAAAAGTGAACTGTCTATCGGCTGAGTAAAAACAAAGCAGTAAAGGGAGAATTAAATGGCTAAGTTAGTAGAAACACTCAACCATGCAATCAACAATCAAGTAAAGGAACAACTGAGTAAGGTATATCACTTATTATACTTATTCAACGAGTGAGATAACAAGGAAGATTCAAGGATCAAGCATTAAATGCATAATCAATCAAGGATCAATCAAAGATGGATTTTGTGATAAACGTTTGGAGAAAATCCGGATCACTGAAATCATGGAGAATATTATTAAGGGGGAATCAAGAATTAAATCAAGGATTATTCACCACATTAAATAGCCAAAGGACGAAAATTCAAATCAAGGATTATCAAGGCTATAAATAGAAGGCATTGACAGACAGGAAAAACAACGATTGAATCAAAAAAGAACAAGCAAAAACTCTGTCAATTTGAAAAGCCTTCTATCTGAACTTAAAGAAAAAATTTAGAGATCAACTCAGCAATCAGAACTCATATTCCACATCAAGTACTGAGATTGATCAACAGCATCTGTGAATCAAATTCACACCAGTCAAGCAACTGAATCAGAGCCATCTTAGAAAGAGTTGTGTTTGTGATAGCTACTGAAGGATTTGTTCCCAAGGAGCAGTGTTGATGACTGAGTCACTGAAGCTTTTGAAGCTAGGGAGTGATAGTCTTAGAGATTGTGAAGCTTGTGTAGCCAAGGACAATCATGCTATTGTATCTGTGAAAACAATATGGAATTGCTCCAATCATCACATGAGAAGAGTGGATTAAGGGATTACACCATCCTCAACCACTATAAACCTTTGTGTCTATTTTAATTTTAGCACTTTACTTTACTGCATTTACTTCATTGTATATTATGTCTGTGATTGCATATCCTACTTTGAATCAACAACTTAAGAAGGGACTTATCCGCTACACAAAAGCCTTTATATTGAGAAATGTTTTTGAAACTCCAGTATAGTCATTCACCCCCTCCCCCCCGTCTGACTATACTTTTACCCTTCTCTAGGACCCAACAAATTCTATAAAGTATTTTAATAATTAAATAATTTAACTAAATTAAATTCATAAATTCCTGCAAAAACACAATTAACAAAAATGGTGCTATATGATGTAAGCCTTGTATTTTCATGGCAGGTCAGTGTAGGGGTAAAATGAGAAGAGTACACATAAGGGGTATTTTGGGAAATTAATTAAACACAATGCAACCGGGGCTCATTTTTCAACAATAAGTTTGATCTGGACTGACTTGACATGTTCTCTAACAACATGGCAGCCAATTTTAATGTGTTTGTTGTCTCATGAAAGACATGATTGTGAGAAATGTGTAAAGCAGTGGCATTGTCATAGAAAAAACAACAGGAGTTGAAGTGGAATATGCAAATCCTTTAAGATTTAGAGAAGCCACTGTGTCTCACAAGTTTCATTAGTCTTTGCCATGTATTTAGCTTCGGAAGAGCTTTTGGAAATCGTTGTCTATTTATTAGCCTTCCAAGATATAGGAGCATCTCCTAGGAACTTCATATAGCTTGAATTAGTTTTCCTAGTTTCAGGGCATCCTTCCCAGTCACTGTCAGTGAATCACTTTAGGATGAATGTGTTCTCAGCTAGGAAGAAAATTCCTTAGCCTAGATTAGCCTTCAAATATCTCAACAATCTATGAGCATCTTTCACTTGATTCTCAGTTGGAGTATTCAAATATTGACTCAACTATTGGACAACAAATGCAATATCAGGTATGGTAAATGTTAAGTGAATCAGCTTTCCAACCAGAGATCTATAGGCAGTATTATCATCCAACAATACTGAATCACTATGCTGCAATGTCTGTTTGGATTCCATTAGAGTCTTTAAAGGTTTAGCTCCTAATAAATCACATTATTGTAAAGATTTAGAGTATATTTCCCTTGTGAAATAGAAATCCTACTAGGTGCAGCTTATCAAGATCCTTGATAGTGAATTGTTTATAAAGATGGTAATGTACCTTCCAATTCTGATCCAAATCAGGACTGGATGCAATAATGTCATCCACATAAACTAGTAGGGCAATAAATTTTTTGTCTGATTCTTTGTTGAATAGGCTCTTTGTTGAATAGGCTATATGATCATTCTTGGACTGAACAAAGCCCTGGCTTTCAAAAGATTCTGTCAACTTGCAATTCTTCTGTCTATTGGCTTGCTTTAAGCCATTTAGCGACTTTATCAATCTGCCGTTAGGAACATTTTATAAGTTTTAATGATGGCCATTCTAGATATTATAGGAAACTTGATATAAGTTAGAATTGAATGTATAGGACTTTACTAGAAGTCTGACAATGTATAAGTTAGGTCAGACTAAGCAATGTATGTTGGTAAATCTACGCGGGAACGCAGCATTTTTCAAAATTTTATTTCCTTTTACCAAGATCGACTTCGTTTAAGAAACAATCATAAAATAAGTAAACGAGAAAGTTACCTTGGACGATCTAGAAGATCGAAGCTTATCGTCTATGGTTGAATTGTCCAAGCACCGAGCCATCCCAGTGTCCGGCCTCTATCGGTAATCCACACCAACAACCGCCGGAATACTCCTGGGTCTGCTACCGGAAAAAGTCGACTGCTAGGTTGTCTTTTCTTCTTCCCAAAAAAACTCTCTCAAGAACTCTCTCTTTCTTTCTGATGACGCTTAAATTAGTATATCCTAAGACATCACCATTCTATCTATTACGAGCTAAAATAGTTGTTTCGACCTATAATTATGAACCATTTGAGATGAATGTCATGTGTCGGGTTCGTGAGTCGAGTATTTTGCACTTCACGTTTATTTTCCCTTATTCGATATTATTTCGTGCATTATTTGATTATTTTCAGGATACAAAAAAATTGGGCTAAGCGTTGTGGATAATTCTAGAGCGGACTGAATGAAAGGATTGTGCCTAGGGTATTCCAGAACCTTCCAAATTAAGTCGGTATAAAAAAAAGACAAAAATGCCCCCAATTAATTAGGATAGCCGCCGATTAATCAAGCTACCAGAATCATCCGAAACGCATTTTCTTGGACGAGGGGTAGTTCTAGGTCTTTCTAAGTCGGTTTACTTTGCTATAAATAAGAGGCACCAGCCTCAGAATTCAGGGTGTCCAATAAGTGTCCAGTTGTAGTACAATTTTCAAGACAATTTCTATGCAATAAATGTTCTTTGTTCTTTATTTATTTATTTTATGAGTTCTAGTCACGGAGTCGACGAAATCGCCTCCTAGGAAGAGAGCCGAGGGAGGTCTACACTCATCTTCGGGGGGTATAATTTTCTGTCTTTCCAAGATGTAGATCTGTCATTGTTCTATGTGACTAGTATGTTTTAATTGTTTATCTAGTTTAATTATGTAGTTGTTAGTTTATTTTACCCCATGTATGTATAGATCTGATTCGTTGGTGAAGAAACCATGAAATAGTGATTGCGTTCTTCAGATCTACGACGGTCTATATCGCTAGATCTGAATACCTAGTAAATTCTAGTTCATGATAATCGGCGCCAGCTACGTTGATCAAAAATTTAATTTACATGTTAGTTGCCTGATCAACTATTTGCATGTCATCGTAAATTAGCATGAAGGACCATTAGTGAAGCATCACAGACTTACCTGAATTCTAACTTTACAGTCTCGGCTTAAGTCTTCATGACTGAGTCTGAACCCTCTGTTCTTCAATCTTCTACAACTGAGTCTGTGTTCCTCAGTTCTTCAAATACTGAGTTTGTTCCCTCAGTTCTTCATTTAGATAAGTCAACCGAGTCTGTGTCCCTCAGCGAACTTACCTTCTTCAGTTCTAAGTATGACTTCAGTTTTAGGTGTACATCTTCAGTTTTATGTCATGTTCAAGTTTTCTAGATGATTTCCAGTTTTCAATTTTACGACACTTCTATCTATTACAGTGCTTGTCTGATATAACCTATACAATTATCAGACTCTAGTAAAAGCTATACATTCAGTTCTAGACATCTTTTAGCTTTTCACTATAACAGCTAGTTTCAGCACTTCATCAATGGGGTGTAAACAAATAAGTAACTAAATAAGATGAATCATCATCAAAACTAAAATTTTATTTCCAACAATTACGTCTTAATGTCATTGGCTTAACTCTAATTAGTTGCTCACCTATATATAGAGGCTCAATTTAACACTTACAGATATACACATGTTATGAAAAGCAGGCACTTGTTGCAAATTTCTCTCTAGTGGTGCTCCACTATCTTCATATCTTTCCGACCACCGTTAATTCCTTATGTGCGCTGTGCACCACCTTTTATACAAATACACCGCCAGATATTCATCACAAATCACCGTTATTTACACCGTGATAATTTCGACATTATCACAAAGGAAATAAAAATTACTCTTCTGATTTAGCAAAAACAATATTTGAGGTTGAAAAAATACATTTGATGAGTAAGAAAACGAAAAATAAAAGTAAGCGTTACTTTGATGATTTTGTAGTTGAGCTATGAAACTCAGTTTGTGACTTTTACAAAAATCTTTTTATCTTTTAATAAAATTGATGTTTATGTAAAAAAAATAAAAGTATTAAATAATACTACCGCCTTTCCAAAATGTAAGTCCGTTTACAATTTTAAATGGACTTATTCCCTCACAAACATAATGCTCCATTGGTTTTCTAAATGGATTTTATATTATAGGACAAATTCAAAAAGCGAAACATAATTATATTTTGGTACGGAGGTAGTATATAACACATGGGTTATTTTTATTTATTTATTATTATTATATATGTTTAAATTTTGTGGGGTTGATAATCTAAATACTAGGGGTAGAAACATGAGTAACTCTTGAACTTTCCAAACTTTAGGGTTGTGTTGTAGTAAATTGAGATGTTCTTGAGAAAAGGTTAAAATACCAAATTCGGGATGACTATGTCTATCTAATTAAAAAGAAAAAAACTAGAAGAAGGAGGTTGGCATGTGTGTTATGGTTATATGTATTTACTTTTCATTGTTATTAATTTGTTTCATTGACAACTTCTTGATATCGGGATTATCGATTTGCTATCAATCATATGATCGATCATCTATTACATAATTAAAATAAAGAACTCACAAAATATACAAGGCAATAATAAATAAGATATATGACTATGAATATCTACATGCTTCTCATGCTAGTTTTCATCATAACTGCAGGCTATAATTCTTTTTCAGATGTAATTAATTAATTCTTGCTGTTTAATTGCATATATGTGAATGTTCTTACTTGATTAATCAGTTGGAGCTAAGGAATCCCTTGCAGGCAATATGTTTGTGAGGGAAAAAAGCTTTCAAACAACCTTTTTATCAAGGAAATATATGATTAATGTCAAAATAAATAGATAAAGCTGCTAAAGATATGATTAATGTTTGAAAACTATCTGTAATGGTGGCTTAAACTATGCTGTTGAAGTCTGTGTGGAGACTGTGATCTGGTCAGCAGAGTGCTGGGCAATCTGCTGAAGTTTGGTGTTCAGCTGGGCAAGTCAACAGGGTTGATCAACCCGTCGATGTTCGCCTCACCGAGATGGTTCTCAGCAGACTTGGGGAACACGTTCGCTACATGGTTTTCCGGTTTGGATAAGGTTACTTTTAAGGTATTTCACTCATTCTCTGGTTTGGCTGTTTAGTCGGTTAGGTTTGGATTTCTAAGGCAATAATTACCATTTGTAATACATGTAAATTGTAACTTTCTCGTGATAAGAAAATATCTTCGTTTGTCCGTGGAGTAGCCGGCACATTGCCAGAAACCACGTTAACTGTGTGTTCTTCTTGTTTCTGTGTTTGTTTACTTGTTAATTGTTTATCTTTACTCACAATCACCATCACTTCTTGATCGATCCGTCATAACAAAATGGTATCGGATCAGCCAGATTCATCAAGAAATGTGTTTATCTGTTTGAAGCAAGGTAGATTGGCATTAAGGTTATAATTGATGCTAGGATTTGGGATATATGCAAGATTTTCTGGTGAGAAAGATGTCTGCTTTAAACGTCAATATTGACAAGTTTATAGGAAAAGAAACAATTTTAGTCTGTGGCAGATCAAGATGTGTGCTTTGTTGAAGCATGAGGGATTATGGGGTCCCTTGTCAAAATCAACAGTATGAAGTGCTGCTGAGAGAGCCAGTCTGGAGGAGAAAGCACATTCAACAATTATGATGTACTTGTCAGATGATATTATCATGGAGGTTGATGAAGAGGACATAACATACAAGATGTGGTCCAAACTTGAGAGTCTGTACATGACAAAGTCTCTAACCAACAAGTTTTTATTGAAACAACGTCTGTTCAGTTTAAGGATGCATGAGGGCATTCAGCTCAGGGATTATCGAGATCAGCTGAACACAATATTGCTTGACTTAAGGAATATTGATATGAAGATTGAAGATGAAGATGCAGCCTTGATCCTACTTGTTTCATTACCTGCATCATATGAGAACTTTGTGCAATCCTTTATTGTTGGGAAGGACTCAGTTTCATTGGAGGATGTGAGATCTTCACTCCATTCTCGAGAGCTACGGCATAAGTCATCTGGTTCTGGGACAGACAGTCAGTCTGTTGGATTGGTGGCCAGTGGAATCAGCAGGGGGGCGGGGAAATTCTGGAAAGAAGAAATCTAAGAGAACTTTCAAGCGACCTAAAACTAAGGCTGTCTGTAATTACTGCAAGGAGCAGGGACATTGGAAGAATTAATGTGCAAAAATGAAGAAGCAGCAGGGTACTCAATAGGGTACTGTTACTTTGGCCGAACAAGACACAAACTCTGAAGAAGATCTGGCCTTAGCAGTTTCAGAGTCAGCAGGGCACATAGATGTGTGGATTCTGGACACTGGGCATCTTATCATGTGTGTCCAAACAATGAGTGGATTTAAACTTATCAGCAGGCGGATGGAGGCCATACTGCAATGGCTAACAGCAAGGTCTGCAAAATAGTTAGGATTGGATCTGTTCAGTTGAGGACACACAATGGTAAATTCTTCACACTGAATGAGGTTAGGCATATTCCACAAATGACCAAGAATTTGTTATCACTTAGTCTACTAGACAGCAAAGGGTTCAACTTCAGGGGTGAAGGTGGAGTGGTGAATGTCTACAAGGGTTCAGCTGTGATTCTAAAGGGTATCAGATAGGGAACATTGTATATACAACAAGGGTCTACTGTATCAGGTTCTGCTGTATCATCAGAGGTTCACCAGTCACAGCTGACCAAGTTGTGGCATATGAGATTGGGTCATATGGGTGAAAGAGGTAACCAAATTCTATCTAAGTCTGATCTACTTGGGGGACATAAGGTCAAGGAGTTGGAATTTTATGAGCACTGTGTGTTTGGGAAGCTACATAGGAGCAAGTTCCCAAAAGCAATTCACACCACAAAAGAGACACTTGATTATATATGTCCATTCTGATTGTTGGGGACCTTCAAAGGTGGAGTCACTAGGTTGTCACATGTATTTTTTGTCTTTTATAGATGATTACTAAAGGATGGTTTGGGTAATTATGATGAAGCACAAGAGTGAGGCATTCAAGCACTTCAAGCAGTGGAAGGCATTGTTTGAGAACCAGACATGGAGGAAGATCAAGAGACTTAGAACTGATAATGGATAGGAATTCTGTTGGTCTGAGTTTGATGAAGTTTGCAAGAATTAAGGCATTGCTAGGAACCATACTATCAGAGACACTCCACAGCAGAATGGTGTTGCAAAAAGAATGAATCAAACTCTTCTGGAGAGGGCAAGGTGCATGCTCTCTAATTCTGGTCTAACAAGAATATTTTGGGCAGATGCTGTTAACACAGCATGCTACTTAATCAATAGGGGGCCTCAAACTGGGATCAAGCTCAAAACACCACTTGAGGTTTGGTCAGGAAAGTCAGCAGACTACTCTGGTCTAAGGGTTTTTAGAAGCACAGTCTACTATCATGCCACTGATGGTAAACTGCAACTTAGAGCCAAGAAGGGAGTATTTTTTGGATATGAAGATGGAGTAAAAGGGTATAGAATCTGGTCATCAACTGAAAATAGGGTTATACTCAGCAGGAGTGTATGTAGTCTTTGATGAAAATTCTATGCTTAACTCATTTGTGAGGGCCATTTCTGAATCTGAAATTGGATCTAAAACTGAGAAGGTTGACAAACAGATGGTGCTTCAAGTAGAGTCTATTGAATTGAAAGACTCAGCATGGGATAGTCAGCACTCAACAGATACAAGGCTAGATTCAAACCAGTCTGCTGAATATGGGTCAGTAGATACTCAAACAACTGATGTTTGTCAGCAGATTATAGCTCTCAGTAGAGCTAGAAGGACCAATATCAGACCCCCAAGAAAATATGGGTTTGAGGAGGATATGGTTGGATATGCACGACAGGTAGCTAAAGAAGTGGATGGTTTTGAACCAAACACTTA
Organism: Gentiana straminea; assembly: GCA_036785695.1. Lineage (NCBI taxonomy): Eukaryota > Viridiplantae > Streptophyta > Magnoliopsida > Gentianales > Gentianaceae > Gentiana > Gentiana straminea. Next base: position 15,321,287 of record JAVUPR010000183.1, read on the forward strand.
CAGGGAAGCTATGACATGTTCTGAGGCATCCCAATGGCTTGTTGCTATGCGAGAAGAAATGGAGTCACTTCAGAAGAATGAGACTTGGGATCTAGTCAGACAACCACAGGATAGAATGGTGGTCAACTGCAAATGGATCTTCAAGAAGAAGGAAGGAATGACATCTGTTGAGGGCATCAGATATAAGGCACATTTGGTTGCAAGGGGGTTCAGTCAGAAAAAAAGGATTGACTATGAAGAGATATTTTCTCCAGTGGTCAGACATACTTCCATCAGGGTGCTCTTAGAAATAGTGGCACATCAGAATCTTAAACTTGAGCAATTGGATGTGAAGACAATTTTTCTACATGGAGATGTAGATAAGGAAATTTATATGACTCAGCCAGAGGGTTTCCAAGTTCTTGGCAAGGAAGGATATGTTTGCAAGTTGAAGAAGTCCTTATGTGGACTTAACCAGGCCCCAAGACAGTGGTATAAGTGGTTTGACAGTTATATGATTTAACGGTGTTATAGCAGGAGTCCATATGATTGCTATGTTTATCACAACAAGTTGAATAATGGTTCAGTCATCTATCTGGTTCTGTATGTGGATGATATGCTGATAGCTGTTGCAAACAAGTCTGACATTCACGATATGAAGAATCTGCTCAACGATGAATTTGAGATGAAGGATTTGGGGAATGCAAATAAAATTCTAGGGATGTATATTAATGGAGATAGGAAGCATGGGAAGTTGTTCTTGTCTTAGCAGGGGTTTATTGAAAAGGTATTATCCAAGTTTGGCATGTCAGCAGCCAAACCTATAGATACTCCTGTGGCACCAAATCTACATCTGTCTGTTGTGTCTGCTCCACAGTCAGCTGAAGAGGAAGAATACATGTCAAGGGTTCCATATGCTAGTGCAGTGGGTAGTTTAATGTATGCCATGGTCTGTACTAGACCTGATTTGGCTCAGGCAGTCAGTGTTGTCAGCAAGTTTATGGCTCAAACTAGAAAGGAACACTAGAAAGCAGTGAAAAGATATTTAGGTACCGTAGAGGTACGTCTGATATTGGACTCATTTATGGAGGTGGTACTTAATGTTTTGTCACGGGGTACTATGATTCTGATTATGCTGCTGATGTGGATAGCAGGAGATCTATGACTGGGTATGTGTTTACTTTGGATGGTTCTATGGTAAGTTGGAAGGCAACTTTACAGGGTACAGTGACATTATCTACTACTGAAGCAGAATACATGGCACTGATAGAAAATCTGGTTAAAAGGGCTAATCAATGATCTGAGTCTGCATCAGGATCAAGCCAGGGTGTATTGTGACAGTCTTAGTGCAATATGTTTGGCTAAGGATCAGGTTCATCATGAGGGAACCAAGCACATTGATGTTAGGTACCAATATTTTAGGAATGAGAGGAGGGTCAAAGTGGAGAAGTTCAGCATTGATGTTAATCCTGCTGATATGTTCACTAAACCAGTTCCAATGGGCAAGTTTCAGTTGTGTCCGGACTTGCTGAATATCCAAAGCTTTTAATCTATATATGGGAATACTCAGCTGAAGGTGGGGCTCTGCTAAGGTATTCAAATATGAAGACAAAGAGGATTTATGGCACTTGGTTGTGCATCTGGTCAGTTTGCATGAAGTTGAAGTCAAGGTGGAGATTTGTAATGGTGACTTAAACTATCTTTTCGAAGTCCGTGTGAAACCGTGATCCGGTCGCGAATGCGGGTCCGTCGAAGTTTGGTGTTCAGCTGGGCCAAGTCAGCAGGGTTGATCAACCTATTGATGTTCATTCTACTGAGATGTGTCTCAGCAGACTTAGGAACACGTCCGCTGCATGATTTTTCGGTTTGGATATGGTTACTTCTGGGGTGTTTCAGTCATTATCTGGTTTGAATGTTTAGTCGGTTAGGGTTGGATTCCCAAGGCTATAAATACCATATGTAATACATGTAAATAGTAACTTTCTTGTGATAATAAAATATCCTCGTTTGTCCGTGGAGTAGTCGGCACATTGCTGGAAACCACGTTAAATCTGTGCTCTTCTTGTTTCTGTGTTTGTTACTTGTTAATTGTTTATCTTTACTCACAATCACCATCCCTTCATGATCGATCCGTCATAACAATATCAATTCAAGTGATAAGATAAAAGTTTATCATTATTTTTATTTATTTTGGGATTGCATTATTATCTCATTTCTCTCCTATATATAAATGAGATGCATTGTTTCATTTTTATTCATCAATAAAACAATCAATAAAACAACATTTCCAGAGTCATTTGTTGTGCTATTCTATTTAACTTATGCTGTCAGAGCCACACATGCGAGGGTTCGTAAGCCTTAACATTAGGTATCCCTCACCCGAGAAAAAAAATCGTCCAATCCTCAATCATGAGCAGTACCTACCTGTCCTAGTATCCCTCATAGATAAACACAAATTATCAAACCAATTAAATGTCAAGTATAATTGCATCCCCTCTAGTGCCTCTAAACCTATCCCCTCTGCTAAATAGAACCAAAACATCCAAATTTCGTGTTCCATCATCTTGTTTGATCCCAAATTCTGTTCACCGACGTTTAAATCGATTTTTTCCGAATATCTCGGTTTCGTAGCCTCATCCCCCCATATACAATTAAATATTCTCTTTCGAAAAAATTCATCTTAAACTTCCCCACATCAGATCCATCCTACCGTTACAATCCCCTCAACCCACCATTGAAGCCAAAAAAATTCTTTTAGCTCCATAATGCATTAATTCCATGTTTAATTTTTGGTTACCTCTTTTGAATAATAAATAAATAATGTATTTACATACATCTTCAATATTTTCTTTTGTCGTCCATTTTATGTCTATTTTTCAGGTGTGATCGAAAAACATGGATCAATTGCATTAGTCGCAATTGGAGGCAAATGTCATAAAAAAAAACTTCGTTTGACTATTGGAAGAGCTGAAAGATGTGCACCAGAAGTCAAGAATCGAAAGCCATTGGACAACACCGAATCCCACAAAAACAAAAGGACTTCGGAAGAGCCACGGAAAAAGACGTGCGCCGGCGTGGAGAGGTCCTCCAAAAATATCACAACTATGAACGCCGGAAGAACCGTCAGAGTGGAGTTTGTCTCCAAAAATATCACATGTAAAGGAGATGCATTGTATCATTTTTATTCATCAATAAAACAATAGTCTTTCGTTGTGTTACTTTGTTTTTCTTTAGTCGTAACTTCCCTAAAACCACTGTCAATATTGCATTCATATCGTTGAGGTCATATATTACAATATTCCGATTTTTGAGAAAGGAAAGACGTGTCATTTTGTACTAAATCGGAATATTATGTTTATTTATTTACGGGAACATGCCTAAAAAAGTCAGGCCCATGCCTGAACTTAAAGAAAATAAAAACTAGAAACAACCAGTTTTTGGGCACATGCCTGAAAAGTCAGGCCCATGCCTGAACCTATCTTTTATTGTTGAGGCATAGGCCTGGAAGGCCAAGCCCATGCTTGAACATGAATTTTTGGACATGTTATTTTTAATGCTTAAATTTGGGATATGGTCACTTGTATTATTTAAAATGGTCTAAAATACTTAACAAATCCATAATTAAGCTTCTGATGCGTTTAGTTCCGGTGCCACCGAATGGATTCTTCCTAAGAGTTGAACTTCTGGATCATCAGAAGAGCATGATTGGCCTTGTTCTTTGATGGATTAGTATCCATAAATGTCTATGTATGTGTTAGGCTTGTTGTGTCTAGCTATCTAAGTGAGGGAGTAGAAGTATAAGTGAGCACTTTCCTTGAAAACACTTAGGTGGCTAGTTAATGATTAATAACATACGTACTTGTGTAGTTAAAAACATCAAGGTTCTTGGTAAGGCACAAGACAATATCGTGATGTGTGGTGTGGTCAGTATAAAGTGAATAATTTCGCTAGCCTTTGAGGGGCACCAGGGACTTCGCCGAACACACAAACTATCGGGACTAGCCTATGGCTACTAGTGCAGCACCATTAGTAGGTTGCAACCAGATGCTTCTCAGTGAGAAGCACCGTGCGCAATGCCCTTGAATTCTTGGTGTTACAAAGATAAGCTAATTAAGCTAGAAACAAAGTAGGATCTCACGGCATGTTGATAAGCATGGAGTGAACCTTAGAGTTTGAGCCTTGTTCATAAAGAAAACTTAATAATAATAATAATAATAATAATAATAATAATAATAATAATAATAATAATAATAATAATAATAATAATAATAATAATAATAATAATAATAATAATAATAATAATAATAATAATAATAATCGGATGACCTTTCATTATAAAGCATAATTTTTCAATAGCTTCTACCTTTTACTAAGTACGTTTGTACTTACCTCTATTACATGTTTGCTTGTTGTCTTGTGTGTGAGAAGATGTACAGGTTCAGCCAGATTATGATGAGTTTGAGGATGACGCGTGATATGCCACGCTATGGAGCATTATAATGCTTTTATTATCTTTGTATCTTGTTGTATTTTCCTTTCAAGACATGTTGTTCTTTCTTTTGAAACATTGCTGTAAGATATGTTTGCCTTGTTTGTAAGACATCATACAATGTAAAATAATTTGTTGTTGTAAGTTCGCTTTTCTACCCTTTTTAGTCGGATGACATTGTAATTCTAGTATCATTTACGGTTTTACCCGAGTCTCTTAAGCATCTGTGTTGCTTAACTCGATACGATGACATAGAGGCTTACGTATAATATTAGATTTATTTAATATTATACGTGTCAAACGTTTTTTCCGGATAAGGACTCGGTATCCGAGGACGGGGCATTACAGTTCGTATAAGAGATGAAGCTTCCTTGCTATTCTAGGCTTCTATTCCTAGAGACAAAACTTCTTTAGCCACATAGAACCCGTTCGGTACTTCCTTGATCCCTCCAGATTTCTTTATTGCCTGCCAGATGTATTATGTATGAATTAATTTAAATAACCATTTAATTTATTAAATAAATATAAAATTAATCAAGTTAATTCTATAAAATATTTTAATTATTAAACAATTTAACTAAATTAAATTCATAATTCCGGCAAAAATACAATTAACAAAAATGATGCTATATGATAAGCCTTTAGCTTCATGGCAGGTCAGTGCAGGGGTAAAACATGAAGAGCACACATAAGGGGTATTATGGGAAATTAATCAAACACAGTGCAACTGGGGCTCACTTTTCAAAAATATGTTTGATCAAGACTGACTTGACATGTTCTTTAACAACATGGTAGTCAATTTCAATGTGTTTTGTTACATATAGCTTCAATATTTTCTTTTGTCGTGCATTTTATGTCTATTTTTCAGGTGTGATCGAAAAAACAAATCAATTGCATTAAACGCAATTGGAGGCAAATGTCATAAAAAAAAACTTCGTTTGAGTATTGGAAGAGCTGAAAGATGTGCGTCGAAGTCAAGAATCGAAAGCCATTGGACAACACCGAATCCCACAAAAACAAAAGGACTTCGGTAGAGCCGCGGAAAAAGACGTGTGCCGGAGTGGAGATGTCCTCCAAAATATCACAACTATGGACTCCGGAAGAACCGTCGGAGTGGAGATTGTCTCAAAAAAATCACATGTAAAGGAGATGCATTGTATCATTTTTATTCATCAATAAAACAATAGTCTTTCGTTGTGTTACTTTGTTTTTCTTTAGTCATAAATTCCTTAAAACCACTGTCAATATTGCATGCATATCGTTGAGGTCATATATTACAATATTCCGATTTTTTTGAAAAGGCAGACGTGTCATTTTGCACAAAAGTTAGCCGGAAATTTCTTATGCTAAGAAAACGCGATAGCCGAAAAGTGCTTAAGGGTTGAGGGTTTCCCCTTTATATTGGCCGAGATTGAGATGATCCAACAGTTCATATTTGAGCGCGCGTTTCATTTGAATTTCGAAACCTCCATCATTATGTGACGGTTATCGAAACTGCCCAACCAATCAAAGGCCGAAACTTTCATGTCAACAATCACTATCAGCACGTATTGGAAACGTCTCCTCAAATCCTGCACTCAACCGTTATAGTTATTAATGGCAGAATCGGCCCCATAAAGAGGCGTCTCTCCGCCAACCATTAGACCGTCCGCTTAATAGCACGGCACCATAAGACCGTCTGCATCATAACGCGGTGCCTTAAGACCGTCCACTTAATAGCGCGGCTCCATAAGACCGTCCGCTTAATAACGCGGCACCATAAGACCGTCCGCTTCATAGAACGGCACCATAAGACCGTCCGCTTCATAGAACGGCACCATAAGACCGTCCGCTTAATAGCGCGGCACCGTAAGACCGTCTGCTTCATAGCGTGGCGCTGTAAGACCTTCCGCTTAATAGCGCGATGCCATAAGACTGATCTGCTTCATAACACGGCACCATAAGACTGTCCTGTACATAGTGCGGCACCATAAGACCATCCACTTGAAAGTGCGGCACCATAAGTCCGTCTGATTCATATCGCGGTGCACCGACTCGCCTGCTTCATAGCGCAATCCAACGGTGAGTCGTTTAACAACATAAAAGCCGTCAAAGACCGACTATAAGTCCGGCATCCAGGCAAAGCTAACAGGCGGTCCGCAACATAGCAAGCCATCACGGTATTTCGAGGTAATCGATCCGTGAGAAAAATATACTCCCTGCCTCACATCTCAAGAATATACAGAAGGCGCGGAGTAGGGGGCCATTGATATGCCTGAATCGTGAATCATCCCGCGGATCCTTATTCGGGTCTGGCTAGAGATCTAAACAATGGACATCGCCTCCGGCCAACACAGTCCGCGTATGCACAAGTTAAATTGGGACCGCGAGCTAATGGCCCCGTCTTGGACCTTCTGACCGCCTTCCATGGCACGAAGAAAGGCCCAAGGGGCTGGCCCGCCTACCCCTCAGGCTAATGGTTCCGACAACGGATCGAGCCTGCAATATCAAGGTGAGCACGCTACTATATGAGGACGACAAGACAGAGACACAATAAATGACAAGGCTATTGGGTCCGCCCCTTATCGGTCCGCTAGATAGCTGTTAGCTTGATTAGTTTCGTATCATACTTAATTACGTCTTATTGTCATTGGATTAACTCTAAAGTGGCTCGCCTATATATAGAGGCTCAATGTAACACTTACAGATATACACATGTTATGAAAAGCAGGCACTTGTTGCCCATTTCTCTCTAGTGGTGCTCCACTATCTTCATAGCTTTCCGACCACCGCAAATTCCTTATCTCCGCCGTGCACCACTGGATTTATACAAATACACCGTTAGATATTCACCACAAACCACCGGTATTTACACCGTGATAAATTCGACATTATCACAAAGGAAAGAAAAATTACTCTTCTGATTTAGGAAAAAACAACACTTGAAGTTGAAAAAATACATATGATGAGTAGGAAAACGCAAAAGAAAAATAAGCGTTACTTTGATGATTTTGTAGTTGAGCTATGAAACTCAGTTTGTGAGTTTTACAAATATCTTTTATCTTTTAATGAAATTGTTGTTTATGTTGTTTATTAGTATTAAATAATACTACCGCCGTCCAAAAATGTAAGTCCGTTTAGATTTTTTAACACATATTAAGAAGGTGGCTAGGCGTTATTAATTTTAATGGTAAAAGTCTAAAATACCTTTGACTCTCACTAATGTAATAGTTCTAAAGTAGATGAAGTAATAATAAATTAGAGGGAAAAGGAAGAAAAATATAATAAATGTTCCATTGATATTTTAAATGGAATTATATTATAGGACAAATTCAAAAAGCTAAACATAATTACATTTTGGTACGAAGGTAGTATATAACACATGGGTTATTTTTATTTATTTATTATTATTATATATGTTTTAAATTTTGTGGGGTTGATAATTTAAATACTAGGGGTAGAAACATGAGTAACTCTTGAACTTTCCAAACTTTAGGGTTGTGTTGTAGTAAATTGCGATGTTCTTGACAAAAGAAATGTTAAAATACCAGATTTGGTATGACTATGTCTATCTAATTAAAAAGAAAAAAATAGAAGAAGGGGGGGGGGGGGGGGGGGGGGGTAGGTGTGTTATGGTTATATGTATTTAATTTATTTTTGTCAATATTCATATAGCAATTTTCGTTGTTATTAATTTGTTTCATTGACAACTTCTTGATATCGGATTATCGAGTTGCTATAAATCATATGATCGATCATCTATTACATAATTAACATAAAGAACTCACAAAATATACAAGGCAATAATAAATAAGATATATGGCTAAGAATATCTACATGCTTCTCATGCTCATTTTCATCATTACTGCAGGTTATAATTCTTTTTCAGATGTAATTATTTAATTCTAGCTGTTTAATTTCTTATATTTGAATCTAAATTATGTGAATGTTCTTACTTGATTAATCAGTTGGAGCTAAGGAATCCCCTGCAGGAAATATGTTTGTGAGTGAAAAAGGCTTTCAAACAACATTTGTATCAAGGAAAGACAAGAATTATGAATGCAACGGGACATGCATTTATCTGAGTAATGATGATGATTGTGCGAATGCACCTGAATGCATTTGTCTTCCCCCACCAGGCTCCCTACCAGGCACTCAAGGGACATGCATCTAATTTTATTTACATTGAGTTTGTGTTTGAGTATGTGGTGATCTTCATCTCTTATAAAATAGAGTCACCATACACACACATACATACACGCATATATATATATATATATATATATATATATATATATATATATATATATATATATATATATATATATATTTATATATATATATATGGTTTCATGAAATTTGAATTATGATCTGTTGTGTTCATGCATGTCATGGACAAGATGTGTTGGAAAATGTATTGAAGGGTACTTATATATAATAAAGGACACTATATATATAGTTGATGTATATATATATATGCTCTTCAAATTTCTCTTTTCAAATCACATAATGTTAAATACCACGTCTCCAAAAAGCTAGCTTAAGTTGATGGAATGATAGATAATTAATATTTTATATAGTTTAACACAAAAAGGTCAATTATGTGGCAAGAGCATCTTTTGCTATTGCATAATCACTTAACTATTTCGATGAAAATCTATAATAGGCAATAGGAAATTCTGATGTGACATCTCCATTCTGAATCCCCATTTTATCATATACTAGAAGGGTGTATCGTGCGTTGCACGGTGGGCCCTGTATTTTTCAAATTTTACGAGTCTGCAATATAGGCCGGTTTATTTGTGATGCGATGTATGTGAAGCAGGTCTTTTAATTATGCTACGTAGGTGACTGAAGCAATTGTAAGTTAGTTGGTAAGCTGACTGCGTAGCTATAATATACATTCCAAAAGTTTTTTCATTGTTCATTACATGCCTATGTACCCTTTCTTCAGCCTTGCTTTAGTTGTTTTAGACCCAAAAACCGTATTCACCCGGACGTTCATCCTTGGTGTAAATATATATAGCAGTCTGACATAAAGCTATACAAAAGCGAGATTGGCACTCTCGTTGTCAAGCCGTACAAAAGATAAACATAAAACATTCTTAAGGATTAGTTATGTAGCAAAAGAATGTCATTGTTCTCACATTCTTTCCTTCCTCTTTATCTATAATAAGCAAATATAATGCAGCATTTTAGTGGTAGTTACTGTATTCAAATGATGACTGATAGTATGAATTTGACATGTCTTACCTGGAGTGTCCCCAAAGTGTTTCCCGCTATCATTTTTCTCAGATGTCGATGCTTCCTTAATCCCAGATTCTATCCACTCTTGAACTGTGTACCTCGTCTTCCTGTCTGTGTATTTTCTGTTTGAGGCTCTAATTTCTGCAATTAATTTATTCGACCACAGCCCCTCGTCAGTCTTGGCAAGCAGATTTTTCATTGGCTTCAATATTGGTGTAAGAGCAGTCATCAACATATGTATCCGTATTAGTAAATGAACATCACCAGAAAAATGCAGATAACAAAAGCAGTGAATGCTTGTAGAACAATGTATTCATATCGAAAAGGCTCTGATAAACGTAAGAAAATGAATTAAAAAGCAAAAAGAGGAAGGAAAAAAAACTTGTCCACTGACCAGAGTAAGCCAGGTAAGGAGCTTCTGAATTCCATATTCTATATCTAGTATCCTATACAAACCGCAAACACGTAAGAGATCAACACTTTGAACCTAATTCAGCATCAGAACATAAAGATTACTGGACATAAAGCTTCAATTATTCAGTATGTTACCATATCTTGCAGACCAAAACAGAGCATTGGAAACCTTTGAATGACACCAGCTTTAGGGAGCAACTCCCCATTAGGTCCTCTGTAAATCTTCCCTTCTCTTTGGTTATAAAACCTCGCAATCAAGTTAGCAATGGTAGTCTGCAACCAAAAGAGTAAACTGAATAAAATAAAATGATTGATATTATAAAACATGCAATAAACATAATATTCAAGGTAGACATAGATTGATTTGCGTAGAAAATGATAACCACTGCACTTGTCCTCCGCCACTTGGACCAAGCAGGGCTTTAGCTTTAATGATATTCCTTGAATTTGTTTAAAACTCTTCAGAATTATCAAAAATAGTGGGTAGTTGATCTGCCCCAGTAAAAAAGACGATTGAGTTTTACAAATTAAGTTAAATAAACATAGGTTATTTTTATAAGAAGGGCACGACTTGAGTACCATATGACTTGGAGGTGAAGGATAAGCAAACCAGACATCATGCAATTTCACATCTCCATCTGGATTGCTGCTGACATGGTTAGCACATCAACATCAATAGAATTGGCAATAACTAAGAAGGGTTAAGAGAGTAGTGAAAACATAAATTTATGATATATTTGAAGTGCTAATGAGCCCCAAAAATTATGGATTGTAATGTTATGGATCAGAATTTACCGGTCTAAATGATATATTTAAAAGTAGCTTCAGAAATACACCAAAGGAGTATCTATTCTTGTGATGCAGCTCTTAGATGTGTGTGCATATGTTTTCAATTTATAATTGTCGTTTGAATATTGTACCAACTCACAGTCTCAAGATCCACAAAACTATCAAAATCAACAACATACCAGGGCTCCTCTGCAACGACATCGGGATTGTTAAATATTTTTGCAGCATTGAACCTCTTATTTGTAGGAACAAATTGATCGACTCACGGTATTCATGATTGTACATGATGTGATCCATCCCGTGAACTTCGACTTGAAATACGGCCATGAAGACAACGAAGACCATTATTTGTGCTGTTGGGCCTGAATTAATACTTAGAGTCTTTTATGATGTTTTTTAGTAGTAAAAGGCCAAAAGCCCATTAAGGGAGGTGCCTATATGTTAATATATTGGGTTAAGTATTTATTCTCAGCAAATAAAATCCATTTGGGCTTATTAGAGTCAAATTAAGTCCGTTAGTAAATAAAGTGGCGAAAAATTAGGTTTTAATCATCCCACATTGCTAGTTTGTTTTATTTTTTTGAGTCTGTAGCCTATATAAAGGCAATTAGAGTCATTGTAACAGATAGTTAAACTTTTGAGTGAAATATTATTATTTGAGTTCTTTTGAACTTGTGAGTATTCTGAGTAGAGTATTCAAACCCGAACTTATCAAGGTCGTGAGCATACCTTGTGGCGTTCACAAACCGAGGTTCTTAGATACAAGGATATCTAGGGTCGAGGTCCTTAATCCAAGGTTCTTAGGTACACGGATACCTAGGGGTCACGGAGCTCGTTTCACTGTTCCTACAATCAATCCTTGGGCAAATTCGAATTGAGCCTTCTCGGTTCACTTCAGTTGGTATCACAGCGAGCATTGTAGGTAACAAATATCCATTTTTTTTTCTTTTCTTCTTTGATTAGCGTCCCTTATTCAATTTTTTTTTTATTGTTCTTGTTATTTATTTAATTTGTCCCCCCCCCAGGCAAGAACCCCATAAATATTCAAATCTCCATAATCTTACCCGGAAAAACTTGAAGATTCTTCAAACCTTCAAACTTCCCCCAAGAACCCTAATTTTTCAGTATCCTAATTTTTCCAAACCCGTTTTTGTATCAGGTCGTTTAATACTCAAACCAGCTTCAAACAATCTGATATTTTGACCACAACTAATCAACCTGTTATCTACGTTTTATCTATTTACCTCATCTTTGAATTCGGAGCTTATCCTTGTCAAAATCGCCCCACAACAGCGACCGTCCTGTCTGAAATTCTGCAGCCGTCGATCTGTTTACGTTTTAGATTTGAGTAGGTTACTAAACTCAAAATCCCCTCAAAATTTGTGATCTTATAGGAAATTCTCTGTTCTACAACTTTCGTCTTTTGAGTTTCCCAAGATTCGAAGTAGTTTGAGCACAATCTGTATGGAAAGTCACTGTTTAAATTCTGGAACTTTCTTCCAGCATCATATTTAGGGTTTGCTCATTGTTTTGGTTTGTTCTACGTTTGAACTCTACATGAGGGGAGTGATAAAAACGAGAGAATTGTGAGGATATGAATATTTTGGTCATGGATTACAACATATTTTATTCACATTGTCTAATTCGGGAGAGGAATATGAGTTCTGCATTGATCACCGTGAAGAGGAGAATTTAGTTAGCATTGCGGTGGTTAAAGAGTTGAACTTGAGGACGCATAAGCATCCTTGTCCTTATTACATTGTTGATGGAGGTCGTCGGGTACGCGTTACAAGAACAACATGTGTTCCAGTTGACATTGGTGGTTATAAAACTGTCATATTATGTGATGTGTTTCCATTGAGAGGTGAAGATTTGGTATTAGGACAAGCATGGTTAGATGTGTATGAGGTAAGGTATAATTCTTCCCATGCTCGGTATTCTTTTTATGGGTTACATGGAAATAAGTATGTCCTTGAATCGCTACCCCATATATACGAGAGTGCTTTCAAGAGTGCAGAATCCAAAAATGTGGAAAATGAGAAGAGTGAGAGTCATAATATACAACTGAAGAAAGCTTCCAAAGGTGTGTTTTTTTGTTTTTTGCGGTCATTGTAAAGGGGATGACCATTACTTTCAAGATTGTCCTAAATTCTGGACGGAAATGCATAAAATCGACGAGGAAATTCTTTTGAAACGTGAATCAGAAAGGATAAATGTCTTGGTTGAAGTTAAAAACGAGGAAGGTGAGAGTGTGGTGGAGGTGCATTAGCCTAAATTTGTTGATGAGAAAGTAGAGGTGTTTGAGGTGTCTATTGTGGAGGAAGAACGTGAGGAGTTGTTTTTGGTTGAGGCAAAAGAAGATGCTATGTTACTCAAATCTTGTTCCGGTTTTGTTGAATCTTCTTTGCAGGTACATGATGATCAACCACATGAAGAGGACACCGGGCTGTTGGATACCTCTGATGCAGCCTCTATATTGCCTTTGGTTTGTCTTGGTCCTGGTCATTGTAACATCCCGACTTTCAGAAAAGGTTAAAAGAGTCTTTTAACAAAAATTCATATTTTTTTGTTTTACTTTAATTAAAGGATTTGAAGAATTTTTACATATATATAATCGAAATATATAAATATATATTTAAAGAAGTTTATTTTGGAATTTATGAATTTATAATTACATTTATTATTGTGGGAAGTTTTATTTTGGGGAATTAACTCCCCATTATTTTAGAGATTTTCAAGGAAGTTTTCATAATCCCTTTTTGACTGAACATAATTCGACCTTGGAGAGGAGAGAAAAGAAACATAAACAAAAGGTTTGGCATCGGATACTTTTGGGCATATCTCCGCGACTGTTAATCCGTTTTGAAATCCGAAAGTACCGCTGGAATCGTGAGAGGACGAGGATCGTTTTGGTACCAGAATTTGGGTCTGATTCTCAGGTATGCTGGAGTCGAATTTCTGCTGTAAATTCATGAAAAGGATCATGAATTCATGTTCTAGGGTTTTGTTTCGTAGTTCTTTGTTTAGAAGCTTTGATCATCAATTAATTCATGTTAATTGTGATCTTTAGATCTTGTTTGAGGCCTGTTTAAGTGCTGCAGAGATTAGTTTTGGTTTGTGGCTTCAATCAAGTAAGAGGCTCTTCCTAATGTTTAATTGTGTTGATTTCTTGATTGTAAATCATGTTAATTGTTGTTGTTGTAGTACAAGATGTTATGGTATGTTTAAAGGCTGTTTTCTTGCTGTTTTGATGTGTATTGTTTGGTGATAAACATATTAGAAAGGTTGTAGAATCGAGAGAAGTGTTGAAAATCAGGTTTAGGGCCTATACAGTTAGAATGCGCACGCATTGATCTTGCATTTGGGAAATATGATGTTTGAGCTATGTGTTGAGTTTCAAGTGTTGTTTCTTGATCTATGAAATGAAACATTAATAAACATTCATGAACATTACAAAGCCATGAATAAGCTTCTGATGCGTTTGGTTCTGCATCGGATGTATTCTTAAAGGGAATTGAATTCGGGACCGTCGGAAGAGTAAGAGTGGCCTTGTGCTTTGATGAATTAGTATTCATCAATGTCTGTGTAATTGCTAGGCCTCGTTTATGTCTAGTGGTCTAGGAAGAGAGTAGTATGTGTGAGGGAGATTATTTGAAAACACTTAGGCGGCTAGTTAACTATTTAATAAATACGTACTTGCTTAGTAAAAGGTTAAACATCATGAGAGCTTGGATAGGCACAGTACAATATCGGCAATGTGAGGTTTGGCCAGATAAAGTGGTGATGATCACTGCCGGATTCTAGACCCGCCAGATAAAGTAGTGATCATTCCGCCGGACAAACTCACGAACGAGATAGACATTCACCGGTCAGCTCTCTAGGGTTGGCCATATAAAGTGGAATGATTATCTCGGGACCGCTAGAGATTTATCTCTATAGGGTTGCGTCTTCTGTCTTAGTGCATATCTCACTAAGTGTAGTGCCCTCGCAAACATGCTGTAACAAAGATAAGTTAAGTTAGAAACGTTTAGTCACGACATGTTGATGAGCATGAAGTGAACCCCAGAATTGAGTCGGTCTCATAAAGATAACTTAATAATAATTAATGAACCTTTCGTTGTAAGACTTGATTATACATTAGCTTCTTCCTCTTGCTAAGTACTTTGAACTTACCTCAATTACATATGTTGTTTTGTGTGCTTTTGGGGTGAGAAGACGAATAGGTTGTCCTTGAGCTCGTTGAGGAGTTCGATGATGTTTTGATGACGTTGGTGCCGATGATGCTTTCTTTTACTTTATTTTAAAGGTTGTACTATAGTATGTTGTAGATTCTTAAATAACATGTTGTACTTTTATTCCATGTTTGAGAAGACAAGGGTTGTATCTTTATTTTGTAACATCGTACGTTGTAAGCTTTATCTCGTTGTTGTAAGCTTTTCCTTTCTACCCCTAGTCGGTTTGTATTCTAGCAGCATTTATGGTTTTTACCCGAGCCTCTTGGGCTTCCGTTGCTTTATTTTGATACGACGACGTAGAGGCTGGCGTATAATATTAAATTTATTTAATGCTATACGCGCCGAACGTTCTCTCCGGATAAGGGCTCGGTATCTGGGAGCGGGGCGTTACAGTTGGTATCAGAGAGAAGCGTTCCTTGCTTTTCTAGGCTTCCATCTCTCCATTCCTTAAGATAAGACTTCTTTAGACCACTTAGTAACCATTCTGACTTCCTTGATCTTTTAGAATGGTAGGAACCCGTAGAAGTTTCTTTACTAACCTAAGTTCTGTTCTCAAGATAAGGTATCTTGGATCTTTTAGAACCTTTCTGATCTCTCTTGTTATTGGTGGTAATTTTCGTAAAGCTAATAATCCTTATACCGTGGTTAGTTTTCACTAGAGCCAAATGAAGAGTCTTCTTAGGCGAAGATTAGGTGAGTTCTAAGCTCACATCTTTTATGTGATGCCCTCAAGTTTGTTCCTTCTCGGATCCTTAATAGAATCCTTATCTTCTTTCGACCTTTCAAACTTTTCTCTCTTTACTCTTTTCTTGGAGGATTTAAACTTATTGCGACTTTTTGATTTAATCATTTCTTTGATTTTATAATTTGGTGTTATGCAAAACGAGTAAACAATTTTGTTCACGTTTCTATATGTGTTTTAATATCATTTCTGATGTTTCAAAAATTCTGTAAATTTGCAATCACTTAGAAAATTGCCTTATCTACAATTTCTCCTTTGGCATCAACTTAGTTTTCAATATGGATTGTTCATAAATTGTTTAACAAGGAGGAGTACTCTGTTCAGAAAATTCTGCAGTGGTACTCTTACTTATGAATCTGTTTTGAATAAGCTAAACACCCCCAAACGACTTGAATTTTTGATATGTCGTAGGAAACATTCTGCTCTGCAATTTTTGTTTTGGAGTCAAGTGCAAATTTGTTCTGGTTTGAGTACAATCTGCAACACAATGCAGATTATAATTTTCTGAAATTTTTGACAGCTTACAACGGTCGACCAAAAATAATTATTTTAACCAACCAATGCTTTTCCATAAATTCTGAATTTTGAGTAGCATATGTAAAACTTGTATACCTACAACTTTTATTTTTACATCATGTACAAAATTAGTTTGGTTTGTTCTGTGCAAGTCAATCATTTCATGGTTGATGTATGTACTTAAACTTTGAAAACCATTTAAGTACTTGTTCATGAAAGGCTAGACAACATTCTTTCACCCTAGAAGTTTAGGTGTGGGGTTAGAGGTGTTGGGAAGGCTTTGTAGCATAAGACTTTTAACTTACTTGTTATCCAAAGTAAGAAGTTTAGTAGGTAGGTATTAAGTGTTGTAGATTTAATACCCTTATGTGACAAGAAACAATTACATGGTGACTTTCCAATCCCATGTTTTCTTTAACGAGGTGCTTTCTATAATCATTTGGTTTCATACTTAGTTACCTCTAATTTCAAATGTTTTCCTATGCATACTATTTGTAACCAATGTGCTAGCTAGATCATCCATTTGAAACTTTTTGAACTCGGTAAAAGTCCTTTCATTGCGAAGTTTTGTTTTCCAAGTGTGCACATACTTTGATGTGTCTTATTTTTTTTATGAAGATGTTTTCATAGTGTCAAATGCTTGATTTAAGGAAACAAGTTTCTCATCCTTCGAACTATTTGAACTGGCAACTGCATATCCTTTCATTGCATCATGTTTAGCAAATTCGGGTCAATACACTTTTGCATCCTAGTGATTACCTTCAATGCATCCCTTACACGATGTTTTAGTGCAGAATACTTTTTGTTTAAAGACTCAACTCTTTTATTAGAATTTTATACCATTTCGATAACCGGTTGAAAGATCAAACTTTCTCAAAACATACATTTTAATTACATATCCTTTTGTCTTCCGGTAAGAATACGTGAACAACCATTTCTTACCTAAGTGTCATTTAATAGCTCCAGACTACTTTTAGAAAATTATATATATACATATGTTCAAAAGTCCTATCGATAATTACTTTCAAAGTACTGCATCTTTTTTTGAATAAGCGAGTAGTCGAACCTCTTTTATGTCTCATGCATGTCTTTTAAAGTTATGTTTTGATAAAGAATTTTAGCCTGCAACTTATTTTGTTAAAAGTATTCCTCGACAAAATTTGCTACAAGTGTTAAGTTGTTTTGTCTTATTTTAAACCTTCTGGCTTTCTGATTTTTTTTAAACAAAGGGCTGTCCTCATTCCTTTGAACATTTGCACCCTTGATGCAAACCTTTTAACAATTTCACAATAGCCCTTCTTGTGTTAGTCTTTGAACGACACGAAAACATTCATTATTTGAAACTCTTGTGTTTTCTTTACACAGTCGTCACTTATGAATTTTTTTTTTCACGAAGCACTTCTTCGATTTACCTTTATCATTGAACCTTTGGAAAAGATGTTCCCCGCTTTCAAAAAAAAAAAAAAAAAATTTAACTGCAACGGTTGTTGAAAGAAATAGAAAATGCATTCTCTGAGTTCATTTACTTTCATTTCCACATTATCATTCATGACCTCTTCGCAACATTTCTCCAATTTACTTGGATTTTCATCATGAAAACTTTCGAGAGAATATTACTCGTCTTCAATTTTTTTTATATATATATGTACATATTTGAATAAGATTTGAAACTTCTTCTACTTCCAGACCTTTTCTGTTGAACTCTTTAATAGCGAAGTAAGAACATTTATTCTTTTGCATTCAATCATACCAATTACTTCAAGGGAAAGGAAAATGTTTTCAATATGGATTATATAGGATGATCTTTTGGTTGCAACTACTGTCCCAACCAGAAAACTTTTGTTTTATCGATTTTATCACAAGTGGCCTCATCTTGGTAAATTTTATATGTCATCCACTTTGTATTATCCAAACAAATGTTTTACTATATGCATGTGAACCAAGTTCAAACCATCGTTCATTTTGTGTTACGCGTCTCAAAATTTCCCATTTGTTATCTCCTTTAGTAGTTTCAGTTTTCAAAAGACTTTTATAACCATTCTTACCTTTCTTCTGGAATCAAGATGAGAATAAATTTAAAACTTTGTTTCTTGTATATGTTTTGCTTAAAATAAATTCTTTTACAACTCCAGTCTTCTGTTGGACTATAAAATTATGGTTTGCCGATAAACTTCAAAAGTTGTTTTCTTGTTGGACTATAAAATTATGGTTGCATATTTGATAAACTCATATGAAGTAATGGTCAAAAGTTGTTTTCTTGTCTATAGGAAAGCCATATAAGTTTGGTAGAAGATGTTTATATGGTTTCCTTTTTGAAGACTAGTAAAGATTGGAGTATGTCTATGGTTTGGGTGTGCTATAGATGGTTTAGTGCTGGATTGATAACTTATAGTAATATCATCCGCAACGGAAGCGATTTAAGGATCTAGATCTATAAATTACACGTAATAAAATAACTAGATCTACTCTACAAGGGGGTTGTAGAACATACCTCTTGGATCTCAAAATCCAAGTTGAAGAACCGCAAAAGGAAGAATGAAAGAAGATGTGAAGAGCACCACGATCTTCCGTACGTGTGATCCAAGCAACTCCCGGTGGAAGGAAATTCTCGTCTCGAATCCTCCCGATATGCTACCCGGAAAACCTCCAAGATTTTCCCTATTCTCCCCTTGGCCGAAAAATATTTCTTCTCCTCTCTAAGAGGTGAAGTCGAAATTATGCTAGTGTATTAGGCTTGGGAGAACTCTCTTTATATAGAAGAGTAATCCTTGACCTCCAAGGATAAATAAATAAATCCAATACATAAAAGATAATCCCATAATATTCTAGAACAAATCTAGAATAATATTTATCTTTATTTCTTACCATAAATATTTATCCAATAAATATTTTGTGCACATGTCTTAAAACAATTTCTTGTTTCCTAAAACATGAGGGGGGCCGAAAATTCTTATTTGTGACCTAGTCACAATAATTTCGACTAACACACTAAATTGGGCCAAGATTATGAAAAATGTCTTTTTTACATATTTAATTATTTAGCCCAACTAATTTAATAGTCCACTAAACAATTAATTCACATATCGTTTTAATTAAATTCTAATAAGAACTAAATTAATATTATTAGGATTCGACGTCCGAGAATAGCTACGCTATATTGGAGGCACGTCGGGGACCATGGACTAATAATCAACGGCTCCGATAAATCAAATAAATAATTATCTTACGAACATAATAATTATATTCGATAAATCAATCACAGGAATATGCCACCATAATCCCGTGACTGCACTCCTCCGATTATGAGATTATATTTATCTCCTCACGAGAATGATAATAAGCGTCCATTGATATAATCATTACATATGGATTAATCCTCCATAGACTGTTCATTCTAAATCGGGAAGTTACCGTTAACCCTTTTTAGAACCTCTTATCCTTATTTACCATTAACCCCCTAGTGATCAATTAATTCATACAACTCATGGTAGCTAATCGGTGTAATATGAACTCGCGCGATCGATCGGTTTCTAGGATTAACAAATAAGGGAAGCTGTCTATCTACTTCCATAAATGGAAGGAATGGATTCCGTATCGTGATAACATAGACTACTCACTCAATCCAAGTACAATGCCAAGATGGGGTAATTCGGACCACGGACTCGGTGTAATCCTTAACCGTCAAGTCAAACCTCATACCGATTCAAGCGGTTGATCGTGATCACCTCGGGATTAAGATATATCCATAAATATGATCATCGATTGATTCGATAAGACTTCTTGATTACGGAATTATATCGTGAACTCTAATCAAATCGGTCCGCCCTATATGATATATCTATCATATATAAATGCCCCACTAGGTTCTCTTAACCGAAAGTCCGGATAAGACAATCACACCTATTGTGTTCTGGGCGCATTAATAGCACGTTATAGGAGAGACCCGATACTCTCGATTAACTCCACTACGGGCTAATTGTATTTTAAGTACATCTTCACTAACTCAATCCTCCCGTGTATATCCCATACACTGAGTTAAGTGATTACATAAACGATATACTTTAGGGTTTTCTGTAGTGTAAATACTATTGTCACATCGGTGAATATGAGAATAATAAATATGAATAACAATATCATTTCATTTATTAAATAAAACAATTACAAAATTGTCTTTCGGGCATCACACCTAACAATAACAAGACGGAGTTGAAGTTCCTTAAGTTAATAGCTAGTTTCTTGAAGGTAAGGCGGATGTATAGGTCAAAGCAACCCTCGTATAAGTATAGAAACAGCTGTAAGGGTGACAAAGTGGACGAAGAACCTAGAAGAATACTACTTGTTAATTAGTGGATTGACTTATGACTTTTGGGACAAAGTGTTATAGGAGGAGTTTAAGGAGTTAGTTTAGTAGAGTTGAGTACAAGGTAGTTGAAAGGCGTGAATAAGCTAGAGTAGTGTTGGGGTCTGAAGTACAAGATTAGTTGTGTTGGACGCATTGAAGTCTGGACGATGAAAATACTAAGGTCCAAATCAGTTGGAGATAACGTCTTGTTTTTTTATGGTGAACTAGAAGCTAGGTAGGCAAGCTGGTATCTAAGATGAAAGTGGAGTTTTTTCTAGCAAGTTTCGAGGACGAAACTTCTTTAAGGAGGGAAGAATGTAACATCCCGACTTTCAGAAAAGGTTAAAAGAGTCTTTTAACAAAAATTCATATTTTTTTGTTTTACTTTAATTAAAGGATTTGAAGTATTTTTACATATATATAATCGAAATATATAAATATATATTTAAAGAAGTTTATTTTGGAATTTATGAATTTATATTTACATTTATTATTGTGGGAAGTTTTATTTTGGGGAATTAACTCCCCATTATTTTAGAGATTTTCAAGGAAGTTTTCATAATCCCTTTTTGAGTGAACATAATTCGACCTTGGAGAGGAGAGAAAAGAAAAAGAAACAAAAGGTTTGGCATCGGATACTTTTGGGCATATCTCCGCGACCGTTAATCCGTTTTGAAATCCGAAAGTACCGCTGGAATCGTGAGAGGACGAGGATCGTTTTGATACCAGAATTTGGGTCTGATTCTCAGGTATGCTGGAGTCGAATTTCTGCTGTAAATTCATGAAAAGGATCATGAATTCATGTTCTAGGGTTTTGTTTCGTAGTTCTTTGTTTAGAAGCTTTGATCATCAATTAATTCATGTTAATTGTGATCTTTTTGATCTTGGTTGAGGCCTGTTTAAGTGCTGCAGAGATTAGTTTTGGTTTGTGGCTTCAATCAAGTAAGAGGCTCTTCCTAATGTTTAATTAAAATTTTATGATGTTAAGGTTGAGCTTTTGTGTTGATTTCTTGATTGTAAATCATGTTAATTGTTGTTGTTGTAGTACAAGATGTTATGGTATGTTTAAAGGCTGTTTTCTTGCTGTTTTGATGTGTATTTTTTGGTGATAAACATGTTAGAAAGGTTGTAGAATCGAGAGAAGTGTTGAAAATCAGGTTTAGGGCCTATACAGTTAGAATGCGCACGCATTGATCTTGCATTTGGGAATATGATGTTTGAGCTATGTGTCGAGTTTCAAGTGTTGTTTCTTGATCTATAAAAAGAAACATTAATAAACATTCATGAACATTACAAAGACATGAATAAGCTTCTGATGCGTTTGGTTCTGCACCGGATGTATTCTTAAAGGGAATTGAAATTCGGGACCGTCGGAAGAGTAAGAGTGGCCTTGTGCTTTGATGAATTAGTATTCATCAATGTCTGTGTAATTGCTAGGCCTCGTTTATGTCTAGTGGTCTAGGAAGAGAGTAGTATGTGTGAGGGAGATTATTTGAAAACACTTAGGCGGCTAGTTAACTATTTAATAAATACATACTTGCTTAGTAAAAGGTTAAACATCATGAGAGCTTGGATAGGAACAGTACAATATCGGCAATGTGAGGTTTGGCCAGATAAAGTGGTGATGATCACTGCCGGATTCTAGACCCGCCAGATAAAGTAGTGATCATTCCGCCGGACAAACTCACGAACGAGATAGACATTCACCGGTCAGCTCTCTAGGGTTGGCCAGATAAAGTGGAATGATTATCTCGGGACCGCTAGAGATTTATCTCTATAGGGTTGCGTCTTCTGTCTTAGAGCATATCTCAATAAGTGTAGTGCCGTCGCAAACATGCTGTAACAAAGATAAGTTAAGTTAGAAACGTTTAGTCACGACATGTTGATGAGCATGAAGTGAACCCCAGAATTGAGTCGGTCTCATAAAGATAACTTAATAATAATTAATAAACCTTTCGTTGTAAGACTTGATTATACATTAGCTTCTTCCTCTTGCTAAGTACTTTGAACTTACCTCAATTGCATATGTTGTTTTGTGTGCTTTTGGAGTGAGAAGACGAACATGTTGTCCTTGAGCTCGTTGAGGAGTTCGATGATGTTTTGATGACGTTGGTGCTGATGATGCTTTCTTTTACTTTATTTTAAAGGTTGTACTATAGTATGTTGTAGATTCTTAAATAACATGTTGTACTTTTATTCCAAGTTTGAGAAGACAAGGGTTGTATCTTTATTTTGTAACATCGTACGTTGTAAGCTTTATCTCGTTGTTGTAAGCTTTTCCTTTCTACCCCTAGTCGGTTTGTATTCTAGCAGCATTCATGGTTTTTACCCGAGCCTCTTGGGCTTCCGTTGCTTTATTTTGATACGACGACGTAGAGGCTGGCGTATAATATTAAATTTATTTAATGCTATACGCGCCGAACGTTCTCTCCCGGATAAGGGCTCGGTATCTCGGAGCGGGGCGTTACAGTCATATTGATGGCAAACCGGAGCACACATTCTTTGACCCGTTTTGTGCACATGCTGATACCTCACAGTATACGACTTGCTGTGATTATATTTCTTCTTTCTAGGTCTTCAACCACATTTACATCAAGCCGAGAGCTATTTCTGATTTTTCATTGGTAAAGCATGGATCTCCATAGCACCATGCCAATTAGTTGAAGTTGTCTCTACGTATTATATTTGATCCCGGAATATCATTGGCGTTTTTTTGTGGGTTCTCTAGACTTTGTGCAAATTGATCAGCTATATGACGTCCTTCTGATTCGAGGACGAATCTTTTCCAACCGGGAGGGAATAATGTGATCCATCCCGTGAACTTCGACTTGAAATACGGCCATGACGACAACGAAGACCATTATTTGTGCTGTTGGGAATTAATACTTAGAGTCTTTTATGATGTTTTTTAGTAGTAAAAGGCCAAAAGTCCATTAAGGGAGGTGCCTATATGTTAATATATTGGGTTAAGTATTTTTTTTCCAGCAAATAAAAGCCATTTGGACTTATTAGAGTCAAGTTAAGTCCGTTAGTAAATAAAGTGGCGAAAATTAGGTTTTAATTATCCCACATTGCTTGTTTGTTTTATTTTCTTGAGTCTGTAGCCTATATAAAGGCAAATAGAGTCATTGTAACTGATAGTTAATCTTTTGAGTGAAATATTATTATTTGAGTTCTTTTGAACTTGTGAGTATTCTGAGTAGAGTATTCAAACCCGAACTTATCAAGGTCGTGAGCATACCTTGTGGCGTTCACAAACCGAGGTTCTTATACTTCAGTTGGTATCAGAGCAAGCATTGTAGAAAACAAATATCCCTTTTTTTTTTCTTTTCTTTCTTTGATTAGCGTCCCTTATTCAAATTTTTTTTATTGTTCTTGTTATTTATTTAATTTGTCCCCCCCCCCAGCCAAGAACCCCATAAATCTTCAAATCTCCATAATCTTACCCGGAAAAACTTGAAGATTCTTCAAACTTTCAAACTTCCCCCAAGAACCCTAATTTTTTAGAATCCTAATTTTTCCAAACCCGTTTTTGTATCAGGTTGTTTAATACTCAAACCACCTTCAAACAATCTGATATTTTGACCACAACTAAATCAACATTTTATCTACGTTTTATCTATTTACCTCATCTTTGAATTCGGAGCTTATCCTTGTCAAAATCGCCCGACAACAGCGACCGTCCTGTCTGAAATTCTGCAGCCATCGATCTGTTTACGTTTTAGATTTGAGTAGGTTACTCAACTCCAAATCCCCTCAAAATTTGTGATCTTATAGGAAATTCTCTGTTCTACAACTTTCGTCTTTTGAGTTTCCCAAGATTCGACGTAGTTGGAGCACAATCTGTATGGAAAGTCACTGTTTAAATTCTGGAACTTTCTTACAGAATCATATTTAGGGTTTGCTCATTGTTTTGGTTTGTTCTGCGTTTGAACTCTACATGAGGGGAGTGATAAACATGAGAGAATTGTGAGGATATAAATATTTTGGTCATGGATTACAACATATTTTATTCACATTGTCTAATTCGGGAGAGGGAATATGAGTTCTGCATTGATCACTGTGAGGGGGAGAATTTAGTTAGCATTGCGGTGGTTAAAGAGTTGAACTTGAGGACGCATAAGCATCCTTGTCCTTATTACATTGTTGATGGAGGTCGTCGGGTACGCGTTACAAGAACAACATGTGTTCCAGTTGACATTGGTGGTTATAAAACTGTCATATTATGTGATGTGTTTCCATTGAGAGGTGAAGATTTGGTATTAGGACAAGCATGGTTAGATGTGTATGAGGTAAGGTATAATTCTTCCCATACTCGGTATTCTTTTTGTGGGTTACATGGAAAGAAGCATGTCCTTGAATCGCTACCCCATATATACGAGAGTGCTTTCAAGAGTGCAGAATCCAAAAATGTGGAAAATGAGAAGAGTGAGAGTCATAATATACAACTGAAGAAAGTTTCCAAAGGTGTGTTTTTTGTTTTTTGCGGTCATTGTAAAGGGGATGACCATTACTTTCAAGATTGTCCTAAGTTCTGGACGGAAATGCATAAAATCGACGAGGAAATTCTTTTGAAACGTGAATCAGAAAGGATAAATGTCTTGGTTGAAGTTAAAAACGAGGAAGGTGAGAGTGTGGTGGATGTGCATGAGCCTGAATTTGTTGATGAGAATGTAGAGGTGTTTGAGGTGTCTATTGTGGAGGAAGAACGTGATGAGTTGTTTTTGGTTGAGGCAAAAGAAGATGCTATGTTACTCAATTCTTGTTCCGGTTTTGTTGAATCTTCTTTGTAGGTACATGATAATCAACCTCATGAAGAGGACACCGGGCTGTTGGATACCTCCGATGCAGCCCCTATATTGCCTTTGGTTTGTCTTGGTCCTGGTCATATTGATGGCAAACCGGAGCATACATTCTTTGACCCGTTTTGTGCACATGCTGATACCTCACAGTATACGACTTGCTGTGATTATATTTCTTCTTTCTAGGTCTTCAACCACATTTACATCAAGCCGAGAGCTATTTCTGATTTTTCATTGGTAAAGCATGGTTCTCCATATCACCATGCCAATCAGTTGAAGTTGTCTCTACGTATTATATTTGATCCCGGAATATCATTGGCGTTTTTTGTGGGTTCTCTAGACTTTGTGCAAATTGATCAACTATATGACGTCCTTCTGATTCGAGGACGAATCTTTTACAACCGGGAGGGAATGATGTGATCCATCCCGTGAATTTCGACTTGAAATACGGCCATGAAGACAACGAAGACCATTATTTGTGATGTTGGGCCTGAATTAATACTTAGAGTCTTTTATGATGTTTTTTAGAAGTAAAAGGCCAAAAGCCCATTAAGGGAGGTGCCTATATGTTAATATATTGGGTTAAGTATTTATTTTCAGCAAATAAAAGCCATTTGGACTTATTAGAGTCAAGTTAAGTCCGTTAGTAAATAAAGTGGCTTAGTAAATAAAGTGGCAAAAATTAGGTTTTAATTATCCCACATTGCTAGTTTGTTTTATTTTCTTGAGTCTGTAGCCTATATAAAGGCAAATAGAGTCATTGTAACAGATAGTTAAACTTTTGAGTGAAATATTATTATTTTAGTTCTTTTGAACTTGTGAGTATTCTGAGTAGAGTATTCAAACCCGAACTTATCAAGGTCGTGAGCATACCTTGTGGCGTTCACAAACCGAGGTTCTTAGATACAAGGATATCTAGGGGTCGAGGTCCTTAATCCAAGGTTCTTAGGTACACGGATACCTAGGGGTCACGGAGCTCGTTTCATTGTTCCTACAATCAATCCTTGGGCAAATTCGAATTGAGCCTTCTCGGTTCACTTCAGTACACTAATGGAAAGATTGTACAATAATAGGTTCACCATGGTATATAAGTATCACACATAACCTATACAAATCACGGACAGAAAAATTAAAGATCATCCCACAAAAGCCACAAACAATAAAACAAACGTTCTCTGTTCTTACAAGAATGTTGTTGCCTCTCCTGAAAGAATCCTTGAATATTTCCTCAGGCCTAGCCACCAAAATAATAATAATAATAATAATAATAATAATAATAATAATAATAATAATAATAATAATAATAAACCCATTAATACAACACTAAATGAAAAACAAAAATCAGAAGAAGACCCATTAAATAAAAATAAATACATCAGAGAGATGGAAAACTTGGACGCAATCTGTAATATGACTTCGCTGTCTTCACCAGGGGAAGCCTTCAAACCAAAACCTAAACCAAGCATATTCCAACCAAAGCAAAGCAAGGCAATAAATCTGACAACTTAGCTCAGTCAGAATGGGACATGAACCTGCTATACATTATCAACCAAAGCCAACTTTGTTTAATCAAGAACATATCATTGAAGTGCCTAACAGGCAGGTAAACACTAAGACTGAATCTTGGTTAAACAGACTCAGAAATTGAGCCAAAATAGAATGCCTATAACAGAAGAAAAAAAAAACCAGCAGGCAAGCTTTGAACATTCGTTAACTATCAGACATAATCCAGATTATCTAAACGAAAACAACAAGGCAGACATGTATTCTTAGACCAGAGCAGACTTAATGGATAAGCATATCATAAGCAGTTTGTAAGACATGAACTCAAATTATCAATAGCTGAAACAAAAGACCTGAATCCTTATCCGACAGTCCCGCTAGCAAAAAAATCTCTAACCTATATATCTAAACTTCATGTACCAACAATCATTCTCAATAACATGGTGTTGTCTGTGGCAAAATCTACAAAATTCAGCATTTTTAAGCCAAAGCAGTCAGAAACTTCATACCCTAGAAATGGAAAAATGCAAGAAAGAAAGGGAGTAGTGGAATTTCTGAATCAATATTTTTCTCCTCAAAGTTTGGCCAAATCGCTGAACTTCAGACTTTGTTGCAAATCATCGAGCACCTTATGAGCAGCTGCAGAATCTAAATCATCAAAGATACGATTACCCGCATTTTTATATTTTTCAATTTCTTCATCTTCTTCCCCATCTGACATTTTGTGCAAAAAAATGTAGAACATGTTTCTTTTTTCAAAATCATCCATATGGACATAATCCAACTACCCGCCTTCAAAGTTGAAACATATGGGTCTAAGATTTTCAAATAAGAAGACAACTGCACATTAGCAGTAGGGTCATACTCACAGCCAATGACAGTAGTGAAATATGAACACAAGGATTCAAGCTATAATTACATACCATGCAACCTGAAAGTTTAAGATGATGGAGAGAAATGCAATTTATATACTTGACTTCCAAAAGCAACACAGAATTCTAAAAATTGAAAAGCTTTCCTAATATCTTCTGGCGGTATACCAGTACCATCAATAAATGCAACTCAACTCCTTGGGGCAGTTTAATATCATCATTAGGCCTGATGCAAGGAACGCTCTGATAGATCATGTTTATTTGGGTAAATTCTCTAGTTGCATTCGTTTGGGTGTCATGAGCATCTAATATTTTCATATTCTCCAACCTGTTGGGAACCAGAGAACTTGTATTGACTGCTTCCTTGCCAGATTTACAAGCATACTCCAACTACAAAAAGAGGCTTTGCAAGAAAAAGAGGCTTGGAATTTCAATGTGAAACACACAGAACTTACAGCGGAAATGCCAGAAAAGTGCAGTGTTGTCAAAGACTTGCTATTTTCAAGGTTGGAAGAATCCAATGAAGAAAAAGACTTCAGCTTTATTTAATCCTGAAAGGGAAAAAAGGAAAACAATTTTTCATTATATCGGGATAGGATGAATAATCTATTAAATAGGGGGAATGCAATTTTAGTCATGATTTTTCACTCTTAAGAACAGATTTGATGAAATACCTCCATAGAAGAAAAATGTAGAAGAGACTCTGGCTAAACCAAAAAGAAGATTATGCATTTTCTCATCTCCAATTAAATGTGTTGGCTCTCACGTTTATAATAATTCAATTTGAATAACATGCATCAGACACAAATCGGGAATTCATAAACACAAAGCAAAACGACCAATCCCACAAAACAACTTAGTTGTAAATATACATAAATAAATATATCAATATTCATATTCATATGTAAATTTGTTCCTGAACCGCATCAAACATTCATGAACAAACTCATGTTAGTTCATTTATTAAACGAACCTAATATAACATTTGAGCTCGGCTCGGGCAAGCTTCTTTGCCTTTCTTCATTTGTTGATTAGATCAAGATAACCTCCGTGAATCTAAAACGACCACAAATAATTTAGAACGAAAAAATCTTTTAAGCAATGCAAGGCAGTAAATGGATTCTACCAATAATAGTGTAAGATACGGTACCCGACTTTTGAATTTCAGCAGCAAGTGTCTCCTGGGATTTTTCTCGAACACCTTCATGTTGCGCTTCATCAACACCAGACTCTGAAGGAGGCATCATCGGCCCAATGATTTTCTGGCGATGTGAATCAGCTTCTTTTAGCTTCTTCTTCCGAAGTCTCTTCCGTTGTGCTCTAGTCAGCTTCTTCTTAGACCCATCGGATTCTATCTTCACCGCATGAAGATGATCGAGACCCTCCTTCTTCGTCTAATCCATCTATTGAATCAAGAAAACAATCAAATCACTTAAAGTCTTCATAAAATCGAGATTTCTGAATATGATTTACCAGTAAGTTGGACAAATTGAAGTTTAGGATTGATAAGCTAGGCGCCATTGGCGGTGGATAAAGACGGAGCTCTCCTTTTCTATGGATGATGAAATGGTAATGTGAACAAAGAGAAAAGACGTGCATGTAAGAGGTAAAGCACAGGAATGAGGCGGTGAATGCAATAGAAAATAACGCGTGTACATATAAGTGATAACGTTTCCTTTGCACAACAAAGAAAAAAAAATGCAAAACAACAAAATTGTCACCCAACAGATGCGCTTTTAATAGGTACTCCTATTTACGAAAAGTTCTTAGGTTTTCTTAGGTTTCTACAAGACGGGACCCCACAATAGAATTTCTCGTTGGCAATAGTCTTCCTACGCATTGTATGCTAATATATCTTTTCAATGAAACCCTAAGTTCAATTCAAAGGTTTGGTAGGACCAAACTATATTGGCCCAACATGCATCAACTAACTCAATTGGATTCCCTTACAAGTATAGAAAACCTCACTATTGAGACCGTCCATCTCAGATGGCGATATTACATGGCGATCTAGTTATATACGTCTTAACTATTTCTTCAACAAGCAGTTCCTTCGAAACTATTTACGATGACATTCATAAAATTGGCCAGATTTTGTACACAACATACATACAACACTGATAAGAAAAATTAAAGAGCAAAACATTCAGATTCAAAACCCTAACTACCGGCATGCCGGTAGTATGACCACCACCGAGTCGGCATATACGGGGCATGTATCTGATTTGTGAAACTCACATACAAATCTAATTGCATTATATTATGGGTTCGAATTAATCTTTACATGATTTGGTTAACAAAGACTCTACTCTAGCATCGTATGAACAGAAATGCGATAATTAAATCATGGTTACCAAGAAATAAACAAACATAATTGCTGAATAGTAGAGGTATTTTAAGAGAATAGAAAACACCTTCTTCTAAATGATGATTCACACGATTCCACAATGTGACTTAAATAATTAGGAAAAGGTAATCTAGAATGTTTTGTTCATAATTGACTCTCTTAGTTGTACCATTACATCATGATGAATATAAGTACTACAAACATTCTAACAAACAATATTCCTTCTACACATGACATAGCCACTATATGATACTTGTCATATTCACAGTGTTGATATACTACTTTTATATGATTAAATATACGTTATATTATTATGTTTTATCAACGAATTCTATATAAAATATATGAAATTATGATATAAATGTTATGAAATGTTAATCTTTATAATTTAGATTAGTTAGTAGTAAAACTTAGTAATAATAGTAAAAAGTTATCATTTTGTACCGATTTTAGTAAATCGGAGTGTCGTGTCAGATTTACGTGGGTATTTGTGGTATTTTATTGCAGATTTATGAACCGAGACCCCGAGAATCAACATGTTGAAGTATAATCATATCTATGGAAGGATTTAGAGAGTGTCACGAGCTTAAATGGTCAATCGAATTGCTTAAGTGGTCAAGTGGTCAATCCAAGTGGTCAAGTGGCTAATCGATTCGATTAAGTGGTAATCGAGAAATATCTTCGACAAACGAATGGCTCATCAAAACGACATTATCTGAAGAAGAGTCCTTCACGAAAGTTGTAGATTTTCCCGAGAGCTTTCCGATGCCTCTTGAATCATGATTTTTGGAGATCCAGAACTCGAGATATTAATTTTATAAGTTATATATAATTATAATTATAATTATATAATCTTCGCACATGCTGAGTGATCAAGGGAGGTGGAAGCCATCACTACACCGGACTGGTCCGGCTTGTTCTCGGCCCGGTCCGGC
Organism: Gentiana straminea; assembly: GCA_036785695.1. Taxonomy (NCBI): domain Eukaryota; kingdom Viridiplantae; phylum Streptophyta; class Magnoliopsida; order Gentianales; family Gentianaceae; genus Gentiana; species Gentiana straminea. The sequence goes on from JAVUPR010000183.1 coordinate 15,352,478, forward strand.
CAAGGAAGTTTCATCTATATAAAGGAGCCTCATTCAGCGGAGCGGAGGTGTACCAATATATATACATCTATATATATATATATATATATCTTCTCCTCTTATTTTCTTTTTAGTTTAGTAGTTGTAAATAGGCCTTACGCCAAAAATAATAATCTCGTAGTACTTTTGTAATGCTCGAGAAATTATCGGAAGTTCGGTGTTGTTGAAGTCGTTGTAATGTCCGGAAGAATACAACTCTGATTCAGCATTTGTAATCGGGTAACTTTTCTTAAGTATTTATGTTTGTTATGTTTGTTTTTATCTTTTTCGTTGTTATAATGTTTTTAGGCTAACTCTAATAACTAGCCAAAGTTATGTAATCGTTTTATTTCGATCTTTTCGGTAAAGGAATGTTGTCTAAGTAAAATTGACTAAAATTGAGTTAATTGAATCTTTTTCTATTCTGTAACGTATTGATAATATTCGGATTGACGTAATTAACCAAGATGAATCGCACCATATAACCTAATGATGAACCGACCGAGAGAAGTTAGGATATGAGATAAAAGATAGAAAAACCGGAGGGTAAAATTGGCCGTGCGAAAGCGTGACTACGGAATCCTATTTCCTACCCGGGGGTAGATTTGTCTTGGGAAAGATAGATCTTATTAAAATTGTGCTCGAGATCGTAATAATGTTAAAATCAACGGTTTAATTAAAACTAACACCGGAAAGTTAAATCGATCCGCCTGACAACCGGAGCCTTTTGAATAACATCGGCCGTCTGACAAACGGAATAACCTCTTTTATCCGGGGTAGATTTGTACTCGGTACCTGTTCGGACTAAGCGAGATTAGCATGGGGCGGTTGTGGAGATTGAGCGATGACAATGACATATGACAATTTCATACGCTCGTGTGAGGAGGAATTGTTAACCTCATGAGTGCACCGTTTCATTTACTCAATTGGACCTAATATAAAAGGAAAGATCGAGCGCATTCCGTTTACTGAAAAGATCGTATAAATCAATTATATAAACTTTGGCTAGTTCTATAAACTTATTTGTCTAAACTATATATTGGTATCTATATATTTATATCTATATATATATTTTGCAATTTATGTACATCTATATATATTTTTATATCTATATATATTATATTAGAATAACTTTTAAATTACGCATTTATTTTATGTTAAGTAGAATAGTAGTGATCCGTGTTATAAAATTGCGGTTTAGATCGAGTTAATAATGCTCTTTGGTGTTTAACCACACTTAGAAGAATTACCAAGTTCCACGAGGATTCGACACTCGACTCACCATACTAGCACTACAGTTTGACCCGATACACTGTCGGTTAAGGACTGGTTTAGCACTAGAAAAGGCCACGTCAGCTTTCTGGCGCCGTTGCCGGGGAACGTCGCTAATTTCTTTCTTTGTGTCTATGGTTACTACTTGTATTAGCTCAAAATTCTCGAGAATAAGTCAACACTTTTCTTATCTCATTTCTATTTTTATTTTTTCGTTGGTACTTACCTTATAGGTTAGTTACCAATTTTTTCTACTACTATCAATTTCGTGTTATTTTCTATTTTCGTTAGTTGATGACCAGAAGCGGTAAGGCCCCACTCACTCCTTATAAGCCTGACATAAACACTTACGAAAGGCAGTTAAGAGTAGAGAGTGAACGCGGTCATACTAGTCGGGGAAATCCGACGAATCATCTTCAAACGAAATACGAGAATGGTGAAATCGGTGATGAAACACACGAACAAGGGCTAGAACATGCTCTAGGGCATGGACAAAACCCCGTTAACCCTAATAATAATAATAATAATAATAATAGAAATAATCGAATCGGAACCGAATAATCGTAATAACCCACCAAACCCGAGACCTATACGTGATCAAACCATAAGAAGAAACCGGACTAATAATCCCATACTTTTACCCAATGAAGGAGCGAATAATTTCGAAATTAAATCTCATCTTTTTGGTTTAATTGACGCAAGAGCCCAATTCCTAGGAGAGGATGATGAAGATCCACATCATCATCTCTATCTTTTGAAGAAGCGTGCAATACGGCCAAAAGTCAAGGTGCTCATAAGGAATTAACGAGGATGACTATGTTTCCTTTTTCTTTAAAAGGACGAGCCCGAGATTGGTTTATGTCTCTTCCACATCATTCACTTACTAGGCGGGAAGATATTCAAGCGAATTTACGAAACAATATTTCACTCCCGGACGAAATTTGGAATTAAAAGTCGAGGTTGCTAACTTTCGACAAGGATCCGAAGAAACGCTTGGGAATGCCTGGGAAATATTTAAAAAATTGTTAAGAGCTGTCCCGATCATGGTTATTCCTTAGATATGCAAATTCAACTTTTACGTCGTAAATTAAGAAAAGATTCACGTGCGTATGTAGATCATGCATGTGGTGGTTCTTTAATGATGAGTGAAGCACAAATAGTTTACGATGCTATAGAAAAGATTTCCAAAAATAACAGAATGTGGGAAACCGGTTCTAGCACCAGAAAAGTAGCTTTTGCAGGAGAATGTACATCTAATACGGAAGTTCTAGCACATTTAGAAAATTTGAGTAGGAAATTTGATGGCCTACAATCAAACAAAAACCAAAGTTCAGAAAATAGTACACCAACTGAATACTCGAATCAGGATAATATGCCATTAGGAATCGAAGAACCAACAGGATATTCAAGAGAGGAGGTGAGTTTTCTTCAGCAGCATAGGAATTTGAACAATGCATACTCAAACTCGTTTAATGCTATTAGAAGAGATCACCCTACTTATCGATGGTCTGAAAACCCTAGTAAGCAAGGACAACCGCCATATCCAGTTCCATATAGGAATATGAATAATAATCAAGTTTATCAAGAAAACACATCTAATCAGAATTTACAATCATTACCTAGATCCTATCCTCAACATACCACTCAAAATATACCAGTAACTCAAAGTTCAACTCAACCTGTAGAAGGGGTTGAAAAATGGGAAAAACTAATGGAAAATATGATGGGTGTAGTATCTACTCAAGCTAAGAATATGGAAACAATGATGACTTCTATTTGTACAGTCACTAAAGATATGAGTACAATGAAAACATCTATGAGTGGACATGATACCAGAATGAGAACGATAGAAGCTCATTGAGGAATATGGAAGATCATTTGAGCAGGGAAGGTGAACGTAATAACAGTAGACCTCCTGGAGGATTACCAAGAAATACTGAAAAAAACCCAAGAGAGGTAAATGTTGTAGTTACGAGAAGTAGAAAACTCTATGGTAGTAATGGAGTAGAAAACTTCGGTAATAATGAAGTAGAAAATGATTTAGATGGTAAGAATGATGAAACTAAAGATGAACTTGAATTCACTGATGAGGAAGAAGAAATTATAGAGAATTTCTTGAAAAGGAATAGAAGTTTGGAACCTGAGAATGAAGGTGAGAAATGGGTAAAAATCCCTAGGATTTTGAAAGATCCCATGGATAAAGATTTAAGGAATTTATTCAAGGAACATGTTAGAATAGAGGATAATGAAAACAAGGATGAAAAACAAGAAGAACTAAAGGAATCTGAAGGAGAGATTGATTCAGGGAATATTTTAAAAGAAAAAACTCAAGATCATGAAACTTGGCGATCAAGTAATACTCAAAAGTTTAAGGAGAAAGGAAAAGAGAAAATGACTTTGGGATCAAAGGTTATAGATTTAGAATCTTTACCTTACCCACCTAAAGATCAAATTAAAAAGATTAAAACTGATCAAAAGTATGCTCGTTTCCTTGATACTTTTCGTCATATTCATGTTAATATCCCCGTTATCGAAGCTCTAATTAGTATGCCTGCTTATGGAAAGTTTACGAAAGATATTCGTCAAACAAGAAAAAATTAGAGGAATATGAGAATATATGCCTAAATGAAGAATGTTCTGCTGAGTTTTGCAAAGCATAAGTTACCACCTAAACTGAAAGATCCTAGAAGTTTTACCATTCCATGTGAGATTGGAGGATTTCTGTTTAAAAAGGTCTTATGTGATCTTGGAGCTAGTATAAATCTCATGTCTTATGAGGATTATAAGAAGCTAGGCATAGGAAAGCTTACGAAGACTGAAATGACTCTGCAAATGGCAGATAGATCGATTAAATACCCTAAAGGAATTATTGAAGACGTATTGGTCAAAGTAGACAAGTTCTATTTTCCAGTAGATTTTGTAGTTATGGAAATGGAAGAAGGATATTCAGCGCCACTTATCTTAGGTCGACCATTTCTTGCTACAGGAAGAACTTTAATAGATGTCCAGAAAGGAGAGTTAATTCTGAGAGTCAATGAAGATGAAGTTACTTTCAATATTTTCAAAGCTATGAACCATCCATACAAAGCACCAGAATCATGTTCTTTTATAGAAGATATTCATTCTGTCTATGATAATCAGTTACCAACTTTTGAAGACAGATTAGAAGAATGCGTAACTCTATCTATCTATAAGGAAGATGAGAAAGACACCGAAATGAAAGAGATAATCCTTTCTCTAGATAAATGAAGTTTTACTTTTAAACCATCTTGGCATAAGTATTTGGAATTAGAACTAGAAGGACCAGTTCTTAAACCATCACTGGAAGATCCACCTAAGAATCTGGAATTAAAACCGTTACCTTTAAATTTGAAGTATGCTTTTCTTGAAACTAATAATCTATTACCGGTTATTATTTCATCATCTTTAACTGAGCAACAAGAAGATCAATTACTTAGAATGTTGAAAAAGCATAAGAAAGCTTTTGGATGGACAAGTTGCCGATATTCGAGGTATTAGCCCTGAGATTTGCGTTCATAAGATAATTCGAAGGAAGATGCTAAACCTTGTATTCAACCGCAACGCCGCCTCAACCCAAATTTGCAGTTAATTGTTAAGAAAGAGGTCATTAAGCTATTAGAAATGGGGATAATTTTTCCCATATCAGATAGTGAATGGGTTAGTCCAACTCAAGTGGTACCAAAGAAAGGAGGTTTCACAGTGAAAGAGAATGAAAGGAATGAATGGATTCCGACAAGAGAAATTACCGGTTATCGAATGTGCATTGATTTTAGAAAACTAAATGATCATACTAAGAAAGATCATCATCCACTTCCATTCATAGTTCAGATGTTGGAACGTTTAAGTGGACATAAGTATTACTGTTTCTTAGATGGTTATTCAAGATATTTACAGATATTCATTGCAGCAGGAGATAGAGAAAAAACTACTTTCACTTGTCCTTATGGAACTTTTGCTTATAAAAGAATGCCGTTTGGTTTATGTAATGCACCAGCTACGTTTCAAAGGTGTATGATGGCTATATTTGCTGATATGGTTGAGAAATTCTTAGAAATTTTTATGGATGACTTTAGTGTTTACGGAGATTCATTTGATGTGTGTTTGTTACACTTAGAACGAGTGTTACAACGCTGTGAAGATACCAATCTAGTACTAAACTGGGAAAAATGCCACTTAATGGTATCAGAAGGGATTGTTTTAGGTCACAAAATCTCCGAAGAAGGTATTGAAGTTGATAAAGCTAAAGTCGAAGTAATTGAAAAATTACCTCCACCGTTAATTTAAGAACTCTAAGAGGATTTCTCGGACATGCAGGATTTTATAGAAGGTTCATTGCAGATTTCTCGAAAATAGCAAAGCCTCTAAGTCATTTACTTGAAAAGGAAGTACCTTTTAACTTTGATAGTAAATGTATGGAAGCCTTTCAGACCTTAAAAGCGAGGTTGACTACTGCACCAGTGTTAGTAGCACCAGATTGGAGTTTGCCGTTTGAGATTATGTGTGATGCGAGTGATTTAGCTGTAGGAGCTGTTTTAGGTCAAAGATATAACAAAATTCTCAAGGCTATTTACTATGCATCTCACACATTAAACGCAGCTCAACTTAATTATGCAACTACAGAAAAAGAACTGTTGGCTGTGATTTTTGCCTTTGATAAGTTTCGATCATATATTGTTGGATCTAAGGTAATAATTTATACAGACCATTCAGCCCTGAAGTATTTACTAAGTAAGAAAGATGCTAAACCTCGTCTTCTTAGATGGATTCTCTTACTTCAAGAATTCGATATTGAAATTAAAGATAAAAAAGGAAGTGAGAATGTAGTAGCAGATCATCTAAGTAGAATGGAAAATGATGAAGAAATAGGAATTGAAATTAAAGATTCATTTCCTGATGAACAATTATTTAGAATAGATACTCCTTCAACCATGCAGTTATTAAAGAATAGAATTCCTTCTAAGGAAATATCACCTTGGTTTGGAGATATCATTAATTACTTAACCTGTGATTATATTCCGTCTCATTGGACTTGGCAACAGAAAAAGAAGTTCTTTTATGACTTAAAATTTTATTATTGGGAGGAACCATACCTTTTCCGTAAATGTTCGGATGGGATAATCAGAAAATTTGTGCTTGATAATGAAATTTTAAGTGTTTTATCATTTTGTCATGATCGTGAGGCAGGAGGTCATCATGGAGGTTGGAAAACTTCTTTTAAAGTTTTACAATGTGGTTTTTATTGGCCTACACTATATAGAGATGCTTATAAGTATGTTAAATCTTGTGAATCTTGTCAAAAATGGGGAAATGTATCTAAAAAACATGAAATGCCTATGCAACCTATTTTAGAATGTGAGTTATTTGATGTTTGGGGTATAGATTTCATGGGACCTTTCCCTATATCTTTTGGAAAAAGATTTATTCTTGTAATGGTCGATTATGTCTCGAAATGGGTAGAAGCTGAAGCTCTTCCCACTAATGATACCAAGGTTGTCATACGATTCCTTAAAAAGAATATATTTACCAGATATGGCATTCCGAGGGCAATCATTAGTGATAGAGGGTCACACTTTTGTAATAGACCATTTACTAAGATAGTTGAAAAATATGGGGTAACGCATAAGTTAGAAACGCCCTATCATCCGCAAACCAGTGGACAGGTAGAGGTGTCGAATAGAGAAATCAAAAGAATCGTGGAAAAAACAGTTGATTCAAATCGTAAAAACTGGGCAGTTAAATTAGATGATGCATTATGGGCGTACAGAACAGCTTTTAAAACACCAATTGGTTGTTCTCCCTATAAGCTAGTCTTTGGTAAGTCTTGTCATCTCCGAGTTGAGTTAGAACACCGAGCCTTCTGGGCTATTAGATTTTTGAATTTCGATCCTAAGGCTGTCGGTGATCATAGATTGCTTCAATTGACAGAACTAGAAGAATTTCGTCTCGATTCTTATGAAAACGCTCGAATCTACAAGGAACGCATGAAATCTTTCCATGATAAGAGAATCTTTAAACGTGAGTTCCATGTGGGTGATCGAGTGCTTTTGTACAATTCACGTTTAAAGTTGTTTCCAGGTAAGCTTAAGTCAAGATGGACAGGTCCATTTAAAGTAACACGGGTTTACAAATTTGGAGCTGTTGAACTAATTGATGGAAATACAACTTTTATAGCCAATGTCCACAGAGTAAAGTTATTTGTGGAGGGAGAAGGAATCACACTGAAAGAAGAAGTAATGCTACTGATTGATCCCCCGACAAAATTGAAAAAGCAGAGAAAAACAAAAGAACTGAAAAGCAGAGAAACTGGAATCAGCCGAATACCAGGTGCTATCTATCTTTACTCTATTTTTCTGTGTTTTTATTTATGTTTAAACTCTTTTCGTCTTTTACCGGATAGACGTAAAAGAACTGGATGCCTTTTTTAGATAGAATATGAGTTTTTATTTTACTTTTGAAATTAGGCCTAGATAAAGATGTCGCGTTTCCTATAGAAGTTTTAGTTTTTGAACAAAACAAGAAATTGTTGAGAGAGATCAGATTGAAAGAGGTTTGTAATGGAACATCAAGAAGTGCGATAAAAAGAAGGGCAAAGTTTCTGATGAGATGCAGAATCTGTGGAAAAAGTGAACATGTTGGACGCTGTGGGAAAAACACAACCAAATCCCAGGATGAGTGTTTGAATATTGTAAGGAAGGGAACGATTAGGTGGTTATCCGAAAATCCCGATGGAATTCCAAGAGATAATTCAAATGCTTCATTTTTAGGAGTTAGGTTGATTGAACGTTATATCAGAACTCTGGAAGATTTAGAAATCGAAGAATCAGGAACCCCTTAAGTTTCGAGTCTTTTCTTTTGTTTTATTTTATAAAATTTTCGCATAACTTCTGAAAATTTTATAAAATTGGATCTTTATGAAATTTGAGGAGTTTTATAAAAGTTTTATAAAAGTTTTTTTAGTTTTTATTTAGATGTTTTATAAGAGTTGATATAAATTTATTAAATTTTTATAAGCTTTTTATTAAAAGTGTTATAAAGATTTTATTAAATTTTTAGAAATTGTTATAAAATTATAAAATTTCCTTCAAATTTTATTTCTAAGATTTTATTTAGTTTTAAAAATTATTATAAACTTATCTTTAAGATTTTAATTAAGTTGTATTAGAATTTTTATAAGTTTTAATCAAAAAATCATAAAAAGAAAAAAAAAATCGGAAAAGTGAAAAAAAATGGGCACGGACCAATCCGGCCTTAAACCGGACCGGTCCGGGGTCTAAAAACATAAAAAAGACGGGGACCCTCTTTTTCTTCTTCTTCTTCCCTAAAAATACCGCCGCACCCCACACCAAACCCCACCACTCGAAATTTTTATCAATTCTTCCACAAAAATCCATCTCACACTACACCACCACTTGATTTCTTCCTCTTTTCATCTCTCATCTTCTACACAAAATTGAAAAAATAAAAAAGGGATAAAAAACGAGCTACATTCTTTTCCGGCGACTTAACAACTTTTCCGGCCTACTTTTCAACGTTTTCTTCATATTAAGGTATAATTTAGTTTATTTAGTTATCAATTTCGTATTTTTCATAATTTTTTAGATTAATTTCAACTGTTTTGATTTTTGAGTGTGTTGTGACATTTTTATTTTTTGTTGTTTTTATTGTTGTTGTTGTTGTTGATTGGCTTTACCAATATCGTAGAATGGCTGAGTCGAGTAAGAAAGTCTCTAAAAAGCGAAAATCAAACATTCCTATATCAACTCCGGTCGTAGGCACAATACTTTTATCACCTGAAGAAGAAGCCGTAAGCTTCGATAAAACAGCATCACAAGAGGCTAAGAATGCGTATGAGAAAATTTATAGTAAATGTGATGTTTTGGTTGAAAAAGGATTAGACTTGGATGACTTAGGTGATGAAGTTAAAGATATCTTTAGAAAACGACAGTGGTTAGAACTAGCAGCTAGAAGAGAAGGGGAGATTAACACGACTTTAGTAGCTGAGTTTTATTCAGTTTTATCTACATTGTAACAAGATGAGCTCACTAAGTCGCAAACTGTACCCCTAAGAGCCATAAATGTTCCTTTTAACCCTGAAGTCATAAATGCAATTCTTGGAGTTGAAGTTTTTTCTGATGAGGAAGATTACATGGTAGTTTGGAATCCTGCGAGTTTTGAGCAGACTGCCCTGAGAGCTCAGAATGCTTTTGACCCAACCGCTGTGTGGGTTGAAAATCGGTTTAACTACGGGAAGTGTATTAGAGGTTTAAGGGCGATTAAAAGATTCATTAGCCATACTCTATACCCTTCTAGTAAACATACTGCTTATGGAAAGGAAGATGTTTGTATCGCTTGGGCGATGGTAAATGATGTTAAAGTGGATGTTGGAAAGGTCATGTTTAAAAGAATTTTTGAGAGTATTGTCATCGCCAGACCAGGGAGTCATCTGTACTTCCCTTGTTTTATCTCAGATTTATGTCGTAGGGTGGGAGTACCAATCCTGCCTAATGACAAGCTATCTCTGGCTGATACACCGCTGATTGGACCAAGTTTGACTAGTCTTCCGGATGGTACGATAAGCTCTTTGATTAGAAGACGTCAAACTCAGCCAGCTCCACCAGTCTTCACATCTTCTTCTTTTCCATCTTTTTCTAGTCAGCCTCAACAAACTCCTTTCTCCAACACTATCACTTATGATATGTTTCAATCTTTAGTATCAGACGTTGCACGTGGTCAAGCCAACATGGCTTTATATGCTGAAAGTAATAGGCAGTGGTGTGATGACATTCGTAGAGGTTTAAGGAGAAACGAGCAGTTGCTTCGTAATCCTACTTTTGATGATCCTGCCTATCCACCTTGTCAGTCAGATCCTTATACCTTACCAGATTGGGTAACACCTATTCCACCACCTTCGAGCTTTCATCCATCGTCATATCCTTTTGGGAGCCAATCTAGTGGAACATGTGTATTTTCGACAGGTGTTCAGAGACCAGCGATGTCTAGTTGGGGAGGATTCACTGAGTTTGCACATATCACGACGGGCATGAGTTCGATGGGTCTTGATAGTTCAGTCAGGACCACGACTACAGTTCAGCCGCCAGCTTCTCAGTCGTTTCCGAGTTCAAGCTTTCATGTCGATCCTGAGGAAGACTATGAAGAAGATTGAATTTCATAACTATGTTTGATTAAACATTTTTACTGCACATTTTATTCGACATTTGTCATTTAGATATTGGTTTGTTTTCGTTTTCGTTTAGTTTGATTTTATAATCGTTTTATCAAAATTTGGTTTGCATTCTAAATCGTTTTAGTTTTTATAAACTATAAAAATAAAAAATAAAAAAACCCAAAAATAATTTTTGTATCATTACTACGTCGTTTTACAAAAATATAATGTGTCGTTTTATCCGTTCGTATCAAGATAGATGAATCTTTATGAAATATCTTCAAGGAGGTAGGTATGGTTACACACGTGAAGTAAAAAACCAAAACATAATTTGACTTTCACCTCTGTCCTCAGTAAAAGCAAGATGAGGCAGGACCGGTCCGGCCTAGTCTCGGCCCGAGCCGTGAAGGGAAATGGCATGAGTCATTTTTTGAGTCTGTCTAGTGCATCCACGTATGTATAATTTTCTATCTATTAAAGGAGGTCAGGGCATGAGGAAAACATACCATCTCTTTCACTGTCTATCTACTTTCAACTCTTTGTTTTTTTTACTTTTCATCTAGCTTTAAAAATGTCGAACCGATCATCTCCTTCTGTCAATTCATACGAGCCTCACACCCCGGATCTTCCGGAGTCTCAAGCTTCTAACGAGAATATCATTTTACACCCTTGTTTTGCGAATTCTCCAATCCAGTTGGAGAAAGGTTTAAATGTCGATAAAATTGATCGATGGGGTAAAACGGTTATTCGAGGGTTTGGCTGGAAGAAGTTCGTCAGTACACCGAGAGGAAGGATAAATGTCTCGATAGTTCGAGAATTTTATTCTGCCTTCATGACGACGCACATGATCGATATCACTCAAATTGTCTCGGTAAGAGGAGTGGCTGTTCCCTTCTCTTCTTCTATTATCAACCAACTTTTCGAAATTCCACCTGTTACGATGCAGCATTTCGAGATGAAATGGGGGTTACAAAACCCGCATAATCATTTGAACAAAGTCCATGAGTCTTTCCAATGTCTGTTTCCACTTTTCGACACAAATCACGATATGTCTACAAGAGCTTTTCTTCCACATCTAAAGGCGTGGAAGCATTTCATTAATTCTAGAGTATATCCCACCTGGGATTTTGCGAGCCTTAACGAGAATGAAATGCTTCTGCTTTATGCTTTGACATTCGGGGAATTTGTCGATTGGGGTATTCTGATTCAAAGGACTGTGTTGGAATTTGCAATCACGAGAGGTAGTAGGGGGAAACCTATGCCTAATTCTTGGATGATATCGCGCCTGTGTATTCAAATGAGTGGAGTGGGAGAGCTGGAGACGGATGAGATTTTTCCGTCTAGAGATAATCGAGTTGGCTTGTTACCGGTTGATACACCGGGTTGTTCGTCTACGATTTAGATGGTTGGTTGGTGATTAGTTTATGATGTTTAAGTTTTAAATAAGTTAAATTAAGTTAAGTTTGAATTTTTTTTAGTTCGGTTAAGTTTATGTTCTTTTAGTTTGTAATAATTTTTCTTGTTTAATATATATGTCTCAGTTTTTTAAGTTTGTTTGTTATTTAACGATATAATTAGTATACGCTAAAAATGAAATCAGAATAATAACGATAATAGATAATTTTAATTTTATTTTCCAACCTACTTATTTAATACTCATTGAACATCGGGACGATGCCACTTCGTAAGTGGGGAGTAGAGTTAGGTTAGAAAATTCATTAAAATTATCAAAATTTTTATTACTTATTTTTAATTTTTTAGATAAATTAAGTAGTAATATATAAATATGAATAAAAAATGATATAATTTGGAAGAATAAGTTTTTAATTAAGTAAAGTATATTAGATATATTATAATTATATTTTATGTCTAATTTAGATTTTAATAAGATTTTAAGTTTATATAATTGAGTAATTAATATTAGATATTGTTTTTATGAAATTATAAGTATGTTGATAATTATAAGTAAAATTTTTTAGAATCATTTTCTTTTCAATATGAATTATGAGTTTGGAATTGGACTAGGGATGTCGATTTTTGGCACCACAAAAATATAACTATAGCCAAATAGCCTACCTAAATAAATTTCCAATTTTTGTTCCTACCTCAGCCTTGATTAGAGTGATCAAGACCTCACTCGAAATGGCTATTGTGATTAACTAGAAGTAACCGACCTTTAGCTAATTTTGGTCTACATTTCCTTGAAATTCCGCAAGTTTGTACGTACTTATAAAAAGAGATGAAGACATAAAAGCTAAGTTTTGGTATATTGAGATTGGAAAAATTAGATAAGTATTAGTATATTCGATCTTACCTCATGACACTTGCAAGATAGTCGATTTTGGTAATAAGTTCGGATATATTAATATTCTATATTAAGAACGAAGCACCATATTTACACAGAATTAATCAAACAACAGGTATCTTCCTTATCTGTGATCGACAAATTAAAAATAAAAATAACATATCGGTTGTAGCTACCAATGATTTGAGTGAGTAGGGTATTATCTCGAAATGTCCTATATCACTATGAGGTTAAAAGCTCCCGATTGCCTGATGATAGTAGTCCAGCTAGGGTATTATCTCGAAATGTCCTATTGCTGGGAATGAAGGCACAGAATGAAAAAGAAAAAGTCGAATCATAAGATCTCAAGAATGATTACAAGTTTAAGGAAACCGGACTTGTAATTTTCGATCGAAAGAGTAGTACTCCGATCAATCTTGATGAATCAATGCTTGTAAGTTTGATTTTCTACACACACTCACGCTTTTAGTTCTTAATCTTGAAAAAAAAAAAGAGAGAAAATCTGAAAAAAGAGATGCTATTAATCGATGATTGTTTTTTGATCAAGAATATGAAGATGTAGGTACGTACGACTTGCCTCTTTCTCTTTTTGATTTCCTTTTTTCCGATTAACCAACATCTTGAGCCTAAACTTTATAAGCCATTTTTGTCGACTACCTGACCAAGTTTCCGATTCCAAGATTTCATAATAGTTGCGATTAAAAATAATTCTAATATTTTATTTATACTTATTAAGTATTACATGTACAATTTCATCTAAATAATATTTAATGTTTAAGTTATTTCAGTTATATACACTTTCTGTCTTCTTACAATTTTAAATTAGAATAAGTAATATATTTATTGACAATATAAATTACATTAAAAATTATAATCTGATCAATTATATTATCTTTTATTACCGCTTATTTTTGCTCGAGGACGATCAAAAGCTAAGTGGGGAGTAGTTGATATACTACTTTTATATGATTAAATATACGTTATATTATTATGTTTTATCGACGAATTTTATATAAAATATATGAAATTATGATATAAATGTTATGAAATGTTAATCTTTATAATTTAGATTAGTTAGTAGTAAAACTTAGTAATAATAGTAAAAAGTTATCATTTTGTACCGATTTTAGTAAATCGGAGTGTCGTGTCAGATTTACGTGGGTATTTGTGGTATTTTATTGCAGATTTATGAACTGAGACCCCGAGAATCGACATGTTGAAGTATAATCATATCTCTGGAAGGATTTAGAGAGGATCACGAGCTTAAATGGTCAATCGAATTGCTTAAGTGGTCAAGTGGTCAATCAAAGTGGTCAAGTGGCTAATCGATTCGATTAAGTTGTATTCGAGAAATATCTTCGACAAACGAATGGCTCATCAAAATGACATTATCTGAAGAAGAGTCCTTCACGAAAGTTGTAGATTTTCCCGAGAGCTTTCCGATGCCTCTTGAATCATGATTTTTGGAGATCCAGAACTCGAGATATGAATTTTATAAGTTATACATAATTATAATTATAATTATATAATCTTCGCACATGCTGAGTGATCAAGGGAGGTGGAAGCCATCATTACACCGGACTGGTCCGGCTTGTTCTCGGCCCGGTCCGGCCAAGGAAGTTTCATCTATATAAAGGAGCCTCATTCAGCAGAGCGGAGGTGTACCAATATATATACATCTATATATATATATATATCTTCTCCTCTTATTTTCTTTTTAGTTTAGTAGTTGTAAATAGGCCTTACGCCAAAAATAATAATCTCGTAGTACTGTTGTAATGCTCGAGAAATTATCGGAAGTTCGGTGTTGTTGAAGTCGTTGTAATGTCCGGAAGAATACAACTCTGATTCATCATTTGTAATCGGGTAACTTTTCTTAAGTATTTATGTTTGTTATGTTTGTTTTTATCTTTTTCGTTGTTATAATGTTTTTAGGCTAACTCTGATAACTAGCCAAAGTTATGTAATCGTTTTATTTCGATCTTTTCGGTAAAGGAATGTTGTCTAAGTAAAATTGACTAAAATTGAGTTAATTGAATCTTTTTCTATTCTGTAACGTATTGATAATATTCGGATTGACGTAATTAACCAAGATGAATCGCACCATATAACCTAATGATGAATTGACCAGAGAAGTTAGGATATGAGATAAAAGATAGAAAAACCGGAGGGTAAAATTGGCCGTGCGAAAGCGTGACTACGGAATCCTATTTCCTACCCGGGGGTAGATTTGTCTTGGGAAAGATAGATCTTATTAAAATTGTGCTCGGATCGTAATAATGTTAAAATCAACGGTTTAATTAAAACTAACACCGGAAAGTTAAATCGATCCGCCTGACAACCGGAGCCTTTTGAATAACATCGGCCGTCTGAAAAACGGAATAACCTCTTTTATCCGGGGTAGATTTGTACTCGGTACTGTTCGGACTAAGCGAGATTAGCATGGGGCGCGTTGTGGAGATTGAACCGATGACAATGACATATGACAATTTCATACGCTCGTGTGAGGAGGAATTGTTAACCTCAGGAGTGCACCGTTTCATTTACTCAATTAGACCTAATATAAAAGGAAAGATCGAGCGCATTCCGTTTACTGAAAAGATCGTATAAATCAATTATATAAACTTTGGCTAGTTCTATAAACTTATCTGTCTAAACTATATATTGGTATCTATATATTTATATCTATATATATATTTTGCAATTTATGTACATCTATATATATTTTTATATCTATATATATTATATTAGAATAACTTTTAAATTACGCATTTATTTTATGTTAAGTAGAATAGTAGTGATCTGTGTTATAAAATTGCGGTTTAGATCGAGTTAATAACAACTTTTTGGTGTTTAACCACACTTAGAAGAATTACCAAGTTCCCTGAGGATTCGACACTCTGACTCACCATACTAGCACTACAGTTTGACCCGATACACTGTCGGTTAAGGACTGGTTTAGCACTAGAAAAGGCCACGTCAAGTGTCCTAGTCATCACTCTTATCCACAACACCCCTCTCAAGCTGGATGGTGGATTTACCACATTCAGCTTGCTCTCGAACATCTGGAACTGGGAAGATGGAAATGCCTTTGTCAGACAGTCTGCTACTTGGTCAGCTGTAGGGATATACTGAACTGAAACAATCTTCTTAGCTACTAGATCTCTCACATAGTGAACATCAACCTCGATGTGTTTTGTTCTGGCATGAAACACATGATTATATGCTAGAAATGCCGCACTTATGTTGTCACGCAATGCCGCACTTATGTTGTCACGCAATGCCACAGGTATTCTGGGAATCTTGAGATGCAACTCCTTCATACGATGCTGCAACCATTGCAATTATGATGCTAAGTTTTTCCAGTGATCGGTACTCTGATTCAGCACTTGATCTTGATACAACATGCTGCTTCTTAGAACTCCAGGACACAAGTGAGTCTCTTATATAAACACAGTAACCCGCAGTTGACTTTCTATCTGAATCATCACATGCCCAATCTGCATCAGAGAAGCTATTAATATGTAAGGTAAATCCAGGTTAAAAATGTAGTCTCTCACCCAAGGTGCCTTTTACAAATCTCAACAGCCTCTTAAGGGAATACCAATAAACATCACTAGGAGACTGCATGAACTGACTGAGGCTGTTCACTGCATTTGTAATATCTGGTCTGGTCAAGGTTAGGTACTGTAATCCACCAATAGCACTTCTGTACAGACTAGGATTGGACATGGGGGTACCTTGATTAGGATCATAGTGTCTACCAGCAATCATAGGAGTGGGCCAGGCCTTGATATTTCCCAAATCTAACCTCTTGAGGAGTTGTGTGGCATAGTGTTTTTGTGTGAGATACAAACCTGAGCTGTCCCTGTGTGCTTCCATCCACAAAAAGTGAGATAGCTGTCCCAGATCCTTTAGTGCAAAGGTTGAGTTCAGAGTCTGAATGAACCTTTGAATGTGTGTAGTTCCCAGTGACAAGTATTTCATCTACATACACTAGGACATAAATGAGTACCTAGTTTTTCCTGAAAACAAAAAGTGAGCTGTCAGATTTGGACTGATTGAAACCCCACTTCACCATCTGTGTGCTAAGGGCATCAAACCATGCTCTGGGTGCCTGTCTTAACCTATAAAGGGCCTTTTTGAGGCTGCAAACATAAGTGGACTTTATTGGATCCACAAATCCTTCAGGTTGTGGCATGTAGACTGTCTCATGTAATGGTCCATTCAGAAAAGCATTGTTGATGTCCACTTGCCTGATTTCCTAGTTTAGAGTGACATCTATGGAAATGATGACTCTTATTGTGGAGGACTTAGCAACTGGACTAAATGTCTCAATGAAATTCACACCATAGGACTGTAGGAATACTTTAGCAACCAACCTTGCTTTATGTTTCAACACAGAGCTATCAGGTTTCAACTTCAGCTTGAATATCCACTTGTTTTCAACTCGTTTATGACTAGGACTTGGTGGAACAAGTTCCTAGGTACTGTTCTTCATTAGGGCACTGTACTCTTCCTCTATAGCATTCTTCCACTGTGGGACAGCTAGGGCCTCTGACACTTTGACAGGTTCAGTAGGACAAGATTCTGGGAGTGGTACTACAGTGGCGGTGTAGGTTTTGGGTTTGAAGATTCCACTTCTGGACCTTGTTTTCATATTGTGAGTGGATATCCTAGGTTCCCTGTTGTGTTTTGTGGTGTTGGTTGTGGATATAGGGTGCACACACTCTTGCTCTTCATGTAAAGTGCTTTCATTGTTGTGAGTAGTGGGTGAGTTTGTGTGAGTATTAGTGTGGTGATTTGGTGAGACATTTGGTGAGACTGTGAGAGTATGTGGTGGTGAACTATTATTTGTAAAGTGTGAACCTGAATTTTCACTAGATTGTATGTGATCCCCCCGAGAAGAGGGAGAGTGTGATGCTGGAGGAGTGGATGAGCCTGCTAAGACCATGTTGATACCCTGCTGAGAAGCACCCAGCTGAGTGGCACCCTGCTGAGAATTGGTACCCTGCTGAGTGGCATCATATGACATGAGAGAGAATAGAATGGTTGAGTTAGAATCATCATAGACAGAATGGTGGAGAATGGTGAATTCTCCGGCCACCTCACTCCCGACACAAATGTCAAATTAGATCGGAATAACTACTTACATTAGCGTTACACAATTCTTCCAGTTGTTCGTGGTCATAGACTCGAAGGGCATCTGCTTGGCCCGTCCGACAAGCCACCAGAGTTTCTAACCTATCCTAGCCCTAGTGGCTCAGTTCTTACCAGCAGCTTTGTAGTTGTGATTTCTCCGGAGAGAGTACGGTGGTGGGCAAGAACAAGACTGCCGGAATAATACTTATGAGAGAGGACATGAGAGAATCGACAAATTGGCAGAGTAGCTCAGCTTGTATTAGTTCTTGGATTCTTTCTATTACATTGTGATCCCCTATATATAGACTATAACTAAGTCGGTCAGACCAAGTCGGTCTACTATTCATGACAAGACAATTAAAAGTACATAATTAAAGATAATCATGCATGTAATACAAGTGGCCTAGCCAGCTGTCTGGATAAGTATGGCGAGCAGCGGACAGCGGACTCATATTTGCCACCATACCAAATCCGGTGTTTGCAGAGTGGAATCAAGTCGATCAACTGCTCATGGGTTGGCTTCTAGGCTCCATGACCGAACAGGCTCTCCTGGAGGTAATGGGATGTGATACTCCGACAGAAGTCTGGAAAACCCTTGAGGACCTGTTCCATAATCGATCAGAGGCTCGTATGCTCGAATTCAAAGATGCCCTTACAAAATCCACCAAAGGGAACAAGAGCATGGCCGATTACCTTGCACTCATGAAATCTCATGCCGATAACCTAGCTGCATCAGGATACCCTATATCCAAGTCTGAACTCATCTTGTCTCCTTTGGGTGGCCTAGACAAGGATTACAAAGCTGCTATTGTAAACATCACAGCAAGAGTTGGTTCTCTTACTTGGCAAGAGGTACAGTCTCAACTCATTACTCATGAAATGTTGATTGCAAGATTCAATCCTGTTCAAACCCTTGATTTCACACCATCAGCCAATCTGGCTTCCAAGTCATCCTCCAGAAATGAAACCCGGTCTCAAAGTCAAGTGAATTATTCCTCATCCAGAGGAAGAGGCCAATCCAGAGATGGTAGGTCAAGAGGAAAGGGAGGCAGAGGTTCCAATAGCAGTGGTAGGAGTCCAAATCCCTACGATCAATTCCAAGTGTGTGGAAAGATTGGATATACAGCTAATATCTGTTGGCATAAATTTGAAGAAGACTACATTCCTACCAACAACACTCATGGTAACTCACAGGGGAATCAGATTCAAGTTCAGCATCATAATTCTAAACAAGTATCAGCTTACTTGGCCACACCACAATCTGTAGGGGATCAAGCATGGTATATGGACAGTGGTGCATCTAACATGTATCCTCTGATCTCAATAACCTACATCTGAGTTCAAACTATGCTCGTAATGATATTTTGACAGTTGGTAGTGGTGAGAAACTGAGAATAGCACACATTGGCAGTATTGCACTTCACACTCCACACACTAGTCTTGTCTTAAATTCTCTCTTGCATGTTCCCAATATTACCAAACTTCTGCTCAGCATCTCTAGACTTGTGTATGATAACCCTGTTTGTGTTGAGTTTGACTCCTCTCATTGTTTTGTTAAGGATCTGAATACAGGGAAGACGCTGCTAGTAGGAGTGCTGTCTGATGGCCTGTACAAGCTCCGATACCAACTTAAATAATTAGGAAAAGGTAATCTAGAATGTTTTGTTCATAATTGACTTTCTTAGTTGTACCATTACATCATGATGGATATAAGTACTACAAACAATCTAACAAACAATATTCCTTCTACACATGGCATAGCCACTATATGACACTTGTCATATTCACAGTGTCCTAGTCATCACTCTTATCCTCAACAATGTGTAATTAGAGCCCTTCGAATAAAGACTAGACCACCGAATATATATATATATATATATATATATATATATATATATATATATATATATATATATATATATATATATATATATATATATATATATATATATATATATATATATATATATATATATCTACGGATTCGAACATTCAACGGCGTGGTATTACTTTGGCTTCTAAGTGTTTTGCGTGCCAGCAAGGGGAAGATCTTCGTCATATTTTCATTGAGTGTCCTTTTGCCCAGTCTATCTGGATCCACTTTGTGAGTCACTTTGGCCTTCGTTTCACTCCTACTACTGGGATTGTTCCTATGTTTAATTTCTGGATCAACTCTTCGGTCCACATATATAATATGCGCCTTCTTGTACCGGTAATTGTGTGTTGGGGCATCTGGACGGAGAGGAATAAGTGTAGACATGAAGATTTTTGTCCGTCTGTTCAGCGTACCAACATTCTCATTGAGAGAATGATTAGACAGGTAGCTTTCCGGAAGGCTGTTGATCGTAAACATATTGGGATTGATTGGGATGTTCCTTTTTTCAAGCCTTTCAAGGTGAAAACTCGCCCCAAGCGTCGCTTGATACAATTACGGTGGATTCCTCCCCATGTCGGTCGGATGAAGCTCAATGTAGACGGTAGTGTCAGAAATGGAGTTGCTTATGGGGGTGGAATTATTCGGGATTCGCATGGAAACTTTGTCGTTGCGTTTCATGCTTGCTTCGGCCATGGGAATGTTCTTGATGCGGAAGTGAAGGCGCTGCTCTTTGGTATTCGGTTGTGTCCACATGTTTTGCCTCTTGATATTGAGACTGATTCCACATTTGTTTCTCATGTGATATCCAGAAATCATAGTGGAGGTTGGCCCCTCTGCATCTCGATTGGTCAGATTTCGGCTTGTCTTCGGGAAATACCACACAATATCTCTCATGTGTTTCGGGAATGTAATAGAGTGGCGGACAGCTTCGCGGCTATGGAAGGAGACGATATGACGTTTAATCATCTTAACGACGTGCCTGATCACATTCAACATATTATTAGTGATGATTTACATGGCCCTCCTCTTATTCGACATGTTTCAGACAACTAGGGAAGCACTCTTCACTTGTGAAAGAGGGGAGACGACTTTTCCACATCGACGTTGTCAAGTTTGGATGCGAATGGCTCCTCCAGCTTGGAAGCACCCCTCATATTCTAGTTGGGGTGCAAATCAGGTGTTTTCTATCCATCGTCTATTCACTACTTGGCACGTAGTACACTATTTCACTGATTTTTATGCTTTTATGCTGCGGGCAGATTCGGGCACCTCTTCCGGGGACATGGCCGGCGTGGATTTCTGGAAGCACCCCTATCATGATGTTAGGGGTGCAATTCAGGTGTACATGTTCCTTTATTGGATTCTTTGCATAATGATTTATTTTTTATGGCTCTCGGATTTCTATGCTTTATCCGGCGTTTGCATTTTGAGGATTCATGTACGGCTAGCTTGGACCGGGCATTTTTATTTGAAGGGGACGCATATAAGCAGAATGCTGGAGGTCGACAGTAAGGGTTCAGTGCATAGGACCGGGATTGGCATTCAACTTTGGAGGCACCCCTATCATCATGTTAGGGGTGCAATCCAGGTGTCCTTGTTCCTTTTTTGGGTTATTATCTTCTTTAGCTATTTTTGGGATTATCATCTTTCTCTGTGCCAGGTGTAACCGTGCGTTGGGTGAGTAGTACCAAGGACAAAGTGGAGAAGGAGTGGTACCGTTTTCGTTCTTCAGGCGCGTGTTCGGAGGCTTTGACTCATACCTTGGTCGGATACACGGGCTATTTTTTCCTTGGAATTGCTATGCGGATTCAACTGTGTTATCTCTTGTGCTTAAGCAAGGACAAGTATCGAGTGGAGGATAATTTTGATGTGATTGACTGTAATATTTATGGTGCCGGGATTTTGGGGGTGCATAGAGCGAGTACTCTTCCCTATGTGCTGGATTTTCCTACACTGGATTTGCCACGCATAGGGTTTAAGGAGGCCATGCTATGCACTCTATCACGTACTTGGGGCGGGCCGGGATGTGGCATTGACTTTGTAACACTTTATTCTTTTCCATTTTAATATAAAAAAAAAATTAAGCCTTAAAATATAAATATATATATATATATATATATATATATATATATATATATATCGTTAAAAACCGACCTAGAGTCTAATTATGATATATAATTCCATAATGCTATAGCCGACTTAGAGCATAATTGCATAATCTAGGCTACCGGCTTGCCGGTAGGCTTCTGTAATGACGGGCCGGCAACTTGGTAGCCCAAGTCTGATGACTCTTCAGTTCTTATTGGATTAAATTGTCCACTAAGCCTTTTAATCACCCAGTTCGAATTCTGACTAATAAAATTAAATTCTTGCAAACACTAACTAAAATCTCGACCCGCAACTCGACTCGATCCTCTGTCCCTTAATCATTTCTCATGCTCGGGAAACCTTCTCGACATGTTACTCGTCCATATATTCTGCCAAGATCGAATAACATAAGAAATAGTCTATTTTCTCGATAAATAACAATGAGAAGTCAATAATCACAAACCACGAAATGTAAAAAAAAAAACCCATTTAGCGCGCACGATTTATTCGTAAGATAAAACCATCAATTGAGCTCATATTACAAGATAAATCAATGGTAAAAAGATTATAAAGTTGATTCACACCATTTAATTATTTTTTATTAATTGAATATATGATTTAGTAAATATCCAATTTATCTATATTGCCGATTGTTGTTGTCATTATTAGAAGATAATGTCAAGATATTTCAAATAATGATGAATGTCAAAATAAATAGATAAAGGTGCTATAGATATGATTAATGTTTGAACTATATTAATTCAAGTGATAAGATAAAAGTTTATCATTAATTTTATTTATTTTTGGATTGAATTATTAGCTCATTTCTCTCCTATATATAAATGAGATGCATTGTACCATTTTTATTCATCAATAAAACAATCAATAATACAACATTTTTAGAGTCTTTTGTTGTGCTCTTCTGTTTTTCCTTATGGTATCAGAGCCACACATGCTAGGGTTCGTAAACCTTAACATTGGTGATTGGCAATGCCGGATTTCACCACGCCACATGTCGTGATAGAAATAGGGTTAAAAGATTAACTTTAAGGACCAAGAGTCCCTGTGTAAGCCTAAGGGCCGATCTCCACCTCCAAATGAGGGGGCTTCTCTGGCCGTTCCTCGGTCCACGGTAGGTTAGCCAGTACAAAATCGAGACAGGCCTACCCAGCTTGGCCATACGGACCTCGGGTGCTTGCCGCAGGTCAGCTAGAGCTTATAGTTGTAATAACACACTTATTAGATAATAATACCGAGATTACCTTCTAAGGAAAAAAGATAATTGCGGTTTAAGTTGTACTTATGGGAAACGAAAGAAAGGTCCACGATGGACACGGCCCAAGAAGGCCTAGGGCACAAATGTTCCTTATAAAAACGTTGATAAGAACTGCGGCAGACTTGATTCCAATAGACACTTTAGATACGTAGGCAACTTGGGAAAATTCTCAAGCTCAGCCTAAATCATACCCTAAAAAAGTCCTTTTCCCGGTCACACTCTTTGGTTCTTCATCCTTAATTCAGTTACCTTTAGCTTAAATAACCCGGATTTATACCCAACGGATTCTACTTCGTCAATTGGCGCTAATATGAGGGCCTTCTACTGGTATTTTGTTAAGGTTCAAGAAGCTCAATAATGATGTCAAAATCTCGAGAATATCAAACATTGAATACGAATAGGACCATGCTTGCTGAGGGCAATGATGGTGAGGGCAGCTTGTTGGACAATGTTCGAGCCTCCATAATCAATACAATTTGTGGAAGCCATAGAGAGAACAACATCAGGACTGCTGATTCCCTCACTAAAAGACCGCGACTTTCTGGTGAAGTGGCCTATGGTCCAGGAGACCCCCTTCCTTTGACGGTGAATAGCGAAGGACTTGTAATCACAGTCGTGATTGATCGAAACCTAGTAAAATGAGTTTTTATAAACACTGGAAGCGCGGTAAACATACTATATAACCATACCTTCCAAGCAATGAAACTAGAGAACAGAGAGTTAACGCCCGTGTCAACACCATTATTTGGTTTCGCCGGAACGTCGGTCCTACCTATAAGGATGATGGAGCTAGCTACTACCTTTGGCCAAGAGCCAAGAAGCAGAACTCTGAGGATCAGTTACACCATCGTTCGAACTACATCGCCATATAATGTTATTTTGGGACGACCATATTTAATCAATCTCCGAGCTGGCATCTCCCTAGCTCACAACATCTTCAAGTTCCCCGCCTTGGATGGGTCAGTGGTGATTAGAGGGGACATGGGAGCAGCTAAGGGCTCCCCCATTCCATAGTCCCTTAGCTGTTGTCTGATCCATAGTACTTGTGCACAGCAACTGCCTGCTGCTATATATTCTGCTTCAGCTGTTGATGTAGTTATGGAGTTTTGATTTTTGCTGAACCATGAAACTAGTCTGCTGTCTAGCATTTGACAAGTTCCAGAGGTACTTTTTCTATCTATCTTGCATCCAGCATAATCAGGGTCTGAATATGATATTAACTTAAATCCTCCATCCTTTGGATACCAAATTCCAACATTGATGGTGTTTTTCAGATATTTGATTATTCTTTTTGGCTGCTAGAAGGTGTGATTCCTTTGGTTGAGCTTGAAATCTTGCACATGCTCCTACTGCAAATGCTATATCAGGTCTACTTGCTATTAAATAAAGTAAGGATCCAATGATTCCACTATAATGCTTCTGATCTACATCATTTCCATTTTCATCTTTTCCAAGAACAACTCTTGCACACATTGGTGTTTCTGATGTCCCACTTGTGTCCATGCCATACTTGTGTATCAAGTCTTTTGTGTACTTGGCTTGATTGAAAAAGATGCCATCTTTCATTTGCTTGACTTGTAGTCCAAGAATATAGTTCAGTTCTCCCATCATGCTCATCTGAAATTTTCTTTTCATTAAGTTTGCAAATTTCTCACATAGCTTTTCATCTTCTGATCCAAAAATGATGTCATCAACATAAATTTGGACTAATAGAGTGCTTGTTCCTTCCTCTAGCTTGAAGAGAGTCTTGTCAATGGTTCCTTTGTTGAATTCATTGGTGATCAGGAATTGTGATAGTGTTTCATACCAGGCTCTGGGTGCCTGTTTGAGTCCATAAAGTGCCTTTTTGAGCTTGTACACTTTATCTTCTTTCCCTTTGAGTTGAAAACCAGGAGGTTGTTCCACATATACTTCTTCTTCCAAAAGTCCATTTAGGAATGCACTCTTGACATCCATTTGGTAAACTTTGAAGTCTTTGTGGGCTGCAAAAGCTAGAAATAGTCTGATAGCTTCCAATCTTGCTACTGGTGCAAAATTTTCATCATAATCTGTGCCTTCTGCTTGAGAATAGCCTTTTGCTACTAGCCTTGCTTTGTTTCTGACAACTGTCCCTTGTTCATCCATCTTGTTTCTGAATACCCATTTTGTTCCAATGATGTTGACTGTGTCTGGTCTGTCAACAAGTCCCAGACCTCATTTCTTTCAAATTCATTTAGTTCTTCTTGCATAGATGTAATCCAGTCAGCATCTTGAATTGCATCATGTATTGTCTTGGGTTCCACTTGTGATAGAAAACATGTTAGCATATTCCCCAGTTGTCTTCTGGTTCTGACTCCTGTATGAATGTCTCCAATGACTTGTTCTTCAGGATGGTCTCTTAACCAGTTAAGGTTAGGTTGAGTTGTTCTTGACTTGGTGCTTCCACAACTTCAGTTTGTACATAAGCTTCATGTTCTTGTTCAAGTGCCTCTTCTGTTGTATGTACTGGTGGCTCATCTCGATTTCCAAAATTGTGATTCATAATTGTAGCTGGTACTGTTGTATTCATATAAACTTGCCTTTGTGCTGCTCCTTCTTCTTGTTCTTGAAGGTCTTCACCATTGGTGTTTGGTTCATCAAAGACTACATGAATTGACTCTTCAATCACCAGGGTTCTTTTGTTGAGCACTCTGAAGGCTTTGATGGTGTCTGAATATCCCATAAAGATTGCTTCATCAACTTTTTCATCAAAAGTATGTAGCTGATTCCTGTTCAAAACAAAGCATTTAGATCCAAACATATGTAAGTGTGAGATATTAGGTTTTCTTCCATTCCATATTTCATATGGAGTTTTTCCTTGATGTTTGTTGATGATTGATCTATTTTGAGTATAGCATGTTGTATTTGCTGCTTCAGGCCAAAATCTCTTTGGCAAACATGCTTCTGCAATCATTGTTCTGACTGTTTCTTTGAGTGTCCTATTTCTTCTTTCTGCTACGCCATTCTGTTGTGGAGTCCCTGCTGCTGATAGTTGATGCAGTACTCCATTCTCTTCACAATAGGTTCTAATTATTTCATTTAGGAACTCTGTTCCTCTATATATCTGATATGATCTTTATGATCTTCAGTTCTTTTTCATTTTGAATTCTTCTTAGCAAATCTGGCAGCCTCTTGAGTGTCTATCTTTTCTTGTTCATGAATATGGTCCAGGTGAATTTTAAGAAGTCATCTACTACCACTATGGAGTGTATTTCTTTCCACTTACACTTACTGGTGTGACTGGTCCAAACAAATCCATATGTAACAGATGTAGGATCCTTGTTGTTGATTGTTAGGGATTTGACTTGAAAGAACTTTTGATTTGCTTCCCTTTTTGACATGCATCACAAAGACTTTCTTTCTTGAATATGATCTCTGGTAAGCCTTCAACCAACTTGTTCTTTGATTGTGTGTTGATGGTTTTGAAGTTTAGATGATTCAATCTTCTCTGCCAAATCCAGTTGGTTGATTGTTTACTTTTGACAAGCAAACATGTTTCTGCTGTTGTTTTCTTCCAATCTACCACATACATGTTGTTTCTCTTCTTCCTGCAAGTACAGCTGTTTTGGTTTGGCTGTGAATCACTTTGCATCCTTCCTTGTTGAAGTGCACATTGTAACCTTTGTCAAAGAATTGACTGATACTCAGTAGATTGAAATTCAGTCCTTTAACATAAGCCACATTTTGAATCTTCAAGCTGTTTTTGATCATTATGCCTTCCCCCTTAATTTTATCAGGGTTTTCTTTGCCTCCAAACGTAACTTTGGGTCCATCAAAAGCTTTAAAGTCAGTGAGCCATCCTTGATTCCCGGGCATGTGTCTGGAACATCCATTGTCTATGTACCAGACATCCTGCAAAACAAATTAATTTTGTTTAGGTAACCAACACTGTTTGGGTCCATGCCTGTTAGCAGTCATGCCTCCTACTCCAAGTGTGTATCCAAAAGATCTTCTCTTTGGATAGTGAAGTCATCAACTTCTTATGTATAAGGCATGGCAGAATATCTTCTGATCTTTTCACTAAAGGTATTCTGATACTTTTCTCTACTTTTTGGTGCATTTGCATCCTTTTTCACTCTCCAATATGTAGAAGGAACTTTATTTTCATGCTGCTTCTTGTGTCCGGGAATATGCCTTGGCTGGCTTTTCTTGAACACATGATGCATGTTATGGAATGGTTTCGTCTTATATTTTGGGGGTGTAATGTTCCAATCATCTTCAGAGGGGTAAAGTCTTTCGTTACCTTTCTGAACTCCTTTGCCTTTACTTGGCTGGATTGATGATTTATTCTGCTGTTTCACTACACTAGGTTTTGACTTCACCGGTGCAGGATGAGTGGTAGAAACTATGACGTGTCCTTTTCTGAATTTTGGTCCATTGTTGGTCCTAGATTCAAATTTGGGTTGACCATTATTTCTATTGTCATCTTGACTGTTGTAGCCAAGACCAGATCTGGATCCAAACCTTTTTGGGGGTTTGTAAGCTGGTGCACTAAGTGGTGCAGTGGTGATCTTAACTGGTAGGGAGATATTCTCAACTGGTCTTTCAACATTGGATGGGTGATCATCTGCTGTTTTTTGATCAGTTGAGTGGATCTCCTTACTAGTTTGTTCAGCTTTTACTTTGTCCAGTTCTTTCATTAATCTTTTATTTTCCTTTCTTAGATTCTTGCATTCTTGTTCAAGAATTTCATGATTCATCTCAATTTATTCAAATTTACTCATGAGATTTTGGATTAGGTTTGCAGAATCTAGTGTAAGAATAGAAGATTGTGCAGTGTCAGATATGGATGCACTAGATGATGAGTGTGAGCTGGATGTTACCTCAGTTTCATTAGATTCTTTAGCCATAAGGCATAGGTAAGCTTTTTCATTGTCTGAGCTGTCAGCTTCATCATCATCTCCAGAATCATTTTTAGATGATTCTTCATTCTTTTCACTGATAGTTTCAGCTTTGAGTGCCTTCTTGCTTTTCTTCTGATCATTTGTCTTGTATTTCTTCTTATCCTCATCTTTGTCTTTTTCTTTAGGGCAATCAGCCTTGAAATGACCTTTCTTCTTGCAGTTGAAGCATCTTTATTCATCATCCTCTTTTTTCATGTATTTGCTTGTGCTAGACTTCTTGTATGATGATGATCCTGCTTTGAATTGCTTCTTCTAGCTAAATCTGTCAAAATGTTTTACCAGTAAATCTACATGTTCCTTCAGCTCTTGTGTCTCTTTGTTGTTTGCATCAGCTGTGTTACTTTGCTGGGGTGCAATTAGTGCACTGGCCTTATGTGCCTCTGCTTGTGCACTATCTTCGCCGTTCAACTCAAATTCATGAGCCTTCAGTTGAGACATTAGAGTTAAGGTATCAGTGTTTGCAAGATTTGTTGTTCCTCTGATTACTTATGTGATGATCTTCCATCTTTCAGGTAAGCCTCTCAAGATCTTGAGGCACACTTCTTTCTGTGGATATGTGTGTCCAAGTTGTTGCAGTTCACTGATGATGCTTGAGAATCTGTTGTCCATTTGATCAATGGTTTCACCAGCCTTCATTTTGAAGTTTTCAAATTTCTATTTTGCAATAGACAATTTGTTTTCTTTAACTGCTTCTGATCCTTTATTGATCAGTGCCAATTTCCCACATCTCATTTGCTGTTTTGCAATCTTTGATCGTCATGAACATATTACTGTCCAGAGTTTTCAAAATCATGTCTGTTGCAACAAAGTCAAGGTTTGCTCTTCTCTTGTCATCCTTGGTCCAATCTTTCTTGAGTTTGTCTATTACTTTTCCTTGATCTGCTCATGTGGATACCACAGTTGTGATCTCGATTGGGCCATCATTAATTACATCCAGCATCTCCTCATGAGTTGCTGCAAGATGAGACAATATTATTATTTTGTATTCATCAAAATTATTAACATTGAGTATAGGTACCTTTGACATAAAATTTGAGGAATCCATAAATACAAATAAGAGCTATATATATAGAAAGCACAAATTTGAGAACTACTTTGAAAATATATGATCTCTTTGTTACCAGAAATTAGATCTGAACAGGTTCTGATACTAGGAACACTGCCCCGATACCAATTGTTGGTCCCAGAGAAGGGTAAAACTATAGTCAGATAGGGGGTGAATGACTATAGTGGATTTTCAAAAACTTTTCTTGTATTTAAAAGCTTTTGCGCAGCGGATAAGTCTCTTCTTAAAATGTTGTTTCAAAGTAGATTATGCATTCACAAATGTAGAGTATGCAATGAAATAAAATGCTGTAAGGTAAATTGTTGAAAGTAAATAGACACAAAGGTTTATAGTGGTTCATGGTGGTGTAATCCCTTAATCCACTCTTCTCCTGTGATGATTGGAGGAATTCACTATTGTTTTCACATATACAATAGATTGATGGTTCTTGACTACATAAGCTTCAAAATCTTCAGGACTATCACTCCCTGGATTCAAAAGCTTCAGTGACTCAGTCTCTATCACTAATCCTTGAGAACAAATCTTTCAACAGCTATCAAAAAAGTTGCAACTCCTTCTCAGATTTCTCTGATTCAATTGCCTCAGTTGATGTGAATTGGATTCACAAATTTGTTGATCAATCTCAGAGCTTGATTTGCAATTGAAGTTCTGATTCCTGAGTTGATCTATAGATATTTCTTTTTAGTACAGATGGAAGGCTTTTCACTTTGACAGAGTTTCTACTTCTATTCTTATCAGACTTTTTTTTTGCTTTTCTGTCAATGCCTTCTATTTATAGCCTTGATAATCCTTGATTTGAATTTCCATCTGTTGGCTATTTAATGTGGAGAATAATCATTGATTTAATTCTTGATTCCCCCTTAATTATATTCTCCTTGTTTTCAGTGATCGGATTTTTCTTCAAACGTGAATCAGAAAATCCGTCCTTGTTCCTCAATTGATTGTGAATTTAATGCTTGATCTTCATCATTTGAAATCTGAATGAGTAAAGTTTACTTGATCGTTATTTTTCACGAGATTGATAAATAATAAAAAAAGATATTTCTAGACTCTTCTAATTTCTACCTTGAGAGCTTCCCCGGGTTACTGAGTCAATTCTAAGGTCGCAATTGAACAGACCGAGCAAGTTAGAATTGACGTAACATGAAACCTATTAAGCCAAAAGCCCCATGGAGAGCAACAAATGTCCACAGACCACCCATGGGCTGTGGAAGCATGGTCCGTGCCTACACTCTTCCATTCTTCGCTTCGAATCTTTTGCCTGGTCTAATCGCTTTCCCACTCAAGTTAGCTCAAAGTTTGCAGCTTCCAAAGGTGATCATTTATTTAGACTCGGCCTTGGCTGTTGATAGAATCCGGAGCCTCCCAGCCTGTATAATGATGCCAATCCAGAAACATCAACATTAATAGTATAGGTGCCAGCTGGAGGAGCTAACCGACTTGTGTTATTGCTAGAGAGCAATTTGGATTCTTTAGTGTTCGAAAAGCATGAAGGCATTCAGCTGTAAGAGAATCGGCTGCAGCAGCTATTTTTAGAGTGATTGCAGGGCCTTTCTTACTAATATATAGGGTTTTTCATCAGGGTGGGCAGGTTTCCCGAGTGGTGACCCGGAAATGCGGTAAGCAGCTTTTTGTTTGTTTTGGAGCGTGGGGTACGTGTGAGGGTAAATACTCCACCTACAGCTTTGATTGTTATTTCTTTTGCAGGAGGTATGACATCATTCCTTGCGGCAACCACTGGAATATTACAGAACGATCTAAAGAGGGCTCAGACTTCTTACGGTAAGGCCAATGCACCAACCAGAGCCAACCAGCGTGGTGGCGAACACGCTGTGCTGTAAGCTAAGCACGAGAAAGAAGTTCCAGAGGGTAACCCCCAACGTTAAAGTATCGAAATGCGTGTGCGGGAGAAAATGTGCCAACTCTAAAATGGATTCGGGGGAATTGGGCTTCAACCATTATAGTATCCTCTCCTTTCAGTCGAGTGGCTTACGCTTCTCTCACATACGTTCGAGTCTATTTCATAACCTCGACTTATCAGTCGAGCGGCTTACGCACCTCTCACATGCGTTCGAGCATAAAATCCTCTTTTTGCTTCTGGCAAAGCTTCTACTTCTACCTTGCTTGCTTCTCTCATACTTGCTTGCGTGAAGGCTTAGAGTCCTCAAACTCTTCGTGCAATTCAATACCTTATTCCTCACGTACGTGGGTTCGGTCCTCCAAGGCCTGTTAGATCTCTCTTCAACCTGTTCATACGAATGGTTAAGTGATTCTTCTGACTTGGCTGTTTGGTTCTTCCTTCACTCCTCTGTCTTTACTCAGCCGAAAGTCATTTGACTTTACCGGTTTACTGCATTGTTGTTTTCTCCCATTCTTTGGTGTACTTTTTGTACTTCACTGATCCTTGATTTGGGTGAGATCAGTGTACACCATATTTGATACCATATTTCATTACTTAGACTTATCCAAGGTCATCACAGACTTCTTTGGTTATAAGTCAGACCATAATGTCTTCATTGCTTCTCTGCTGGTGCTTGACTGGCTTCACTCTGCCGAATATATGTTCTTACTCAGCCATCCTACCAACTAGTACAATACTTGTCTGACTCAACTTATACAACATGTCAGACTCTAAGTAAAGACTTATACAGAAAATTCTAACTTATTTCAGGCTTGCTATAATAGCTAGTATGGCCATCATCAAAACAAAATAAAATGTTCCTAACAGAAGCTATAAAGAAACGGTTGGAAAAGGAGAAAGAAGCGATCCAGCAAGAGCCTGAAGAGAACCTTAAGAAGTATAGTACGTATCGTCCAGGTGAGTTCCCATGTGAGTTAATTGATATATCGTCTTCGGATTATGATTCTGATGATCCTGAAGAGGATCCTGACACGATGTTTTCTGAGCCTGAGGATTACCCAGACTAAGACACCGTGGTAAAGTTAGAAGACCCTGGCACGTTCAGACTCCCGATTTCTGTTAATGGTATATCAGTAGGATTAGGTCTCTGTGACTCTGGCTCGAGTTGCAACATTCTACCCTTTTCCCTCTGTCAAAAGATCAAGCTTCCGGTCGTAATGAATCAAACCAAGACCATGACATTCGTTGATAGAACTAGAGACATGCCTGCTGGTCTGCTTAGAAAGTGTACAATTAAGGCAGGAGGGTTCACGTATACTATTGCCTTCAAGGTCATAGATGTACCTGAGGACCCAAGTGCCCTAGTTTTGTTAGGGAGACCTTTCTTAGAGACAAGTAGGGCGGTTATGGATTTTGATAATGGGGATATTACTCTAAGGTTGAATAATGACGCTGTATCTTTTAAGATCTTAGAACCCCTAGAAAACCGACCGGAAAGTTGCAAGATCATGTATGCTTCAGGAAAGGTGGAAATTATGGAGATCGAGGGGCATAAGAATAGAGAAGTTGTAGTAGAAAGCATTGAGCAAGAATTTATGAGACTAATGCTGAGAGAAAGAGAAGAGAAGGACCCCGACAAGATGCTCACGGAAGCTAGTCCTTCGTGTTGCGTAGTGAACGAGTTGAGCTAAAAATGGAAAACGTGGAGTCCTTGGGTCTAAAGCCTAAATCTCGATGTAGAGGTAGACCTAGCATGCAAGCTAAAAGGGAGAGGCGTGCTAGGAAGAGAGCTCAAAAAGGTTCTATAATGGTACAGACCTCTGGAGCGAAAGTTTGGCGAGTTAAAGCTCCAACCCTTGAATGATCGGAGATCTGAAGAAAGTCGAGCTGGCGACTATAAACTCAGAACTAATTCTTTAAACCCTTACGTAGATTAGGAATGAATAAAAGTAGCCAGATGAAAGGACGAGCTTTTTTTCATCCTACCGCACCCTTAGACTTGAAACCGAATGGTTGTGGAAAGGTTTTTTTTACTCGCTGCGGATTCTACTAAAATATGTTAGGTTTTGAGTTGGGAATAGCAATGGAAAGAGTAAAGGTCTAATCAATTTGAGATCAGAATTGAGCAGAGAGGTCATAGTGTGTAGTGAAGGCAGAAAGAAAAATCAGGGAAAAAGTACCCCCGGTAAACCCCAGGTTACCACCGATTTACCGAGGGTGGATTTTCCGATTTCTGAACGTCAGGTTGTAAAGCTGAATTTTTAGAGACACGTGGAGGACACACGTTGCACCAGATACGGTCAGTCAGCAGAAATGCCACTCTTTTTTTCCCTCTTTTCAAAATTTTCTCCTTTCCCACACTCCACTATAACTCTACCTCAATCGCATCAATCACCTCCTCGAATCCCTCACCCTAATAACTTCTCTACCCACTATCCCACTAAAACCATCCACATTCACTCACTTTTTCCTATTTAGACAACCCATTCACCACCATTTTCATCATTCTTATCACTATCATCTCTTCCATTCATCAAACTTCTTCCATTCCTTCATCCTTTCTAAAAATCGGCCACCATCACCATCATTATCACCACCAAACCACCATCACAACCAAACCATTTCCTTCCATTTTTCCAAACCCTAAACACCACATCCAACACCCCTGTTGCTGATTTGTATTGCTGCTGCAACAGTGAAGTGCTGCAGTTCTTCTTCTTCCATTACCAGAAGCACAGTCCTAGAAAGAAATCAGACAAAGTTCTGCCGGTAAACCGTACTATTCCTTCGGTTTACCGAGGGTCAGTTTTCAGAATCAGCTTCATTGTCAGGTTGTATTATCATTCAGGATGGGTCCAAAGCGTAGCCATTCAGCTGTTCGTCCCAGTGGTTATCAGACTGTCTATGGAGATGCCAACACTTTGATAGATGGGGTTGAGCAATTCCATTATTTGGCTATCTACGAGTCGTTCCAAGGGCATTGGAACGCAAGACCAGTGGCTCGAGAACGAGGGATAGACTTGGATGACTGCGGTTCGATTTTTCCGGGTGCCCTACAAACACAAGATATATTGGACATGGCTGAGGCACCGGCCCGGTTCAACACCACGGTGGTAAGGGAATTTTATTCTTATGTTTTGCATAACCCTGGAGCCACATATGCTATTGTTCGTGGTATCAAGGTTGACTTCTCTATCAAGCGGATCAACGCTCATTTTGGGGTTAGACATCCACCGGTGGGCCCGGATGAGTACACACCCTCGAGTGACATTGAAGATCTTGAGAGGATGGAGATGATAGCTGAGTTCTTTGGGGTGCAATGGAAGCGCAATCCTGCTGGAGCCCCCACCATCTTCCTAGAAAATGAGTTATCCTGGGCCCGGAAGATGGTTAATATATTTGTTTGTGCCCGACTGCTACCGACTAAGCACACAGTCTTTGTCACCACCAAGAGGGCGGAATTAATGTTTTATCTGGACCAGGGATCACCAATCAACATCGGTCTTCTGATGCACAACCGTATCCACGAGCTTGCTGCCGCTTCTGAGCACGAGTTGTTACCATACGGGCCGATGATTGATATGTTTACTTTGAAGGACGAGGTGAAGATGCTTGTCAGTGATGATTGGGAAGACCCTGAGCCGAAGCTCAGCTGACAGTCAGTTTCGAGAGTACACAGACGGGTTAGAGCAGAGAGGGAGCGTACTCCGGTGCATGGAGCACCGAGGACTCAGAGAGCCTTGCTTGAGGAGCACTCGCGAGAGATTGCCAACCTACATCGCAAGATGGATCAGATTATTGACTTTCTAGGAGTTCTGCCTGCTACCCCTCCACTTAGGACTGCCCCTCTTCATAGAGCATCCTCTTCCACCGCTGCTGCCTCCAGTTCTGGTCCACCTCCCGGTTTTGAGCATAGAGACGACTAGGAGGACTATTCTGATGAGGATTAGTCTTTTTCTTTTTATTGTTGTTTTCCATTCTCTTGTTTTTATTTTTTATTTTTTCTTTCCTATCTAGTTGATGTAGAGGAATTTTATACAATAATGATTTTGTCGGCTTAATTTTTTTTGGAGTTATTTATTTTCTCTTTTACTGCCGCTCTTTTATTATGCAGTTTCTTGTCACCACTATTCTTCTTGGTTTGTTTGAGTTATTTAGCGCAGATTCTTCATGGATTACTTACGTGAGCCCGATGATTTATACGACGATCCGATTCTTCTATGGTTCCACGCTTAACCGAAGCTAAGTTCCTTTTCATTTATTTTCCATCTTACACATTGGGGACAATGTTTCGATTAAGTGGGGGGTAAGGGACGTCCTTAGCTTCTTAGCATTATATTCCATGAATTGCGTGATTATCTTGATTCTCTTTGATGCACGATTCACCACTTAGACTTTGATTCGTTTCGACAGAATTTCAAAAAAATTAGGATATCGTTGATCTTTTCGAGTTAATTGACTTCATCTTTGTTTTACTTTGTACGAGTGAGAGTAAATGCCCACTTCTGAAGTAGTGGCGTAATAAGCGCATATTCTGTTATGAGCCACCATTTTAAGCACGTATAACTCACTTCCATTGGTGTGTAGTCGATAACATATTGCTTTGACTAGAGTTGACCCTGGCTTCATCACGAATCATGTTCCACCAATGCTTAGAAAGGCAAGGGAATTTCGGATTCGGTAGTTTATCATGAGTGGGGCCTTGAGGATAGATAAATCAATGAGAGTTTACCCGCCAAGAAAGAGAAGTGCATTGAAATATATATGTAATATTCCGATTATCGGGAAAGGGCAGACGTGTCATTTTGTGAAAACGAAATATTGGGTTCGGTTCCTTTTATTCGGAGTTTAAGTATTTTATATATATATATCGAGATATATGAATAAATTAAGGAAAAGAAAATCTGATTAGTAAGGGTAATTAAAGAAAATAAGGATTTAGGTTAATTATTGGGAATTTTCCTATTTAAGGAAAATAAACCCAATCAGTTTCTCTAACCTTTTGAATCAGATTTTCCACCTCCTAATCTTTATTCCTGCATGTGAGAGTAAGGATTAGGGCTGAGAGATTTTCTTTCAATCGTTTTCATATCAGAGTAGAGCAACGGGATCGTCGTGAATAGAGCGTCGATTCAACATCAGAAAGTTGGAGCTTTCTTAAGGTATGTTTAAGCCCTAGTTTTGTTCTTGTTCAAGTTTGACGGATTCAAACTCATCACATCGTAGTTTGTTGTGATTAGAAGCTTGTGATCGTATCTAATTTGATTATGGTTTGATCACATAGGTTTCTGTAGAAAAAGGAGCAAGTTACTGCAGTTTTTCTGAGTTTTGGATTTGGAATTAGCTTGCTAAAAGGTAAGAAAATCTTCCTACAATCTAATTATAGTTTAGAGTAGTTAGGTAATGTTTTTGAAGCGTTTTCATATCAAGGTTCTATATAGATGTTGATTATGGATTAAGGGATGTTAAGATCTGAGAAAGTTGTGTTTTAATGTTATAAATCATGTACAATATGTTTGGAATCGAGTAGAGATCGTAGAGAGATGAAAATCAGGTTATTAGGGTTTTTTTTACGTAGAATGCGTACGCATTGGCTAGCAATGCGCACACATTCCTGGTACAGGATGGCCTAGGTTAGTTATAGCAGGATCAATGCGTACGCATTCAAGGGAATGGACACACATTGTTGGTTCAGAGTTGTGCAGGATACCCCAGCATGAACAATGTGCATGCATTGGTTGGGCAGTGCCTTTAGCTTAGGTTCTGGTCAGGGATTGCGCACGCATTGATAACAATGCGCACGCATTGTTTGAACAGAGAGTTATCAGCATGTTTCAAGCAGGGAATGCGCACGCATTCCATAAGGATGCGTACGCATTGCCTCAGTTTTTAATTAAATGATGTTTAAACCTTTTAATGAGATGTTAAATGTTGTAACTTGACCTAATAACACTAATTAAACATGAACAAGCCTCGATTGAGTTTCTGATGCGTTTGGTTCCGGCACCGGACGTACTCTTAAAGGAAGTTGAAGTTCGGGACCTTCGGAAGGGCATGAAAGGGCTTGTGCTTTGATGAACTAGAGTTCATCAATGTCTGTGTAATTGATAGGATGTGATGTCTAGCTGTTTAAGTGAGGGAGTATAGTTGATAAGGTGAGTTTATTCTTAAAACACTTAAGTGGCTAGTTAATGCACATTAATAATTACATAAGTGTAGTAAAAGCTAAAACGTCACTTATTCTCGGTTAGGCACTATTTCATATCGGCGATGTGATACGTTCATAAAAGGTGGACAACGCTACTGGCTCAAAAGGCTGAAGGGTAGTGGAGGAAATCCATCGAATGTATATGCATACCAAGGGGATCCCGGGACTACCGGTGCTAATCACCATAGTTGGCAAGTATATCTCGTGGTGGAATTTTCATCATGCACAGTGCCCTTGAGTAATGATGTAACCAAGATAAGCTAAGCTAGAAACATATAGTCATGACGTGTCGATGGGCATGAAATGAACCCTACATTGAGTTGGTCTTGTAAAGATAATCCTTTTATTAAAACTCGATAATAAACCATAATTAAATTGTAGCTTCTACTTCTTACTATGTACAATGTACTTACCTCAAATGCATGTGTATTTATGTGTTTGGGGGAGAGAAGACGAACATGTAAATTCAGAGTTCGTGGAGGACTTCGATTACGAAGTTTGAGGATGCCGGAGTTGAAGAGTTTCATTATTTATGTTTTTATTTATCATTTGTTAGACTTGGAAGTTTGTAGGAAAATTTTTAGTTTTCTTTTAGTACATTTTGGAGTTCGTACTTTTGGTTTTAGATGATTCTTTTTCCAATGTAATAATGTTACATTTCCTTCTTTAGTTATTGAGTTTCTATTCTTGGTTATTTGAAAAAAATTACCCGAGTCTTTTGCTTCCATTTGCTTTATTTTTGAAACGACGTAGTAGAGGCTTACGTATAAAGTGAATTTATTTTATTTTATACATGCCGAACGTTCCTTTTCCGGATAAGGACTCGGTGTCCGGGAACAGGGCGTTACAGTTGGTATCAGAGAGAAGCGTCTTTTAGGATTCCTTTCTTTTAAGATAAGATTTCTTTAGATCTCTTAGTAACGTTTTGGTTTTCTTTGATCATCAGGATGGTGTTCACTAGAACTGGAGCAGGTGCAGAAGCATCAGGAGTACGACGAGAGAGTCCAACACCAGTTGTAGGAGGCGGTTTTGTGAGGCAGAATCCTTCACCTCATCCGAGCCCCACTCCACCCCCTCATACTGCGACCCCTACTCCATAATCTCAGCGGAGCATGTCACCACGACCACACCAAAATCCTACACCGTGACCTCAATCGAGATACACCTACATTTATGGAGAACCCGGGGAAGCCCCCATCCGAGTTACTGTGTTAGGGGACATTCCACTAGTCTCCGTTCCCCCAGCAACCTGCGTTTATCCTCCACCAGTTAGTTTTTATCCTCCACAGGTAAGCCACTCCTCTCCACTAGTGTTTCATCATCAGCATCAGCAAACTTTCTACCCTACTCCACTAGGTCACACTCCACGACCTACTATACCTCCTTCACCCCATTTTGACCATCAGCAAGGCTTTGGTTACCCACCCTTTGGTTTCCACCAACCTCAGCATACACCACAACAACACCAGAGTTTTTACCCTTATCAGACTGAGCCCTAAGTGATTCCACCCTACCCTCAACAACCCTAGTTCCAGCAAGAAATACCTTATGGATACCCTCTAGTTTATCCACCAGTCCCACCATTTAGACCAGCGTTTGAGCAAGCACCACCAGTGGATTGGTATACAAGACTGAGAAGAAACAGAGTTCAGGATTTCTATGGGAACGTGGAACATTCTAAGGCTGATGAATGGCTAAGGAGTTTTGAGAAGGCCTGTAGGAACATAAATGTTCCTGAATCTAAGATGGCCCAATTGGCAGTTGGATTTCTTTTGGGTGCAGCTGAAGCTTGGATCGATGCGATGCAGAGCGGCAATGGGAAATTAAAGTGACAAATTGGGAAAGCTTTAAGGCCATGTTTTATAAAGAATATTTTCTAGCAACAATATAGGTAGACAAGGTAAGTCAGTTTTTAAAGCTTAAGCAGGGTAATTACTTGACGGTATCTCAATACACCAACAAGTTTAACGAGTTGGGAAGGTATTACCCCGAGCTGATGAAGGTAGAAAAGAGGAAGATGGCACTCTACAAACAAGGGTTGGCCTATGAAATACAATCTGGTATGTTGGGTTTCACAGCCAAGAATATGGCAGAACTTCTGAATAAAGCCCTGGATGTTGAGACTTTCAGGAAGAAGGCCACCATGGTTATTGGGAATAAGAGAATTTCGGAGCAATTCAAGGCAATTATTGGGGAGCACCGCAATAGAATGCTACGAAAACAACAGCCCCTGCAGCAAGTAAACCTCCAACCGGATCACCGCTTTGCCCTAAGTGCAACCGGAACCACCCAGGGGAGTGTAAAGGTAGTACTAGCGGCTGCTACTACTGCAGAGATCTAGGGCACTTTGCTAAGATGTGTCCAACAAAGGGGAGCACGAGTAATCAGAAGCAAGGAAGTGGAAAAGGCGGCCCGAGTCGCCCTGTTCGAGTGTTTGCAATGGATGCTGAGATGGCTGAACCAGACGATAATGTTATGTCAGGTACCTTTATTGTTTATTTTGATTTATTAGAGTACTTTTATGGCACGATTTAAATCATGTTGTATTTGTATTTAAATAAATGAATTCACATCCTAGGTACAATAATATTAGACAACTTAGCGGTTACGGCATTGTTCGATACGGGAGTGTCTAACACTTTTGTGTCAACTAAGGTAGCTAAGAAGTTTAACTTACCAATGGAAACTTTAAGAAACACTTTGGAAATAACAACACCTTTAGGAAAAGTGACTAAGGTAGCCAAGTTGATGCCTCAAGTGGATGTACGAGTAGGAACGTATCGTTGCAAGTGTGACTTTACGATTTTAGACTTTTCGGATTTCGATGTAATTCTTGGAATAGATTGGCTATCCAAGAATTATGTTCACTTGGATTGTAGAGAAAAGAGAGTGACCTTTAAGATACCCGGGAAATTAGATAAGACTTATCAAGGTAATGTTTACAAACCAAGTAAGAAGCGTCACCCTATAATTTTAGTAGTTAAAGCAATAAGAGCTTGTCAGAAAGGTTGTGAAGGCTACTTGTTGTACGCAGTGAATGTGGAACAAGTGAAGCCTAAGTTAGAGGAAACCCATGTAGTAAAGGAATACCCTAAAGTATTTCCAGAAGAGTTACCGGGAAACATGCCGGATAGAGAGATCGAGTTTGAGATCAAGTTGATACCAGGAGCGGCACCAGTTGCTAAGGCACCCTATAGAATGGCACCGGCTGAATTGTAGGAGTTGAAAGCTCAACTTAAGTATATGCTTGAAAGAAACATAATTCAGCCTAGTACTTCGCCTTGGGAGCCCCAGTTCTGTTTGTTAAGAAGAAAGATGGTAGCATGAGGATGTGCATGGACTACAGAGCCTTGAACAATCTTACCATGAAGAATAAGTACCCTTTGCCAAGAATTGATGATTTGTTTAACCAGTTGCAAGGCAAGAGAGTGTTCTCAAAGATTGATCTCAGGTCGGGTTATCATCAGTTAAAGATCAAGGTAGCAGATATACCAAAGACGGCTTTCAGTACGAGGTATGGACATTATGAGTTCTTAGTCATGCCTTTTGGACTCACGAATGCTCCATCTGCATTTATGGATTTAATGCAGCGTGTTTTCAAGCCATACTTGGACAATTTTGTGATAGTATTCATATATGACATCCTAGTATACTCAAAGGATGAGAAGGAACATGGAGAACACTTAAGGATAGTGTTGGATACTTTAAGGAAGAACCAATTGTATGCTAAGTTTTCCAAGTGCGACTTTTGGTTGGATGAAGTTAGTTTCTTGGGTCATGTCATTTTTGGAGATGGCATCAAGGTTGATCCGGCAAAGATTGAAGCAGTTGAGAAGTGGTCCAGACCGACTACAGTTTTAGAGGTTAGAAGTTTTCTCGGTTTGGTTGGCTATTATAGGAAGTTTGTTCAGGACTTCTCAAGGATAGCTACACCACTTACTCAGCTCACTCAAAAGAATGTGAAGTTCAAGTGGACTAGTGAGTGTGAAGAGGATTTTCAAACGTTGAAGAGGAAGTTGACTATATCCCCAGTTTTGGCAGTTCCGGAGATCTTTGATAACTACGACGTTTTTACGGATGCTTCGGGACATGGTTTAGGTTGTGTGTTGATGCAAGGAGGAAAAGTAATTGCCTATGCATCGAGACAGTTGAAGGTGCATGAAAAGAATTACCCAACACATGACTTAGAGTTGGCAGCAGTAGTGTTTGCCTTAAAGACCTGGAGGCACTACCTGTATGGAGTTAAAGCTAGGATTTTCACCGACCATAAAAGTTTAAAGTATTTCTTCACTTAAGAGAATCTGAATATGAGGCAGAGGAGATGGTTAGAGTTCATAAAGGATTACGATTTGGATATTCACTACCATATGGGTAAAGCCAATGTGGTGGCTGATGCTTGGAGTAGAAAACCGGTGTTTACAGTTTCAAGCGTTGAAGATATGGCAGAGAGGTTAGATGGGCTGAGAATCTGAAGTTTTGATCAGATGGAAGACCGGCAGTTTGTGGCACCGTTGTTAGCAAGATCGGAGTTGATGGATGATATTCGGGAGAAGCAAGATGAAGATCCAGTTTTGGCTGATTTAAAGCGTGTTGTAAGAGAAAAGCCTACAGTAGGTTATGTGTTAGATAAGAATGGGAACCTTTGGTACCAGGATCAGTTGTGTGTGACCAATGTTAGTGATTTGAGACAAAGAGTTATGGAAGAGGCACATAGGATTGCTTTTGCGGTTCATCCAGGAGCTACTAAAATGTACAGAGACTTGAAGGAAAAGTTTTGGTGGCCCTCGATGAAACTGGAAATAGCTAAGTTCGTAGTAGAGTGTGATACTTGCCAGAAGGTTAAAGCAGAGCATAGAAGACCAGGAGGAATGTTTAAGCTGTTGATATCCCTGAATGGAAATGGGATAAGATCACGATGGATTTTACCACCGGTTTACCTAAGACAAAGGGCGGACATGATGCAATTTTGGTGACTGTGGAGAGATTGACCAAATCCGCTCATTTCTAACCATTTAAGGTTGATATGCCCTTGAAGAAGATGACCACACTATACTTGGTTAATATAGTGAAGTTATACGGAGTACCTATCTCTATAGTCTCGGATTGAGATAGTTGGTTCATTAGTCGGTTTTGGAAAGGTTTGCAGCAGCTTTTGGTACGAGGTTGGATTTGAGTACAGCCTTTCATCCTCAGACAAATGGACAGTCAGAGAGGACCATCCAAACACTTGAAGAAATGTTGAGAGCTTGTGTTTTGGAAGTAGGCGGATCATGGGATGATTACCTACCTGTAGCAGAGTTTTCCTACAACAACAGTTATCACGCAAGCATAGGCATGCCACCATTTGAAGCTTTGTATGGAAGAAAATGTAGAACGCCGCTGTTTTGGGATGAAGTCGGGGAAAGACAAGTCACCGGGCCGGAGTTAGTTGAACAAGCTAAGGAAAGAGTTCAGTTGGTTAAGAAGAATCTGAAGGCAGCTCAAGATA
Organism: Gentiana straminea; assembly: GCA_036785695.1. Taxonomy (NCBI): domain Eukaryota; kingdom Viridiplantae; phylum Streptophyta; class Magnoliopsida; order Gentianales; family Gentianaceae; genus Gentiana; species Gentiana straminea. The sequence goes on from JAVUPR010000183.1 coordinate 15,395,184, forward strand.
GACAGAAGAGTTGGGCAGATGTTAGAAGAAGGCCTTTAGAGTTTGAAGTCGGTGAGAGAGTTTATCTACGAGCTTCACCGATGGAGGGAGTGAAATGCTTTGGACAAAAGGGAGAGCTAAGCCCTAGATATGTTGGGCCTTTTGAGATTCTGGAAAGAGTTGAACCTTTGGCTTATAAACTTAAGCTACCGGAATCAATGTCAAGAGTCCATAACGTGTTCCATGTTTTGATGTTGAAGAAGTGTTTGACCAAGACGGACGTTGAAACCACAGCTGATCCGGAAGTTCATCAAGATAATCTAGCTTATGATGAGAAACCGATCAGAATTTTGGACCGTAAAGAAAAGATGATTAAGAGAAAAATGATCCCTTTGGTTTTGGTGCAATGGAGCAATCATTCACCGGATGAAGCTACTTGGGAAGTCGAGGACGATATGATCAGCGAGTTTCCAGATTTTATGGACTTACCAGGTATGTTCTAGTTTTGAGGACGAAACTCCTTTTAAGGGGGAAGGAATGTAATATTCTGATTTTTGGGAAAGGGCAGACGTGTCATTTTGTGAAAACAAAATATTGGGTTCGGTTCCTTTTATTCAGAGTTTAAGTATTTCATTAATTTTATATATATATTTCGAGATATATGTATAAATTAAGGAAAAGAAAATCTGATTAGTAAGGGTAATTAAGGAAAATAAGGATTTAGGTTAATTATTGGGATTTTTCCTATTTAAGGAAAATAAACCCAATCAGTTTCTCTAACCTTTTGAATCAGATTTTCCACCTCCTAATCTTTATTCCTTCGTGTGAGAGCAAGGATTAGGGCTGAGAGATTTTCTTTCAGTTGCTAACTCGGATTTCAATCGTTTTCAGATCAAAGTAGAGCAACGGGATCATCGTGAACAGAGCGTTGATTCAACATCAGAAAATTGGAGCTTTCTTAAGGTATGTTTAAGCCCTAGTTTTTTTCTTGTTCGAGTTTGATGGATTCAAACTCATCACATCCTAGTTTGTTGTGATTAGAAGCTTGTGATCGTATCTAATTTAATTGTGGTTTGATCACATAGGTTTCTGCACAAAGAGGAGCAAGTTACTGCAGTTTTTCTGAGTTTTGGATTTGGAATTAGCTTGCTAAAAGGTAAGAAAATCTCCCTACAATCTAATTATGGTTTAGAGTAGTTAGGTAATGTTTCTGAAGCGTTTTCATATCAAGGTTCTATTTAGATGTTGATTATGGATTAAGGGATGTTAACATCTGAGAAAGTTGTGTTTTCTGTTGTTTTTCTATTATACATCATGTACAATATGTTTGGAATTGAGTAGAGATCGTAGAGAGATGAAAATCAGGTTATTAGGGTTTTTCTGCGTAGAATGCGTACGCATTGGCTGGCAATGCGCACGCATTCCTGGTACAAGATGGCCTAGGATAGTTACAGCAGGATCAATGCGTACGCATTCAAGGAAATGCGCACGCATTGTTGGTTCAGAGTTGTGCAGGATGCCCCAGCATGAACAATGCGCATGCATTGGTTGGGCAGTTCCTTTCATCTTAGGTTCTGGTCAGGGAATGTGCACGCATTGATAACAATGCGCACGCATTGTTTGAATAGAGAGTTATCAGCATGTTTTAAGCAGGGAATACGCACGCATTCCATAAGGATGCGTACGCATTGCCCCAGTTTTTAATTAAATGATGTTTAAAACTTTTAATGAGATGTTAAACATTGTAACTTGACCTAATAACACAAATTAAACATGAACAAGCCCCGATTGAGTTTCTGATGCGTTTGGTTCCGGCACCGGACGTACTCTTAAAGGGAGTTGAAGTTCGGGACCGTTGGAAGGGCATGAAAGGGCTTGTGCTTTGATGAACTAGAGTTCATCAATGTCTGTGTAATTGATAGGATGTGATGTCTAGCAGTTTAAGTGAGGGAGTAGAGTTGATAAGGTGAGTTTATTCTGAAAACACTTAAGTGGCTAGTTAATGCACATTAATAATTACATAAGTGTAGTAAAAGCTAAAACGTCACTTATTCTCGGTTAGGCACTATTTCATATCGGCGATGTGATACGTACATAAAAGGTGGACAACGCTACTGGCTCAAAAGGCTGAAGGGTAGTGAAGGAAATCCATCGAACGTATATGCATACCGGGGAGATCCCGGGACTACCGGTTCTAATCACCGTAGTTGGCAAGTATATCTCGTGGTGGAATTTTCATCATGCACAATGTCCTTGAGTAATGATATAACTAAGATAAGCTAAGCTAGAAACGTATAGTCATGACGTGTCGATGGTCATGAAATGAACCCTACATTGAGTCGGTCTCGTAAAGATAATCCTTTTATTAAAACTCGATAATAAACCTTAATTAAATTGTAGCTTGTACTTCTTACTATGTACAATGTACTTACCTCAAATGCATGTTTATTTATGTGTTTGGGGGAGAGAAGACGAACATGTAAATTCAGAGTTCGAGGAGGACTTCGATGACGACGTTTGAGGACGCCGGAGTTGAAGAGTTTCATTATGTATGCTTTTATTTATCATTCGTTAGACTTGGAAGTTTGTAGGAAACTTTGTAGTTTTCTTTTAGTAGATTTTGGAGTTCGTACTTTTGGTTTTAGTTGATTCTTTTTCCAATGTAATAAATGTTACATTTCCTTCTTTAGTTATTGAGTTTCTATTCTTGGTTATTTGAAAAAAATTACCCAAGTCTTTTGCTTCCATTTGCTTTATTTTTGATACGACGTAGTAGAGGCTTACGTATAAAGTGAATTTATTTTATTTTATACGTGCCGAACGTTCCTTTTCCGGATAAGGACTCTGTGTCCGGGAACGGGGCGTTACAATATACATTTATAATCTCTTTGGCAATACTTTAGTCGATGGAGCGTAAGACACACGACTTTTGCATAGACCGATAAACGTGAGCCTAAGAGTAATATATGCTCGGTTCTCGATCCGCCTTGCCAGCTCAATTAATTAATGAATAACATGTTCGAGACTGGTTAGTTCGACTATGGGTTGACGTAATGTTAGATTGTCTGCATTACTACGAGGTTGTGAAAGTTATTGCACACACACATTGGCTCATAACATGAATATTGTTTAATGTGTTACTGATGGATATAAGAGGCATGATCTTAATCTTGACTTTGCGAAGCATGGTTGTTTTTAATTAACTTGTGTATTGATCAGAGTGTTGTTTTCTTTTCGCCTTTTTGTTCGGGACGACCAAAAGCTAAGTGGGGGGTAGTTGATAACGCGCTAAATGGTACTAATATTTATACCTTTATTCACCCCAAATTCTTCTCAAGAAAGGATAAATAGGCTCGTTATTATATGGAATATATGTTGAATGTTATGTGAGTGTTTCCAGGATCCTAATTCTGTATCTATGTTATTTTCTTGAAGATTTGGTTCTGTTTTGTCTCGTTTTGCGTGTTTTATAGGATGTACCGAATCTGGAGCATTGGAGAATGGATCTGGACCGAAAGAAGTGCATTGGGCTGAGTGAATGAAGTCCAAGAAGAAGCATGCTGAAGAAAAAGGAGAAAAGTAGGCCCAGTAAACCAAAGGCTAAGCCCGGTAAACCGGCGACTTGTTTGACACGAAATTGATTCTGTCGCATTATCTAGGTCGGTTAGGGTTTTAGAGAGTCATAAGTCGGCCATTGTATCTATATAAGGCCGCATCAACTGAGTATTACATACAATCTCATATCTTTTCATTAATATTACAATTACATTATATATTATTATGCAATAAAGTTATTTAAGCTTTGGAGAGTTATTTTCGGGTTTCCACCCATCTTCCATCATCTCTAGCTTGAGTAGATCGAGCTAGATCTCCATTGTTGAAGGTATGAAGCTTTGAACGTTCCTTTATTGTCTTCAATATGGTAGATCTTTTCGTATTTTTGTGTTTTAGTTAATCTACATGTTTAAAGACCCCATAATTACTTATTTTAATCGTATCAGAGCAATGTAGATCCAGAAATTAGGAAACGATAACCTCGGTAACCCGGCGGCCAATACCGGTTTACCGAGGCAATATTTAGAAAACCTAAGCTGGGATTCACTACAGCTACGTTGATCGACAGATTTAATTAACAGTAGGTTAGATCTGGCCTATCTGCTTATTTTAATCGTAAATTAACATGAAGGGCTGTTAATGAAGTGTTAATTAGTACATAGTCTAGAATGGACCATATGAACGTGCTGGTCAATGTCGACAGCTATCTAGGCGGGTTAACGGTATGAGTTAGCACTCAATATCGGCAGTTCTAGTTATTTATGGGCATGGGCTATTACGGACCAATTAAGAAGGGTAGATTGCGTATAGATTGTCTACTGCCATTGTCGGAGTAGATAGGAGTAGGGATTGCACCCGTAGCTGATAATAATAATTAAAACGAAAGCTCATGATTAATCTAAGGAAATTATGTGGGGAAGTAAACATAACGATTAACCAATCCAAGTTAGTAGATCGATGAGGAGAGGAGATGAATACCATGTTTGTTTTCTTTTATGTTATTGATGGTCAATGACCGCCACTATGTTGCTTCTTAATTAGGCTAGAATAGTTTATACTTATAGTTGCATTGTCTCTGTGGGATCGACCTTGACTCGCATTTACTATACTATGATGTACCTAGTATTTTTGCTAGTAATATCGACGTTAGTGACTTACACGCGATCAAGGACCATTCGTGAATGGTGCTCCAAACTGAGAATTGTGCAACACATTACCTCAGTAGGGTATCCCCAGGCCAATGGACAAGTCAAGCAAACCAATAGGCAGATAAAGACAGGATTGAAAAAGGGGCTAGAAGAAGAAGGAGAAAACTGGGTGGAACATCTCCCTAACACCCTTTGGGCCTATAGAACCACACCGAATTCTGCAATTAGAGAAACTCCCTTCTCTCTGGCATATGGGTGTGAGTCTGTTATTCCTGTAGAGATCGGGCTCCCATCCCCAAGGTCTGAGCTGTATTCTCAGACCGATCAAGAGAGCGAGCTCAGACACACCAAGGATGACCTTGAAGAGAGGAGGGACAAAGCCTTCATCAAGATGGCAAAATACAAACATCAACTTTCTCAATACTACAATTCCAAAGTAAAACACACCTATTTCAAGGTTGGTGACTTGGTCTTAAGGAAAAACGAGGTCAATCATCAAGGACTCCAAGGGAAACTAGACCCGAACTGGGAAGGTCCCTATGAGGTGGTGAAAGTGCATGGGAAAGGTGCCTATCAACTTACAGAAGCAGGAGGTAGAACTATTCCTAGAAGATGGCATGCTAATAATTTGCGCAAATATTACGTCTGAACAGGCTTTAGACTTAGCGCTAATAAGTTTGAATGAATAGTATTGAATATTCGAAGTCTTTCTTTCTTTGCTATCATTATGGGTTGTTTGTTCTTTTTTAATTTACAGGCCGAACCTAGATGAGACGGATAAAAGGCGAATTGTATCTAAGTCCACAGGACGGACCCACGGAGTTCTGCTGGTCGGACCAGTGTAATTGCATCTAAGTCCGCAGGACGAACCCGCTAAGTTCCACAGGTCGGGCCAGTGTAATTGTATCTAAGTTTGTAGGATGGACCCGCTGAGTTCCGTAGGTCGGACCATTGTAATTGTATCTAAGTCCACAGGACGGACCCGTTGAGTTCCGCAGGTCGGACCAGTGTAATTGTATCTAGGTCTGCAGGACGGACACGCTGAGTTCCGCAGGTCGGACCAGTATAATTGTATCTAAGTCCACAGGACGGACCCACTGAGTTTCGTAGGTTGGACCAGTGTAATTGTATGTAAGTCCACAGAACGGACCCGCTGAGTTCCGCAGGTCAGACCAGTGTAATTATACCTAAGTCCACGAACGGACCCGCCGAGTTACGTAGGTCGGACCCAGTGTTATTTTATCTAAGTCCGCATGTTGGTCCCGAGAGAAGGGTGAAACTATAGTCGAGGGGGGGGGGGGGGGTGGATGACTATAGTGGAGTTTCAAAAACTTTTCTTTTATTTAAAAGCTTTTGGGCGGCGGATAAGTCCCTTCTTACTATGTTGTTTTCAAATCGGTTTAGACAATCACGGATATAAGTTATGATGTAGGCAAATTAAATAAATGCGTAAGGTAAATTGCGAAATTAAATTGACACAAGGCTTATAGTGGTTCGGGGTGGTGTAATCCCTTAATCCACTCTTCTCCTGTGATGATCGGAGGAATTCACTATTGTTGTCATAGATACAATAGTATGATTGTCCTTGGCTTCCCAAGCTTCACAATCTACAAGACTATCACTCCTTGACTGCAACAGCTTTAGTGATTCAGTCTTCCTTTTGCTGCTCCTTAATATCAAAATCCTTCAACAGCTACCACAGATTCAACTCCTTCTCAGATTGCCTCTGATTCAGTTGCTTCAGTTTGATGTGAATGTGATTCACACACTTGCTTGATCAATCTCAGTTCTGAGTATGACTTTGTAGCTCTGATATTTGAGTTGATCACTAGATGTATCCTTGTAAGTTCAGAGAGAAGGCTTTTCAATTTGACAGAGTTTCTGCTTGATCTTTCTTTTTTTGAATCGTTGTTTTCTTTTTCTGTCATGCCTTCTATTTATAGCCTTGAATAACCTTGGTTTTGAAATTCCGTCCATTGGCTATATTAATGAGGGAATAATCCTTGATTTTATTCTTGATTCCCCCTTAATTGCATTCTCCTTGATTTCAGTGATCGGATTCTTTCTTCAAACGTATAGCAGAAAATCCGTCCTTGATTGATCCTTTATTGATTGTGCATTTAATGCATGATCTTCTGAATCTTCAACGTATATTAAATCTGATCTGGTAAGTGTTACTTCGCCGTTTTTAGAATGGTCGAATGATCCTTCTGACTTAGCTGTTTTATCTTTTCCTTCACCGTTTTGTCTTCACTCAGCCGAAAGTCAGTTTACTTTGCCGATTCACTGTTTTCTTCTTTGCTTTAGTTTAATGAGAATCTTTGTACTTCACTGATCCTTGAGTGGGGTGAGATCAGTGTACACCATATTTGAATATTAAGTTTCATCACTTTAAAGTGTAACTTGGACATATCCAAGGTCATCACAGACTTCCTTGGTTATAAGTCAGACCATTAATGTCTTCATTGCTTCTCTGCTGGTGCTTGGCTGGCTTCACTCTACCAAAGGTCTGTTTTTACTTTGCCGTCCTATCAACTAGTACAATACTTCTCTGACTTAACTTATACAACATGTCAGACTCTAAGTAAAGACTTATACAGAGAATTCTAACTTATTTCAGGCTTGCTATAACAACTAGTATGGCCATCATCAAAACATAATAAAATGTTCCTAACAATTTCCCCCTTTTTGATGATGCCAAAACCCTCATAAGCCTGAACATAAGTAATCAAAGTTTTCATAATAAACAACAGAATAAAAACTCAACAATTTTATTCATCCATCACAGGGCAATAAGAGATTGCATCTTTTTATTTAAACGACAAAGGCAAATGATAAAATCAGTTGAATTAAGCAACAGGTAACTGGTTTACTTCTTCATTTCTTCAAACCTGATGCTTTGCCTTTGCTGTCCTCGCCTTTGCTGCCCTTCCCTTTTCCACTGGAGCTTTCCACCTTTCCCTTCCCACTGGAGCTCCCAGGCTTTGAGTTTCCTTCCCCCTTTGTGGCAGCATCAAAACGTGCTTCAAGGTCTGCAATTGCTGCTTCAGACTCAGGGAGAGGGCCATACTTATTCTCCAGTATTTTGTTGTTGGCCTCACCAACTTTGATTAGAAAGTCCAGCTGCTTGCCAGAATGCTCCATTATCTCATCCAGATGCTGAATTTGTTGAGTGTGAGCATTTAGAGTGTCCACAAATGGTTTGAGATTATTGTCAGTTGTTTCAGCAAGGAACTCAAGATTGGTTTGGACATGATGAGGGATGAGTTGCTGTAAGTTGCAAAGTAAATTTCCTTGTCTCTCCATGACCTCATCTTGGATTTTGATATGGCTGATGAGAGCCTCAATCTTGTGATTCAAGGAGGTTGCTTCACTCCTTAAGGCATTCTTCAGGTTTTGCCTGCTGTAATATTGCCTTTCCATGTCCACAATGAGGGGTTGAATGTCCAGATTGAAGACTCTCTCTGGATCAATTTCTTCTGGTGCCACATGGACATCCTCTTCATCCCCATCAGTTTCATCCTCAGCATCTTTACCTTGCTTTTTCTCATTTTCCACTTCAATTTCTTCTTTTTCTTCTTCTTCCTCTTCCTTCTCATTTTGTGCTTCTTCTTCTTTTTCTTCCATCTGTTCTTGTTCCTCCTCATTAGACACAGGGTCATTTAGAGGTTGTTGTTGAGTGTGGACTGCTTCATCTACCACTGTTCCCCCTTGTGCAATTGTGGGGGAGTTGACAAGTTCGGCTGAGTGAGCTTTATCAGCTGGCTCACTTAGCTGGTTGTCAACTTTGCCTATGCTTTTGAAAAGCACTTCTTGGAGAGTCAGTTCATCATCAAAAATCCCCAAATCTTCTTGATTTGCTTCAAGATTTCCTCCTTCTGAGCGTTCATCCTCTGACTCATCCTCTTCCTCATGTATCTCCTCCTCTTCAGATGAAGTGATTCTATATCCTTCTTCACCTTCCTCTAGGTAGGTGATTTCCTCTTGTTGCTTTTCTTCTTCTGTTTCTGTGTCATCACCGATTGTCACGGGGTCAATTAAGTTCGGTTCCAGTGCGAAAGATGTTTTCATGCGGCGTCCGGGATCCGGTTCTTCGTCCCACTCCCTGATCTACTGCCTTCAGGCTGCTTTCTTTTGCTCCCAGCTATGGGTTTGGGCTTCATGGAAGCCTTGATGTAAGTAAACATCATCTTTGACTTGTGTGGAGACTGCAAATTTGTGGGTTTCACTTTCAATGCGTTAAACAGGTGTTGAAGAGGGAAACCGTATGATTTCCTTTCCCAGAAATCACCTTTCTTCTGCAAACCCTTGTTTGGTGCCGTAATTGAAAGGTCAAATTCCTTTTGTATCTGATCCTTTAGTCTATTGAATACAAATGTTGCCCAGTCGAATTTGATGCGTTCGTAGATGATGGCCATCAATCTGATCCGAACCTCAGTCAGGTTTTCCATGGACCCTTTTCTTCCTTTGATATTCTTGGTGATGACTGGTGCAAACTCGGCAAACGGAAGTTTGAGTGTTGATCTAGGTAGATTGTATGTTTTGCTGTTTTTCCTTGGATTTTTGGCAATCTCAGCCTAGAATTTTGTGATGTCAGTCTGCACTAACTTGACATTGTCCGGGCCTATCATTGGTAATTGTAGGAACCTATTGAGAAGCCCAGGCGTTATGACTATCTCTTTCCCAAAAATTGAACTTTTTATGCAGTCGACCTCAGTTTTCTTTGTGCTGGGCACAAACTTGGCATTTTTCCAGAATGCGATCAGGATTTCATAACAGATTCCCGTAATTGGGGGATTTAGAAAAGTCATCAGCCCCAAATTTGAACAACAATCAACCAAGCGTTGAGCTTTTGCATCATTATCACAAAACGATAGATAGTGTTCAGGTTTGAAAAACGAACCAGTGATGATTGATTTTTCATAGTATTTTTCAGTGGGAGAAATTGTGGAAGATGAAGCCATTGATAGTAGATAGATGTTTAGGAAGGAGTTCTTCAAGTTTTCAGTGAAAATCAGAGATAGGGTTTGTAATTTGCAAGGGAGCGTAAAGATTTCTGAAAATCTCTAAGTCTATTTATATAGTGTGATTTGGGTAGTGTGAACGTGGTTTGAATATGGAAGGTTTTTGTGACATAATGGCGTGATTTTGTGTATGTAAATTGCGATATTCGAGTGGAATGGGGGAGTGGTTTGAGGTAAGTAATGATAGAGCCCGGGAATCGAGGAGTTTGTAATTCGAAAATTAATATAATTACCTCCATGATCATACGTTGATCGCCACGTGTGTAATCTTTCACAGAATAATCCTCCACAATTTCCTTATTCTCCACGTGTAATCAGAATTGATTTTGTTCACACTTTTAATTTATCCAAGTCTTTATTTCGGTGAAGTGCCTTGGCTGGTCACTTAGCCGATCCAATGAGTTCTTCACCAAATTTGCTCCATTTAAGCTGTTCCTAACAATCAGTTAAGTTACCTTCGCCGGATACCAGTGCCTTACCTGCTACATCTCTTGTAATGGCAAAGGTTGTACCAGTTGATGAAGTCACTTAGCCGATTACTCCAGTTAGCCGCTCTTTGATACTTATTCAATTTCAATCATTCCTAACTCAGTTCTCAACATACTAAATCTTTCATAGCTGAGTGGTTTAGTGAAGATGTCAGCCAATTGATCTTCAGTGGGTATGTGTTTTAGGATGACATCCCCTTTTTCAACATGGTCTCGATGAAATGATGTCTTACATCAATGTGCTTTGTTCTTGAATGCAATGTTTGGATTTTCGGTAATAGATATTACACTTGTGTTATCACACATGATTGGAATTGTTTTCTCTTCCACTCCATAGTCCCTTAGCCGTTGTCTTATCCAAAGTACTTATGCACAATGTGCCTACATGTCGCTATATATTTTGCTTTCAAATTTCGTTGATGTAGATATGGAGTTTTGCTTTTTACCGAACCAAGAGACTAGTCCGGTTCCTAGCATTTGGCATGTTCCAGAGGTGCTTTTTCTGTCTATTTTGCATCCAGCATAGTCAGAGTCTGAATATGACATCAATTTAAATCCTCCATCTTTTGGATACCAAATTCCAACATTTATATTGTTTTTCAAGTATTTGATTATCCTTTTAGCTGCTAGAAGATGTGATTCTTTTGGTTGAGCTTGAAATCTTGCACACACTCCTACTGCAAATGCTATATCAGGTCTGCTTGCAGTTAAATATAATAAGGAGCCAATGATTCCTCTATACATTTTCTGATCAACATCCTTTCCTCGCTTCATCTTTTCCAAGTATGACTCGGCACACATTGGTGTGTCTCGTCGTGCCACTTGTATCCATCCCATACTTGTGTATCAAGTCTCTTGTGTACTTGGCTTGACTAATGAAAATGCCATCCTTCATTTGCTTTACTTGAAGGCCAAGGAAATAGTTTAATTCTCCCATCATGCTCATCTGAAATTTGCTCTTCATCAGGTTTGCAAATTTCTCACACAGCTTTTCATCCTCTGATCCAAAGATTATATCATCAACATAGATTTGTACTAGCAATGTGCTTGCTCCTTCCTCTAGTTTGAATAGAGTCTTGTCAATAGTTCCCTTGTTGAATCCATTCTTGATCAGAAATTGTGATAGTGTTTCATACCAGGCTCTAGGTGCCTGTTTGAGGCCATAGAGGGCCTTCTTGAGTTTGTATACTTTGTCTTATTTTCCTTTGATTTGAAATCCAGGAGGTTGTTCTACATAAACTTCTTCTTCCAAAAGTCCATTTAGGAATGCACTCTTTACATCCATTTGATAGACTTTGATGTCTTTGTGTGCAACAAATGCTAGGAAGAGTCTGATTGCTTCCAATCTTGCTACTGGTGCAAATGTTTCATCATAATCTATTCCTTCTGCTTGGGAATAGCCTTTTGCAACTAGCCTTGCTTTGTTTCTGACAACAGTTCCTTGCTCATCCATCTTGTTCCTGAATACCCATTTTGCACCAATGATGTTGGCCATTTCAGGTCTGTCAACAAGTTCCCAGACTTCATTTCTTTCAAATTCATTTAGTTCTTCTTGCATGGCTGTGATCCAATCTGCATCTTGAATTGCATCATCTTTGGTCTTGGGTTCCACTTGTGATAGAAAGCAAGTTAGCATGTGCTCCAGTTGTCTTTTGGTTCTAACTCCTGTGTGAATATCTCCAATAACTTGTTCTTCAGGATGGTCTCTTAGCCAATTTAGATCTGGTTGAAGTTGTTCTTCACTTGGAGCTTCCATACCTTCATGCTGAGCATGAACTTCAACTTCAGGTGCTTCTTCTGTTGTATTGATATGTGGATCCTCTTGGTTTTCAAAATGATGATTCAGGATAGTAGCTGGTATGGTTGAATTTGTATAGATTTCCCTCTGTGCTTCTTTCTCTTCTTGGTCTTGAAGATCTTCACCATTTGTATTTGGTTCATCAAAAACCACATGTATTGATTCTTTAATCACCAATGTTCTTTTATTGAGTACTCTGAATGCTTTCTTTGGTGTCTGAGTATCCCATGAAGATTGCTTCATCGACCTTCTCATCAAAGGTAAGCAAATGTGGTTCTGTTTAAGACAAAACATTTTGATCCAAACATATGAAAATATGAGATATTGGGTTTTCTACCATTCCATATTTCATATGGAGTCTTTCCATTGATATTTGTTTGTGTTTTCTAACCTCGCTTCTTTGAGAGTTCGTTTCTTCTTTCTGCTACACCATTTTGTTGTGGAGTTCCCGCTTGCGAGATAGTTGATGTAACACTCCATTTTCTTCACAATAGGTTACGATAATTTCATTTAGAAATCCAGTGCCTCTATCTGATCTGATCTTGATTATCTTTAGCTCTTTCTCATTCTGGAGTCTTCTCAGCAAATCTGGCAGCTTCTTGAGTGTTTCTTTCTTTTTGTTCATGAAAATGGTCCAGGTGTACTTTGAGAAGTCATCCACCACTACAAGAGTATATTTCTTACCACTCACCCTATCGGTGTGACCGGCCCAAACAGTCCATGTGTAACGATGTAGAACTCTTGTTGTAGATTGATGAGGCTTTGACTTGAATGAACTTTTTATCTCGTTTTCCTTTCGACAAGCATCACATAGATTTTCTTTCTTGAATGTGATATCGATGTGCCTTCAACTAACTTGCTCCTTGATAGTTTGTTGATGGTCTTGAAATTCAGGTGATTTAATCTTCTCGTGCCAAATCCAAACTTGTTGATTGTTTATTCTTGACAAGTAGACATGTTTTCGCCTTGGTCGTTCTCCGATCCACCACATACATATTGTCTTGTCTTCTACTTGCAAGAACTACTGTATTGGTTTGGCTGTGAATCACTTTGCATCCTTCTTTGTTGAAGTGCACATTGTAGCCTTTGTCATAGAATTGATTGATGCTCATCGATTGAAGTTAAGTCCATTGACATATGCCACATTTTGAATCTTTAGATTGTTCTTGAGTATTATGCCTTCCCCTTAATCTTGCCAGGGTTTTCTTTACCTCCAAAAGTGACTTTGGGTCCATCAAAAGCTTTGAAGTCAGTGAGCCATTTCTTGTTTCCTGTCATGTGTCTGGAACATCCACTGTCTATGTACCAGACATCCTACAAAATAGATTAATTAAGTTTAGGTACCCAACACTGTTTGGGTCCATACCTGTTAGCAATCATGTCTCCCATACCAAGGGTGTATCCAAAAGGTCTTCTTTTTGGATAATTGAAGTCATCAACTTCATATGTATAAGGCATGGCAGAATAGCTTCTAATATTTTTGCTGAAGATATTCTGATACTTTTCTCCACCTTTTGGTGCATTTACATCCTTCTTCACTTTCCAATATGCAGTAGGAAACCTTTCTTGTTTCATGTGTCTAGGAACATATTGGTTTTTCTTAAACACATGATGCATTTTGTGGAACGGTTTCCTCTTGTATTTTGGAGGTGCAACATTCCAATCATCCTCTGAAGGGTAAAGTCTGCCTTTACCTTTCAGATGGCTGTTGTTCTTAATTGACTGGAATGGGGATTTAGTTTGCTGTTTCACTACATTGGGTTTTGACTTCACCGGAACAGGATGATCTGTTGGAACTAAGGTCTGTTCCTTTCTAAATTTTGGTCCATTAGTGGTGCTGAATTTAGAGTTGTGTTGACCATTATTCCTACTTTCATCCTGACTGTTGTAGCCAAGACCAGATCTGGATCCAAACCTTTTTGAGGGTTTGTAAGCTGGTGCTTTTAGTGGCGTAGTGGTTACCTTTACTGGTGAGGAGATTTTCTTAACTGATCTGTTAATATCAGATGTATGATCATCCGGTTTTTGTTGATCATTTAAGTAGGTCTCCTTACTAGTTAATTCAGCTTTTGCTTTATCCAGTTCTTTCTTTAATCTCTTATTCTCTTTTCTTAGATCCTTGCATTCCTTTTCCAGAATTTCATGATTCTTTTCAATTTCATCAAATTTAGTCATGAGATTTTAGACTAGGTCTGCTGTATCTAATGGGAGACTAGAAGATTGTGCAGTGTTAGATGTGGATGCATTTGATGAGGAACAGGAACTAGATATTACCTCAGTTTCATCTAATTCTTTAGCCATTAGACATAGGCTTGTTTCCTCAGTGTCTGAGCTATCACCTTTGTCTTCATCTAATTCTTTGGTCATGAGGCATAGACATGTCTTTTCATTTTCTGAGCTGTCTTCTTCATCACTATTATCTGAATCATTATCAGATGATTCTTCATTCTTTTCACTGCTGGATTCTGCCTTGAGTGCCTTCTTGCTTTTTCTCTTTTCAGATGCTTTGTATTTCTTCTTTTCATCATCTTTGTCATTTTCTTCAGGACAATCAGCCTTGAAGTGACCTTTCTTGTTGCAGTTGAAACATCTGTATTCATCATCTTTCTTCTTCATATCTTTGTTTGAGCTTGACCTCTTGTTTGATGATGAATTCCGTTTGAAGGGTTTCTTTTTGCTAAACCTGTCAAAACGTTTAACTAATAAAGCTACCTGTTCTTTTAGTTCATGTGTCTCTTTGCTGATGCATTCAACAAAGTTACTTTGCTGGGGTGCGGCTAATGCAGTGATTTTGTGTGTCTCTGCCGGAGCACCATCTTCACCGTTCAATTCGAATTCATGAGCTTTTAATTGTGACATCAGTGTCAGAGTGTCAGTGCTTGCAAGATTTGTTGTTCCTCTGATTACTGATGTTACGATCTTCCATCTTTCAGGCAGTCCTCTCAAGATCTTCAAGCATACTTCTTTCTCGGGGATATATGTGTCCAAGTCGTTGCAATTCATCGATGATGCTTGAGAATCCGTTGTCCATTTGATCAATGGATTCACCGGCCTTCATTTTAAAGTTCTCAAATTTCGTTTTGCAACGGATAATTTTTTTCTTTAATCGCTTCGAGATCCTTCATTTATCAATGATAGCTTGTCCCACATCTCCTTTGCTGTTTTGCAGTCTTTGATTCTCATGAACATGTTGCTATCTAGGGTCTTCAAGATCATGTCTTTTGCAACAAAGTCCAGATTTGCTCTTCTCCTTTCATCCTTGGTCCAATCCTTTTTAGGTTTGTCAATTTCCTTTCCTTGATCTGCTCATGTGCCTACCACCGTAGTGATTGTGATTGGTCCATCATTGATTACATCCAACATCTCTTCATGAGTTGCTGCAAGATGAGATAGCATTCTTATTTTATATTCATCAAAATTAATAACATTAAAAACAGGTACTTTTGACAAGAAGTTTGAGAAATCCATCAGTGCAAATGAAGATATAAAAGTAAGCGTATAGAAAACTCAGATTTGAAAACTACTTTGAAAATATGTGATCTCCTTGTTACCAGAAATTAGATCTGAACAGGTTCTGATACTAGGAACACTGCTCCGATACCAATTGTTGGTCCCAGAGAAGGGTGAAACTATAGTCAGAGGGGGGGGGGGTGAATGACTATAATGGAGTTTCAAAAACTTTTCTTTTATTTAAAAGCTTTTGGGCAGCGGATAAGTCCCTTCTTACTATGTTGTTTTCAAATCAGTTTAGACAATCACAGATATAAGTTATGATGTAGGCAAATTAAATAAATGATGTAAAGTAAATTGCAGAAATTAAATTGACACAAGGCTTATAGTGGTTCAGGGTGGTGTAATCCCTTAATCCACTCTTCTCCTGTGATGATCGGAGGAATTCACTATTGTTTTCACAGATACAATAGTATGATTGTCCTTGGCTTCCCAAGCTTCACAATCTACAAGACTATCACTCCTTGACCGCAATGCCTTCGGTGATTCGGTCTTTCCTTTTGTCGCTCCTTAAGATCAAAATCCTTCAACGGCCTACCACAGATTCAACTCCTTCTCGATTGCCTCGATTCGGTTGCTTCGAGTTTGATATGAATGTGATTCACACACTTGCTTGATCAATCTCAGTTCTGAGTATGACTTTGTAGCTCTGATATTTGAGTTGATCACTAGATGTATGCTTGTAAGTTCAGAGAGAAGGCTTTTCAATTTGACTGAGTTTCTGCTTGATCTTTCTTTTTTTGAATCGTTGTTTTCTTTTTCTATCAATGCCTTCTATTTATAGCCTTGAATAACCTTGGTTTTGAAATTCCGTCCGTTGGCTATATTAATGAGGGAATAATCATTGATTTTATTCTTGATTCCCTCTTAATTGCATTCTCCTTGATTTCAGTGATCGGATTCTTTCTTCAAACGTATAGCAGAAAATCCGTCCTTGATTGATCCTTTATTGATTGTGCATTTAATGCATGATCTTCTGAATCTTCAACGTATATTAAATCTGATCTGGTAAGTGTTACTTCGCCGTTTTTAGAACGGTCGAATGATCCTTCTGACTTAGCTGTTTTATCTTTTCCTTCACCATTTTGTCTTCACTCAGCCGAAAGTCAGTTTACTTTGCCGATTCACTATTTTCTTCTTTGCTTTAGTTTAATGAGAATCTTTGTACTTCACTGATCCTTGACTGGGGTGAGATCAGTGTACACCATATTTGAATATTAAGTTTCATCACTTTAAAGTGTAACTTGGACTTATCCAAGGTCATCACAGACTTCCTTGGTTATAAGTCAGACCATTAATGTCTTCATTGCTTCTCTGCTGGTGCTTGGCTGGCTTCACTCTACCGAAGGTCTATTTTTACTTTGCCGTCCTATCAACTAGTACAATACTTCTCTGACTTAACTTATACAACATGTCAGACTCTAAGTAAAGACTTATACAGAGAATTCTAACTTATTTCAGGCTTGCTATAACAGCTAGTATGGCCATCATCAAAACATAATAAAATGTTCCTAACACCGCAGGACAGATGCTTTAAGGTCCGCAGGTCAGGATTTGTATAATTATGTTAAATGGACTAGCATAGTTCGGTAAACCAGACTAATACTTGTCTATGCCTAAAGTAACAAAAGGAAACTTAAATGGGCCGACCAAAGACCCAAAAGGTCAAACTATGTTTAGAATGCCCTTCAGAAATCATAAGTTGTTGAATGGCACACTGAGGGCTAGATCAGAAACCAGTGAAGGTATGTCATATGCCACAGGATGCCATGGCGTGCTCAGAAACGTAAAATCAAGTCTTCTGTAATATCACTTTCATTATTGATTTGTGATCAATTCTGGAGTTCTTGATAGCCATGGCAGCCAAGAAACAAGAAATCAGTCTCTCTAGTCTGTTTTATGTTCATCCCAATGAGAATCCATCTTTAGTCCTTGTTCAGCCATTGATGAATGGCAACAACTACAATCCATGGAAGATATATATGTAGATAGTGCTAATCACCAAGAATAAAATTGGCTTCATAGACGGCACAATCAAAAGGCTATAAGCAGATTCAGCAGATTTCCATGCATGGAGATAGTGTGATACAATGGCGAGAGTATAGATCTTGAATTCTGTAGAGAACACCATTGCACAGAGTTTAATGTACTTCAAGAGTGCACATGCAGTTTGGAAGAATCTTGCAGCTAGATTTTCGAATGTTGATGCCTTGAGGCTGTCAGATCTTCTTGAAGAGATGCATCTGTTGAAGCAAGGCAATGATTCTGTCAATCAGTATTTCAAAAAATTGATGGTTCTGTGGGAAGAAATAAAGACTATCAAGCATGTATCATTTTGTTCTTGTGATCGTCAATGTCATTGCAATGCAATCAGCACTCTAACTGATCATATGGAGGCTGAACATGTCATGAAATTCCTAAAAGGTTTGAGGGATGAGTTTGAGCCAATGGTTTCATAGGAAATGTTGATGGTACCTTTTCCAGAAATCCATGATGCCTTTGCAACGGCCATTAAATTTGAAAGACAGAAGTTACATGTAGCTAATAGGGACAAAAATCAAGAATCTATGGTTCTGTTGTCTCAGAAAAATGGACATGGGCAAATCAAATAGTCAGCAGCCCTAACTCTGCTGCAAATCCCAAACCTAATAATCCCAAAAAGGAGCAATGTAGTTTTTGCGGATTTAATGGTCATACTTAAGAGACTTGTTACAAGAAACATGGCTATCCTCTTGGTTTCAAGTCAAAAAGGGCTAATTTGGTAGAGGAAGAACAGTCAGCAGAAGAAGGTCAGGCCCAAAACAGGTCTGCTGGACCGGGGTTTCAACATCATACTACACAGCAACTTGATAAGTTGATGGCTCTTCTGAGTTCTGATCCTCCTGGGCATGCAGGGTTTGCTATTGGCCAGCCTGCTAAAATTGTGAAACACTACTCACCTGCTATAGGGACATGTGATCTAAATTTAGTAAGATCCATACAATGGATCTTGGACTCTGGTGCCACAGATCACATTGTAGGATCATTAGATCTATTAAGCAATCCCAAACCTTCATCTGGTATAAAAATAGGATTACCTAATGGAAATTATTTTTCTGTCACACATATAGTACAAGTAATGGTCAATCCTCAGCTGGTGCTACATGATGTGTTTTGCATTCCTGGTTTTAAATATAACCTTTTATCTTTACCTTCTTTCATTAATCATACAAAAGGTGCAACTATTTTTTTCTGCTAACAAGTGTGTTTTGCAGGACAAGAACAAGAAAGGGATTGGTTCAACTGAGTTACACAGAGGACTCTATGTCATAGATCAACCAATAAGACTCTCTGTGGCCAATGCTGTAAAAAAATAACACCTTATCTGATAGATTAGATGATGCTCTTTTATGCACTACAGACTAGGACACTTGCCAGATAAGAGACCGCAAGTCATTAGTTCACAATCTGCTGATGTCAAGTTTTATGATCATGACCTTTGTTATTGTTGGACATATTTTAAGTTTTAATGATGAGTGCCAGACTAGCTGTTATAGAGCAAAGGCAAAAAGATGTCTAGATCAAATGTAATGCTTTATTAAATTTTGATCTTTGTATAGGTTTGATCAAACAAGTATTGTAATTAGGTCAGCTGACTTTATCAGTAGACATGTCTAGATCAGTAAGGTAACTAGGTCAGTAGAGTGTCTTTGGGAACCTGCTGAAGACTGAAGGCTGAGGAACAAACACAGTTATTATTGAAGGCTAAGGGATCAAACTTAGTATTTAAAGTCAATGATATGGAATCAGAATTTAGGGAAGTCTGTGATGACCTAAACTGATTACATATACCTTATGTACAAGGTCTAAGTTCCATATGTTAAGTGGTGATTGGAACTTAGTTATGTTCAAAATGGTGTACTCTAACTCCACAATAAAAAGTTAGATGAGAAGAAGTCAGATGATGTGTTATTAAGACACAACAGACT
This sequence comes from Gentiana straminea, assembly GCA_036785695.1. NCBI lineage: Eukaryota > Viridiplantae > Streptophyta > Magnoliopsida > Gentianales > Gentianaceae > Gentiana > Gentiana straminea. The sequence continues at coordinate 15,414,654 of JAVUPR010000183.1, forward strand.
TAAACCTGCTGAAAGATGTGTACATCAGCAGGCTGTTATACTTCAGATATTTGCTGAGTATATTTCTCGATTTAATCAAGGATTACATTGGAAGATTACAAGGATAATGATGGATTACATGCCTTGATATTGTCAACAAATCAATGGCCAAGATAAAAAGAATGTTGAAAAGAATCAGAGGATTAACCAATGGACATAAGTCAAAGGGTGGACAGACTGAAACCTGACAAAAAGCAAACTGACAGTGTTTGTACTAGGAACTGTGACATAAAGCAAGTCAAGATGGAGACAAATCTGAAACGGCTATGTTTGAAATTCAAACATAATTCACAGGATTCTCAGCTATAAATAGAAGACTCCTGATTCAGATACAAGTGATGAAAATTAGGAAGAAAAATTATATATTCAGAGCTGTCAAGAAAATCACCCTGCTGACATACACAGAGCTTTAACCGACTGATCAAGAAATAACTTCAAGTGTAACCTGCTATCAAGTTACATCAAGTATACACACTTGAAGACATCAAGCTGCTGATCATTTCATCCTGATCAAGCTGCTGACAATTGGATCATTTACTTGATTCAACCTTTCTTTTGCAAGAAACCTGCTGAAGACAGAGAAGCACTTAGGTGTCAAGAACTGTTGTTTGTGGTGGAGCTGGAGAAGAGGCAATCCTACCCTTCAAGGACCAGTGGAATACTTTGGAGCAGCAATCCTACCTGTTTCACTTGTTCAGTTTGTGAAGCCATAGTTATTGGTGAAGGACAGGCAGCTTAGGGATTTTTGTAACTGCAACCTCAAGGATCTCTAGTGAATTTCCTCCAACATCACAGGAGAAGAGTGGACTGACAGGATTACACCACTTGGAACCACTATAAAATTTGCCTACTTACTTTCTGCATTTACTTTCTGCACTCAGTATACTGATCACATCAACTTACTGAAACTAGCAACTGAATTACACACTTACACTACTGAGTATCTAATACTTAGTATCATCTTTTTAACAACAAGTAATAAGGCTTAACTTGAATATATTCCGCTACAACAAATTCAGTTATATCAACAACAACGACTGCGAGTGGTCGCGGACTACCGAGCGCCGCGGACTACCGAGTGGTCGCGGACTATCGAGCAACAAGCGGCTACTGACCTTGATGAGTTTGTTAACTCCAAAAGTTTTAAGTGTTAAGTTTATTCACCCCCCCCCCCCCTCTAAACTTAACCAAATCCTTTTCAAGAGACCAACAATTATGTTTGTCCCGTGGCAAAACTAAAGAAAAAACCTTTTCCATTAAGTACCACTGCTGTACATTCCGCTTTTAATTTGTTCACATGGATATTTGGGGTCCTTTAAGACAACATACTATGAATGGAAAACAATATTTTCTAACTGTTGTAGATGATTTTTCTAGATTTACTTGGGTTTTTCTTATGAAGCATAAATCTGAAGCCTCCGACCTTGTTAAATCCTTTGTTAAATTTTTTTTCTACACAATTTCACAAAATTATCAAAGTTATTAGATCTGGTAATGGAGCTGAATTCCAGATCACTGATTATTATGCTCAACAAGGCATCATACATCAGACATCTTGTGTCAGCACACCTGAATAAAATGGTATTGTTGAAAGAAAACATCAGCATCTGCTGAATGTTGCTAGGGGACTGATGTTCCAGAGTAGTTTACCAATTGAAAAAATTGGGGTTTTGTCTTTGTTGTAAAATTGAGTAATGCCACACCTACACCACTGCTGAAGGAAAACACTCCACATGAAGTCCTCTATGGCACTAAACCAGACTATTCTGTGTTTAATGTTTTTGGTTGCTTAGTCTTCTCTTGCACACTTCAGCAGTACATGACAAAATTTGACTCAAGATGTAGGACATGTGTCTATCTTGGGAATTCAAATGAATCCAAGGGTTCCATTCTCTTAGACATTACCAACAAAGATATCTTTGTTGCTAGAAATACTCAATTCTTTGAGACTTACTTTCCTCTATTTCAACAGTTGTTGGGAAAGGCTAGATATCTTGCTGACATGCCCGTTCCTTTACCAGTAATAGACATTTTTGATGATCTATTGAACGAATCAGCAGACCAACTAGATATAGGGTCAGCTGAAGCTGAGGCATCTAATGAAAAGCATGCACCAGTAAACCAGCCACCTGAACCCACACAATTAAGAAGGTCCACAAGAACAAGAAAGTCACCAACCTTTTATCAAGGGGTTCTCATACTGTTCAGCAGACTCCACACCTGCTGAGTGCAGTCATGAGTCTGTGCAACCTCTTAGCAGACTATGCCAAATTCATTAATGCTATTAATGTTGTTAAAGAGCCTAAGACTTACAATCAAACTATCAAGCATGATGAATGGAATGAAGAAATGATAAAAGAGATTGAAGCTCTACAAAAGACTTATACATGGGAAATAGATGATCTGTCCCCAGGCAAGAAACCCATTGGGTGCAAATGGGTGTACAGAATCAAACACAACCCTGATGGTTCAGTAGAGAGATACAAAGCTAGACTAGTAGAAAAGGCTTCACTCAAACATATGGGATTGATTATCAAGAAACTTTCTCTCCAGTTGTCAAGATCACCACAATTAGATCCTTACATGCAGCAGCAGCAGCCAATAATTGGCATCTACATCAGATGGATGTCGACACTGCCTTTCTACATGGAGATTTGCATAAAGAAGTACATATGCAGTTACCCCAGGTTGTGCAGCAACTAAACCAAATCAAGTTTGCACACTTACTAAGTCATTGTATGGCCTCAAGCAAGCCATCAGACAATGGAATTGCAAGTTGACTGAATCCTTTGAGGCTCAAGGATTCATCCAATCCAAAAATGACCACAGTTTATTCACAAAAGGGTCAGGGCAATCCTTTATGGCTTTGCTGGTCTATGTAGATTACATCATAGCAGCAAGCCCTAATGAGAAGTTAATTCATCAGGTCAATGATGCCCTACACCAGTAATTCACTATTAAGGATCTTGGAAAATTGAGATATTTCCTAGGCATTGAAGCTGCTAGGACACCTGCAGGCATATCAATTTCTCAGAGAAAATATACCCTTAATCTCCTAGAAGAGTATGAATTTTTTAGAGCAAAACCTGCTAAGACACCTATGGAGTCTAAGCAAACTTTACAGCATGGTGATTCACCCCTTTTGGAGGATAATACTGCTTACAGATCCTTAGTGGGCAAACTTATCTATCTTACCTTCACCATACCAGATATTGCCTTTACAGTTCAGAAGCTGAGTCAATTTCTAGACACTCCTACTGAAAACCATATGAAGGCAACTTATAGGCTGCTGAGGTATTTGAAGACTAATCCTAGTCAAGGAATCTTACTCCCAACAGACAACAACCTTGTACTTAAAGACTTTACAAACAGTGATTGGGCTGGTTGTCCTGAAACAAGAAGGTCGGTATCAAGTTATATGATGCTTCAAGGAGATGATCCAATCTCTTAGAAGGCCAAGAAACAAACAATTATGGCTAGAAGTTCATCAGAAGCTGAGTATAGGGCTATGGAAAATATGGTTTATGAAATCCAGTGGCTGATTTATATACTATAAGATTTGCAGGTTCCAGTTTAGTTGCCTACTGTGTTATTTTGTGACAATGCCAGTGCAATGCACAATGCTCATAACCTAGTATTCCATGATGGAACAAAACATATTGAAATTGACTGCTATGTTGTGAGAGACAAAGTCAAATCAGGCCTTGTCAAACTTCTTCCAGTCAACACAAAAGAACAAGTAGCTGACATCCTCACCAAGGCCTTGGATGCACCTATTTTCTCCTATCTACTAGACAAATTGGGAGTTTCAAAAATCTTTCAGAGTTCAAGTAGCTGAAGGGAATGCTGAGTGCAAGCTGTTCATGTACCACTCTCAGCTTGAAGGGGGTGTTAAAGTATAAGGCTAAAGGGAATGCTGAGTGCAGTCAGCTGATGCACCCTGCTGACAGTATGAGGACAGCAGCCTACTGAAGCAGCCTAGTATAATATAATGTAGAGAGCGGTATTCAGTTATAGTTTGTTATAACCGTTTGTAACTAACTTCAAACTGATTCATGGGGTGTATGAGGTTTTAAATACCCATGATCAGCTACATTGTAACTTCAATTTTTAATTTTCAGTTTATTTATAATAATTCCGCATTTTATTTTATGTTTGTAATTTACAAACTTCATCACACTCTTTGGTTCTTCATCCTTAATTCAGTTACCTTTAGATTAAATAACCCGGATTTGTACCCGACGGATTCTACTTCGTCAGTGATCCCTCACCCGAGAAACAAAAGTCGTCCAGTCCTCAATCATGAGCCGTACCTACCTGCCCTAGTATTCATCATACATAAACACAAATTATCCAACAAATTAAATGTAAAGTATAATTGCATCCCCTCTAAACCACAATTTTTCGCCTGGACCTAGTGCACCTACTCAGTAACACACTAAGTGATCAATAACCACCAAACACTTGACATGTGGAATAAAAAATCCACCTCATTTTAGGAATTTCCGAATATAATTTTTATTTTTCCTTTTTTCTTTTTTACTACCATTTTAATCAAATATTCTGCTGCACTAACTGCAATCTCAAAAAAAAGAAAAAAAAAACATTAATTTCCGGAAATCATGGATGGAACGCAAAATTCAAATTTTAGATATGCTGTCGAACAAAAAATCAGTTATTCTGGCGATACCATAACCGTTTCCTCCCGCCTCTCCTTTGTCTTTCTTTGCGACAAACACATCAGAAACAGAGGGAGGAGAATCTTTCATCTTTCGCCGCTAGCAAGAATCATGACGATATGGGTATTCGGATACGGATCATTGATTCGGAAGCCTAGTTTCCATTACCATGATCGTCTTGTTGGCTTCATCAAAGGCTATCGCTGCATCTTTTACGAAGGTCTTTCCCTTCCGTCATTTCCTCCATGTAAATATTTAGCTGCCTAGCTCATTTCCAGTGGATGTTTGCCATTAATTGGATGTTTACTAGCAATTAAGTTATTCATATCGTGTTTTTTCATTTGTTGATCAATAAAGCTGAATGCTTTCATGTTTTTCGTGTCACTATTAAGCAGAAAAAATTGTTGAGCTTTACTTTTTGTTTAATTAGTTTTAGTTATTAATATTGTCATTTGAAGGTAGTACTGATCACAGGGACACGGAAGAGTATTAGAAGATAAAACACAAGAGATAAAAAGATGAAGTCAAAAGAAGAGATAAAGTTGTTATATTAAATTTAATTTATAGTATTTATATTTAGTATTCAAATAAATAATAGTACTATTATCTGTATTATGATTTCTCTCCTATATAAAGGAGCACTTCTGTATCAATTCGATCATCAATCAAAAAATCAATTTCAATCTTTTATTATTTTTAGAGTATTCTGATTTTCTTTTTGGTATCAGAGTCAGGGGTGGGGGTTCGAGCACCTTAATATTGGTGAACCCTCGCCCGATCCTTCTTCCGCTATGAAAAAAAAAAAAAAAAAAAAAAAAAAATCCCCATCTATGCATTTTTCTTCCATCAGCATATACATTGCAATGCGCTTTACAGTAACCATTCCCAACAGTTTTTCCCCGATCGATCTTCATCTGCTTCAAAAAAAAAATTCTAAGTTTGTCATTCATTGCATCCAGAAAGTTGGTCCACTGTCCAACAAAATCCATCCACACAAATAAAAAATTTCCCATGCCTTCAACGTCTTCATCACCATAAACTCAGTCTTTATTTATTTTATTTTTTTAATGTTGATTACAGATTTTAAGAGTCCGTAATTTTCTAACCAATTTAATTAAGTTGATTTATTTTATGTCTTAATGAATAAATAAATAATTTGATATATAGCATTTTTTTTGACATCTTCTACATATTTTATATTTGTCATATGGGAGGAAAAAGTGCAGATCAATAGTGCCTCAACATCAACATTTTCTTTGGTCGTCCATTTTATTTCTATTTTCAGGTGTGATAAAAAAAAAACAAGATCCATGGCCGATGTCGTCACAAGAAAAAAAAAACAAAAAAAGAAAGAAAGTCACAACTATGGACTCCGGAAAAACCGCCGGAATGGAGATGTCCTCCAAACACACAGACTAATGGACTCCGGGAGAGCCAAGAAGACATGCACCGGAGTGCAGATGCCTCCAAAAATCACAACTAAGGACTTCGGAAACAACCGGAGTGGAGATGCCCTCCAAAAATCAAACCTATGGATTTCGGAAAAACAACCGGAGTGGAGATGCCCTCCAAACACAACAACTAAAGGATTCCGGAAGAACTACCGGAGTGTAGATGTGCTCTCCAAAACACAACAGCTAATGGACTCCGGAAGACCTGCCGGAGTGGAGATGCCCTCCAAATTATGTCACGGCAAACTCAGCCTCCAAACCCGGCCTCGTTTGAGGGAAAGTATTAGAAGATTAAACACAAGAGATAAACAGATGAAGTCAAAAGAAGAGATAAAGTTGTTATATTAAATTTAATTTATAGTATTTATCTTTAGTATTCAAATAAATAATAGTACTATTATCTGTATTATGATTTCTCTCCTATATAAAGGAGCACTTCAGTATCAATTCGATCATCAATCAAAAACATCAATTTCAGTCTTTTATTATTTTTAGAGTATTCTGATTTTCTTTAAAGAGTACCCTGGTAGAACAGTAACACTGGAGCCTGCTGAGGGAGAAGTTTGCGTAAGTTTCTTTTCACTGTTTTTATATATATATATATATATGTTGTCATTTGGTAAAATAAAAGACATTTCTGTTAAGTTGATTATGTTGTTTGTGGTGTTATTTGTGGTGGAGTATTGACAAGGGGCTGACTTTAGTGGCACCATAGTATTTTAAGCTTGACAATATAAGAAACAACCGAAAAAGTCTATTATCAGTAGGTGTCAAAACGAAAATTTTGGTGTGGGACCATTAAAGACGCCTATTATGGAAATATTTAGTGTGAAGAGATATCTGGGTTGAATGTGATGGTCTTATTTAACGTTGCAAGGTTAGTGGGGCGTTGCATACAAAATAATTCGGGAGAAAGATAAAGACGCAACTTTGGAGGTGATTTTTTTCTTCTTTTTTGAGATAGTCTGTATGTTAATGTCTCTCTGTATCGTTTCAATTTTATCGGAAGTCCCTGAAGGGACAGTCTGTATGTTAATGTCACCTTCAATATTTGAAGATTGTTGCTTAAATGTGTATTCTTTCTTTCCATTATTAGTAAATACACATTGTTCTGTATGATGTGGTGGATGTAGATATCACATTAACTTCACCTATGCTTTGCGGTTAGGATGTTGCATTGTACTAGATTTTTCGTACTTCTAATATCCCGATTTTTGGAAAAATGGCAAACGTGTCTTTTTACAAAAATCCGAATATTATATTTATTTATTTATGGATTTAAGTTTTAGAAAGAAAAAAAAGAAGAGAAAAAGAAAAGTATTAATAGACGGAAGCAGAGTTCGACTGCAAATTAAAGCTCATCGAACGTGAGGAAAAAAAAGGTCAAATAGAATCTTCAACGTATCTTACAAACCGTTTGTCGGATTTCAGATTCGAGTAGAGGTTTGCAATTAGTGTGAAGAGGGCGTCGTTTTGATATCAACAAGTTTATGTTTTGTAAAGGTATGAATTTTGCCCTAAATCTATAATCTTGAGGTTTTGATCATGTTCGTGGGTTCTAAGTGCTTCAATTCGTAGTTTTATCTGTTTAGAAACCTTTGATCATATCTAATTCGTAGTTAGAATGTGTTTATATAGGTTGGTGTGGAAAAAGTCAAGGCTTTTGTTGTTTGCTTTGAAGAATTGTGTTGATTTGGCTTAATTGCAAGGTAAGAGGTTTTCATATTGAATAGTTGATGATTTATGATGTTTAGGTGAAGTGATACGGTGTTCAACCATAGTTAATTACGATATTGTCGTGATATTTTTGTTTCCCTTCATGATTTTTGTTGTTTACCTATTCTCTCTTGCTTTTGTTAAGGTTAACATCTTAGTACTCTGTTAGTACTTTTCTGCTGTCGAAGGAGATAAAGGGAGATTTTATATATTTTTTCTATTTTTCTTCTAGTTGCTGTCGATAATTATACTATATATATAGTAATGAAAATATTAAAAAAATTAAATAAAAAAAAGAGGAAGGAAAACTAGTCTATGCAACTGCTATTGCCGTTGGTCTTCAAAAAGTAAAAAGGACTACCCCTCTATTCTTGCTCCCTTCCAGAAAAAAAAAAAAAAAAAAAAAAAAAAAAAAAAAAGAAAAAAAAAAGAGGAAGGTGTATATAAACAATAATTATAATCGTGATAATAATAATGATGATAAAATGGAAAGGGTTTATGTCCTTGAATATTATACAATGAGATAATGTGTGGTATTTTCTGAAATGATGGATGATGTGGTAAGTATAATGTATAGTTGTGTTGTGTTATTTTTTTTCCACAAAATATGAATATACGATTTGGTAGACAATGTATTTTGTGACTAATGTTACTTTGATGCTTAACTTTAATTATAGCATTTCTAATGAACTTAAATAATATGAACAAGCCATGAGTAAACTTCTGATGCGTTTAGTTCCGGCACCGAATGAATACTTCTAGAAAAGTTGAAGTTCGGGATCGTCGGAAGATGATGATTGGCTTGTGCTTTGATGGATTAGTATCCATCAATGTCTGTGTAATTGCTAGGCTTTGTCCCTGTCTAGTGGCCGAGGAGAGAGAGTAGTAGTTGTGAGGGAGCATTCTTTGAAACCACTTATAGTGAAAGAGAAAGTAAAATAAAATATAGTGAAATAATGATTATAAATTTGAAATGTTGTATTGAAATTTGTGTAGTTGAAGAAATGATTGGTGAGAGAAATTTTAATGAAATATTATATTGAAAAAGTAATAGTTAAATAGTGTAGTGGCTGAATAAAGTGAATTGATTAACATTATTTTATTTGTTGATGTTGAATGATTGATTAGAGAATTTATAATAAAATAATAGAATTAATAAAATAAGGATAAATAAGATAGTTGAGTGAATAAACTATTGGGTTGGATCCAAATGGATCCAACCTCACCAGAAACCAAACAAGGCCTTAGGTGGCTAGTTAACAATAAATAACAAACATATTTGTGTAGTTAAAAGTCTAAACATCATGTTATTCTTGGTAAGACACAAGTCTATATCGCGATGTGTGGACGGTCGGTAAAAGCGAGTAACTCTGCTGGCCTTTATGGGGCACCAGGAGTAGAGGGAATTCGCAAGTGAATAACTCTGATGGCCCAAGGGCACCAGGAGTAGTGGGACTTCACAATTGAATAACTCTGTAGGTTCATAAGACCCCAAGTACGGAGGGACTTCGCCGAACGTGTACGCTATCGGAGTCTACCAGAATAAACTTTTGTGGTTATTGGTGTGATCCACCAAAATGTTGCACCCAGATACTTCGTGGTAAGTAGCACCATTCGTAGTGCCCTTGAATGCTGATGTAACAAAGATAAGCTAAGATAGAAACCAATAGTCACAACATGTTGATGAGCATGAAGTGAACCCTAGAGTTTGAGTCGAGTTCATGAAGATAATTTAATAATAATAAAACATTTGCCTTTCGTTATAAAGCATAATTTTTCAATAGCTTATACCTTTTACTAAGTACTTTTGTACTTACCCCTTTGCATATTTTTGTGTGTTTGCTTCGGGAGGGGGGGGGGGTAGATGTACAGGTTGACTACGAGCTTGTTGAGGATTACGAGGAGGACTTTTGTTGATGCTTGTTGTTGTTTCAATTTCACATTATTTCCGATGTACTAAACATTGTTGTCTATATTTCTAGACAAATGTTGTTCTTTTATTTCTAGACTTTTATAAGAAAGTTTGTATTTGCTTTAAGACTTCGTATTCTTTTGTAAGACTTTGGAATTTCGTTGTTGTAAGATAACCTTTTCTACCTTTAGTATGGTTTGTAATCTATTTGACGATGGTCAGAGTAGACCATGCCACGTGTCTTTCTTAGAATGGCATTGTAATAAATAAAGGAAGAAGCATTGAGACCAGAGGCCCCATGTTAATCAGACCTAACCCCAGGTGGGAGGTCTGTCCTGGTCTTTCCCGACTGGACCACCGCAGGACGGCTTGGTCATAACAGAGGGCATGTCAGATAACCCAGGTCGAGACGACCTGAGGAGCCCAACACAGGACGTCTGGGTATTTTCTTTTATTGATAATTCAAACATGTGCCTATATAATAGGACAACGATAGGAAGAATCCCGTGATTATAGGATATTGATCTTATAGTTTAAATACAGTCATAATTATCCCTTATTAATGGGATTTACCCGAGTTATTCCTTAGGGACCAAGAAATAAATCTAAGACTTGCAGGGCAAGAAGTATGAGGAGAGACGCCCCTATATAAATAAACTTTAAGGAACTACGAGAGACTTGATTCCAATTATATACATTGGATATGTAGGCAACTTGAGAGAAACTAACTCTCAAGCTCTATCTAAAAGAAACCAAAATCACCATCTCAATTGAGGAAAGTTCTTGATAAATCGTTCTAAGAGTTATTTAGGCCCGGATCCTACATTAGACGGTATCCAACATTGTCAATCGGTGCTAGAAGGGGGGTCTCTTCCAGCGATTTCATCAAGAACAAGCGATGGCACCACCAAAAAATACTAGGAAAAAGACACAAACACGCGATCCATTGGCTCAAGGAGCTGATCCCACCTCAACTGCTGCCGGCCAAACAGGTGGCGGGGAAACATATCCCATCGCTACCACGAGCCAACATCAGACTCATCCAGAAGAGTTACTCGTGGATCCCGCTCAACAAGCCTTGTTGGAGGCTTTACGAAACCTTGACATGCCGGCGTTTAAAAGCATGCTGGCTTTAGCCCTAAAGGGACGAGAGGAAGAAGCTCCGGAAGATAACGCTCCTAAGGACAACCCACTGCGCAAAGATGATAGAGAGGATACTTGTCCTCCACTTCCAACGTGTGGAAAAGGCAAGTCAACACCCAAGCCCAGGAGGCTGCCCGAGCAGAGCTCGATGGAATCCTAGGTCGGAAGTCAAATGATCTGTTGTTCGAGTCTCTGTTTTCAGAGCAGATCTTAAGCTACCCGCGTCCAGAGAGGTTTAAGGTCCCCAAGTTGGAACCTTATGATGGCACAAAGGATTCCTAAGATCATCTATTTCAATATTTGACCCATATGAATCTGGATTGCATGGCAGAGGAGATGAAGTGCAAGGCCTTCCCAGCCCTACTCACAGGCAGGGCCCGTGAGTGGTTCAGGAAATTACCACCTCATTCAATCTCTAATTTTGAGATGCTGGCTAAGAAGTTTCTACAAGCGTTTGTCAAGTTTAAGCCCTTCCAAAGAAACGCTACTTACCTCATTACCATCAGGAAAAAGAAGGAGGAGACGGTACTGCAGTATCTAAAGAGGTTCAACGAAGAGTCAAGGTAGGCCAAGAACACAGAGGAGCATCTCCTGATCACATCTTTCGTAGCAAGTCTACGAGAAGGTCGATTATACGCTAAGTTAAACAACAGGCTTCCTAGGTTTATGGAAGAGTGTATGGAGCTGGCTTATAAACATTGCTAGGGTGAAGAGGCCAACCGTTTGAAAAGGGAAGCAGAAGGCTCCAAAAAAGACAAGGACGACCGAACAGACAGGAAGCACAGGTCAGTATGGGACCGAGTAGCTTCACCCGTATCCGACCGACTTGGGAAAAAGGGCGCTCTCTAGGAAAGGGATTTTATCTTTTTAAACAGGTCACGCGAGCGTCCTCGCCATAATGCAGAGGAAAGGCATAGCATGGGTCCCGCCTCCCATGAGGGGTCCTCGTGAGAAAAGAGATCAGACCAAGTACTGCAAGTACCATGAAGATATTGGTCATGATGCAGAGCACTGTAGAGATTTGCAAAGAGACATCGATGCGGCTGTCATGGAGGGGAAACTGGATGAGGTCATAGACCGGTCACACAATACGGAACCCAGAGAAAGAAGGGAATTCAAGAGAAGGAACTTCGGCCAAGATCGAGACCGACGTGATGACTACGGCCGTAGAAGACACCAGTCCTTGGGTCCTGATGGGCAAGTCGATAACCGCCCCATCAACACAATCAATACAATCTCGGGTGGCCGGAGCACCACTTCCCGACCTGAGGAAAAGAGCAATAGCAGGTTAGCTGCTTCCACTGACTCCAACAAAAGACAAAGGATTTCTGGAGAGGTAATTTATGGTCCTCGTGACCCCCTGCCCATAGTCACTAATAACGAAGGATTAGTTATTGAAGTTGTCATCAATAAGCATACAGTGAGGCGTATCTGCATCGATGCGGGTAGTGCAGTCAACGTATTGTACTACAATGTTTTTCAATCGATGAAGTTAAAGGATACTGAGCTGACACCCATCTCAGCTCCGCTATTTGGGTTCGCAGGACCCCCAGTCCATCGCACGGGCATGATTAGATTGCCGACCACCTTTGGAAAAGAACCAAGAGGTAGGACCCTTATGGTGGATTATGTTTTAGTCAAAGCACCATTGGCCTATAATGTTATCATAGGACGACCTGCACTGATAGATCTCTGAGCAATGATCTCCCCAGCTCATATAAGCATGAAGTTTTCAACACCATAGGAGTCAGTGGAAATTAAAGGTGACGTTGAAACAGCCAGGAGCTGTTACACGGCCACTGTTAATAAAAAAAATGATGGTACAACAAGTTTCTGTTGATGAATTGCTCCCAGAAGAGGAGCAAGGCTGGTCTTTGGAAGACAAGATTGAGGCAGCGAGTCTGTGGAAAGATCATGTGGATTTAACTGTAAATGTGGGGTCATGGATACCCGAGCAACAAAAACAAGAACTTGTCAAAGTACTGAGAGAGTTTAGATATGTGTTCGCATGGAAAACAGAAGACATGCCGGGCCTGTCACCCGAGCTTGCCCTGCACAGACTTAATGTTGATCAGAACAGAAAACCAGTTCGGCAAAAGAAAATACATTTCACAAAAGAAAGAATTGAGGCCATTTAGAAGGAGGTAGAAAAGTTGCTCTAGGCAAACATCATACGAGAAGTGGTTTATCCGAGCTGGTTAGCCAACCCGGTACTAATAAAAAAGCCATATGGAAGTTGGCGGATGTGCGTGGACTTTACCGACTTGAACAAGGCATGTCCTAAGGACTGCTATCCGCTTCCTAAGATCGACATGTTAGTTGACTCAATTGTGGGGTTTGAGATATTTGCATTTCTAGACGCATACAAGGGGTACCATCAAATACCCATGGACCCTGAAGATGCAGGAAAAACTGCATTCATAACAGAGTTGGGCACCTTTGCTATATCACTATGCCTTTCGGCTCAAGAATGCAGGAGCCACATATCAAAGAGCGGTAAACAAAATTTTTGAAAAGCAAATTGGAAGATGTATGGAGGTTTACGTAGATGATCTCCTGATCAAGAGCAAGTCTCTTGATCAGTACATGCTAGATGTCAAAGAAGTATTATGTGTGCTCAGACAAACTCAGATGAAGCTCAACCCCAAAAAGTGTACGTTTGGGGTCTGGTCGGGTAAATTCCTGGAGTACATGATCTTCAAGGAAGGCATCAAAGAAAATCCAGACAAAATCGAGGCATTAAGGTTAATGCCACCCCCAAGGAACATCCAAGAAGTGCAAAGGGTGACAGGACGTATGGCTGCCCTGAACAGGTTATTGTCCAGATCGGCACAACGTGCCTTACCATTCTTCAAAATCCTAAGAAAGACAAGTCATTTCCAGTGAAATGAGGACAACCAGAAAGCATTTGAGGACATCAAGGCTTACTTAGCCGAGCTGCCGACCTTGACCTCTCCTCGGGATGGAGAAACTCTGCTAATATACTTAGAAGTTGTTGAAGAAGCAATTAGTGCAGTCCTAATCAGAGATGAGGACAATATACATAAACCAATATTCTGTGTGAGCAGGGCTCTACATGGACCAGAAGTCAGGTACACCAATGCAGAGAAACTAGCTTTGGCTTTGGTGCATGCTTCAAGAAATTTGAGGCCATATTTTCAAGCACACCCGGTAACTGTGGTAACAGATCAGCCTTTACGACAAATACTAGCTCGACCAGACTCATCTGGACGATTGGCAAAGTGGGTTATAGAGCTTGCAGAGTATGACCTGGACTTCCAACCAAGAACTGCTGTAAAAGCTCAAGCTTTAGTAGACTTTTTAGCTGAGGGAATCTCAATGGACATCGAGAAAGATCAACCGACCAGGCAAGTGGAGCTATGGACCCTGTATGTGGATGGGGCAGCAGGGAAAGAAGGGGCAGGGGCAGGCGTCCTGCTCATAAGCCCAAAAGGAGAAGAATTTCCTTATGCCTTGTGTTTCCATTTCAAAGCTACAAATAATGAAGCTTAGTATGAAGCTCTGATCACCGGGCTCGGACTAGCTAGCAATCTCGGTGCTACCAATCTACAAGTATTCAGTGACTCCCAACTGGTAGTTAATCATGTGAAAGAGGAATATGAAGCAAAGGAGGAACCAAAGAAAAAGTACTTGTCTATGGCTCAGGCCATACTCAAGAACTTCAGGTCAGTCCAGATCGAGCAGGTCTCTCGATCTCAGAACAAACGAGGTGACGCCCTTTCAAAGCTAGCCCCCAATTTCTTCTCAGACAAAAGAGTCTTGGTGGAACAACTCTCTGAGCGAAGCTACGTCATGAATGAACTCCAACCAGTCATTCAACAAGTTACATGGATGGACCCAATTGTGTCCTATCTCAAACATGGCATCTTACCAGCTGATAAGTCTCAAGCCCGTAGGATGAAGTTATTGGTAAGAAAGTACTCTCTCTTTAATGAAGTTCTGTACAGACGATCTTTTATATCCTATTGGCTTAGATGTGCTTCAAATGAGGACGGGAAATTATCTCCTCAAAGAAATCCATCTTGGAATTTGTGGAAATCATTCGGGTGCATGAACCCTGGCAAGAAAATGTCGTTTATTCGGGTACTATTGGCCCACAATGCAGAGTGATGCGAATGAACTAGTCTTGAAGTGCAAACCATGCCAGGTGCATGATAACTTATCCCATAAACCTTCACAGGAAATGATCCCCATAGTCTCTCCTTGGCCTTTTTATCAATGGGGTGTGGACCTAGTCGGCCCACTTCCCCGAGCTCCGGGAAATTTAAGGTTCCTTGTTGTAGCAGTGGAATACTTTACAAAGTGGGTAGAAGCTGAAGCTCTAACGGCCATCACTTCAAATTCCATTCAAAAGTTCCGTTGGAAAAGCATTGTCTGTTGATATGGAATACCCAAGACCTTGATCTCAGACAATAGGACACAATTTGAAGATAGGACAGTCAGGTCATGGACTGAGCTGTGTATAACCCAACACTTTACCTCTGTTGGCCACCCACAAGCTAATGGCCAAGTTGAACAAACAAACAGACAGGTCAATGTTGGTCTAAAGAAGAGGCTGGAAGAAGAGGGAGAGAATTGGGTTGAACATCTACCCAACATACTTTGGGCATACAGGACTACGCCAAACATGGCTATAGGTGAAACACCTTTTTCCTTGGCTTATGGATGCGAAGCAGTCATTCCAGCAGAGATCGGGCTCCCCTCCCCGAGGTCCGAGCTCCACGCCCAATAAGATCAAGATGTTGAACTCGGGCAAGCCAAAGATGACTTGGAAGAAGCTAGAGAAGTGGCCTACATCAAAATGGCCAAGTATAAGCAAAGAATATCTCAATACTATAACTCCAGAGTCAGGCACTCGTATTTTAAAGAAGGAGATCAGGTGTGTTGAGAAAAAACGAGGTTAGTAGACAGGGCCCTCAAGGCAAGCTTGACCCGAACTAGAAGGTCCCTACAAGGTGGTCACACATCATGGAAAAGGCGCTTATCAGCTAGCCGATGCAAGCGGTAGGACCATACCTCGAAGTTGGAACGCCAACAACCTGAGGAAATTTTATGTCTAGGACAGGTGCCAGACTTGCTTTACTTTCTTTTCGGTCTTGTTATTTTCAATAAAGAAATAATCAAGCATCGATGAGTTTTAATAAAATTTGTCTTTTTATAAGTATGATATTGTCGGTTTACAGCCCTAAAGGGGCTAAATTTTTAACTGAGTACTGTAGGTCATACTCAAAAAGTTTGCAAAGGACAAACTTCCCGAGTCTGCAGGTCAGGCTAAATTTTTGACTGAGTAATGCATGTCAGACTCAGAAAGTTTGCAAAGGACAAACTTCCCGAGTCTACGGAGTCGAGCTAAATTTTTAACCGAGTATCGCAGTCGACTCGAAAGTTTGCAAAGGACAAACTTCCCGAGTCTGCAGGTCAGGCTAAATTTTTAACTGAGTACTGCAGATCAGACTCGAAAGTTTGCAAAGGACAAACTTCCCGAGTCTACAGGTTAGGCTAAATTTTTAACTGAGTACTACAGGTCAGACTCAGAAAGTTTGCAAAGGACAAACTTCCCGAGTCTGCTGGTCATTAATTGAGTGCGCAGTCGACTCAGAAAGTTTGCAAAGGACAAACTCCCCGAGTCTGTAGGTCAGGCTAAATTTTTAACTGAGTACTACAAGTCAGACTCAGAAAGTTTGCAAAGGACAAACTTCCCGAGTCTGCAGGTCAGGCTAAATTTTTAACTGAGTACTGTATAGGTCAGACTCAGAAATTTTGCAAAGGACAAACTCCCCGAGTCTGTAGTTCAGGCTAAATTTTTAACTGAGTACGGCAGGCCAGACTCAAAAAGTTATACAAAACCAAAAGATAGACAAAGCTCACAATCAAAAACCAAGTATGTCATCCAGTACAGTAAGTAATGCATGCCATACTGGGGGGGAATGTAAGGGGTACCAGGTAAGTACTTAAACCCAAAATAAATTTCAGAATAGAAATAAAGGTACGGTGGGTAGAGCACAACAAATATTCGAAAAACATACAAGTTTTTCAGAAATTTCACAAAACAAAATATGTCTTAACAAAGAGACAGAGTACAATCATTTCTTAGCAACATGATTTTGCTCTGTTGAGGAAGGAGTCGGCCCGGCACTCTGAGAGACAGGGCAACGTTTATTATACTTAGCCCTAATGTCTTCACCTTCCTTAAACTCTCTATGTCGATCATCGTAGATCTTTCCTGCACCTGCCTTGTACATCGTTCGATAGTGGGGAAGGTCGGGAAGAACCAGGTCGGCACGTTGCTCTTTGGCTTCATCAACTCCAGAAGTATAACCATGCTGCATGACAGGGCCTAGTAAGGCCTTCAAGGCCTCAGCCAAGTGTCCAGAGGACTTATACTCAAGGATGGATTGAGCATTCCGAGCAGGAATAGAGGCTTCCAGTGCTTCCCTCTCGGTCCAAATTTTAACTAAGGCCTGCCCCAGCTCAGAGTTCTCCGCAATATACTTGTCGAAGGCGGCTTTAAGCTCGGTGGTATACTGAGTCTTGTCTTGCTGAAGCTCGGCGTCATGACCTCCAAGTTAGGGACTTGATATCTTCATCTTTTGATTTGGAAGCATCCGTGTGCTTCTATTGGCTCTCCCTTAGCTCGGCCACTGTCTTCTTCAGAGTTTCTTTACTTGTCGAAGACTCGGCTACGGTCTTCTTCAGCCTGTTTAAAAACTCCTGCCCGACTTGGGCCCACTATGAAAATGGCACGCACGTCAGGAGGAAAACGTAATAATGCAAGGAAGTATAACTAGACAAAAGAGAAACAACTTACCACCGCAGCCAGGTCTTGATCAGAGAACTCAAATAGGCGCCCCGAACCTGATGCAGCTCCATCCTCAGTAAGGTCTTCAATGTCGCCGACTAGACGAGACTCAGGCCTCTCTTCTTAGATCTGCCCCTTTGTAGGGTAGCAACAGTTATAACTTGCCTCGTCCTCAGAAGCCCGACTTCCTCCACTTCCTCATCTTCCTCTTGAACACCCGCGTCTGTTTCCAGAAGAACGACCCCTTCTCACTAGGGAGAGAAGAAAACTCAGTTGCATCATCTGGATGCTCGGATAAGCTTCGGACCGAGTCGCCCGCAGGTTGACACTCTCGGTTCTCTACGAGCCATGTTCAGTCTGGTCACCTCCAGGTGCCTCCTCCTCGTTGACATCAGCTAGCAATTCGGCAAAATTTGACACTGCAAGCAGCAAGACAGAAGTGTCAGTACAAGTTTTGATAACCAAAAAAACAGAGAACACAACAAATATAAAGACCCTACAGGTTTCATATTCTTCTTTGCTTAGTTCCTTGTAGGGATCAGGGCCAGCAGTTGGCATTTTGGCAGAGTCAATAAACGCAGAAGAGTACTTCTTCAGGCTGATATAGATGCCACTCTTCTAAATGTCATCTATAATTTTTTTATCAACATCTGTGGGTCGGGGATCGCTACCCTGGTTGGCGGTATTCCATCTACCCAGAGTAAGCTTCACCTCGGGACAAAGAAAGAAGAACCGGCGCTTCCAGTTCTTATAAGAGGTCTCTCCTTTCTCGGTGAGCCGGACATCCTTTAAGAAATCTCCTCAGCACGGAAAACAATAATACCCAGCCTGGTCAGGCACTTGCTTACACTTGTACAAGAGCCTGAAGTACTTAACAATAAACGGGATGCAAGCACACCGGCACCAAATGGCAAACCCCACTATGGACCTTATACCATTGGGTACGATTTGGGCAATCCCCAGGCCATAGTGCTTTAAGACAGCCAATATCGCAGGGCACACCAGAAACCTCAAACCACAAATGAGTTGCTCCCGGTAGATGGCGTAGTAACCTTCCGGAGCATGATACGTGTAAACACTGGGAGCAGGGATCTTGGGGTCGTACAATGGATTTTCTATCTTATACTACTTATGGATGGTGGCCAAGCCACCCTTTGTTAGATTAGAATCGATACCGTGACAAGCGGCTTGGGATTTCAAAGCCATATGCGCTTTTAGGGTCAGAACGAACTTTGAAGTTCCGGAGGAGCATGGAGGACCGGAATAAGACAGATCAAACCGGGGGGCTAGGACCAGATGCTCAAACCCCCTACGATTGATTAAGGGCTTGGAAACAGGATTTTCGACCGGTGAAAGAATGGGGTTCTCAGAACTAACCCTAAAATAGGAAGACTCACTTTCTGATTTAGAGACGGACTCAAACAAAGCTTCAATAGAACTATCTGTGAGAACGATTTGCTCACTCATTAACAATAAAACAAATTTAGAAAGGGAGAAGGAGAAAGCTTACTTGTGTAAATGAATTGAAGGAGAGGAATGGCAACCGGCAGACTTCACCTTCCGATTTAATAGTAAATAGGTTTGAAACTTCTGAGAAGACATGATGCGACTACAGGGTTATAAGCCCCAGAAACGGTATTGGAAAATACAACCATCATTAAAGCGTGTACAAAAACACTTCGTTTTTCGTGCCTGTCATAACAGAGTTATGACGGTAACGCAACCACCTAGCAAAGCAACCTACAACACAGTGAGATAGCCGAGTGTTAAGGGTCAATTTGTAGTGTTTTATAAGGATATATTTTATATCAATATTCCCCATATATGGATGTTTTTCGTAGAATTCGAGCTTATAATCGATTAATTGAGCAAATGACGTTTTGAATAGTTAAAATGCAAAATCGAGTAAATATCGTGGTTTTATTATCTATTTTGTATGGTTTTACGTTTTGCTCGGTTTTGTCATCTTTTAGGTGCACAAATGTGGAATGGAAGAGGTCTAAATGATGTTTGATTGAAGATTAAAGTGGAAAGAAAGAGATACAAGAGGATGAAGATGAAATAAAGCTTGGGAAAATCCCGAAAACGACTCGTAATACGACGGGCTAATCAAAAAGGCGTTTTTCGAAGAAGAGTCCTTAATGAAAGTTGTAGAGTTTTCCGAGAGCTTTTTTATGACATTCGGATCATAATTTTTGGAGGTCTACAACTCAAGATATGAATTTTAGAATTTTGAGTCCGGAAGCCGAACTAGCGTTCGAAATTCTAAACTAGCGTTCACAAGCAAAGCAATTTGATACGAGTCTTCGACTTGAGCATGAACCGGCGTTCACTCTCCGTCCATGGAGCAAGGACGAGCGTCCATGGTGAAAAACGGGCGTCCGACACCGACATGCAGCAGAACCGACTTACAATTCATTCAGCCGACTAATTGCAAAATCCTAATTGGAAAAGGAATTATTCCAGCCGACATACTCCTCTATAAAAAGCAGCAGCTTGTAACCCTAAAAAGACAATTTTTATAGCCGCATTATTCACAGAAAAGCAGCGGCCATCTTGAGAGTTTTCAAGGCCGGTCACCCGAGCCTTGTGCTCGGGTGACCCGGGGTTAGATTAGGATGTCTTTTTCTTGTTTTTTTCCCATCGTTGATGCTTGAAGATCAACCTTTGTATCAAACTATGTGAGTTTAATCTCTTTTTAATTTATTCAATCTCTAGTTTATTTTCATGATCTTTAATTTATTTTGTATCTTTCTTTGATTATGATGCTATTATGTGAACTGATCGAGAGATATGTTTACTAATTGATATGTTTACAACATACGAGAGTTGCGTAAACTAGATCACCATAGAAAGATAGGATTTTTTATCGTTAATTCGTGACAAATTAATCGATTAATTATCTAGGTTGTTAGATTCTAAAATACGAGAGTTAACTTGAATCTACACCTTCGTTTTGTATGTAATATTGATCTTAACATTCGAAAGAGGAGAGATCGATAATTGAATTCACTAAGGAATTAGGGATTCATAGCTTGAGAAATAGATTCACTAAGGAATTAGGGATTTGTATCTCGTATAAAGGTGAAACCACAATTTGAATTAAAATCATGAGATGAACTAGGATTGAAATCACTTGGTTTGTGCACTGTTTGATCCCATGTATCTTTAGTTTAGTTTAGGTTGTGTTATTTTATTTCGTAGGTTAGATTTATTTTAATTGCTCTTTCGTTTATTTTATTTGTTCTTTCGTTTATTCGTTTTTCCTAAGTAACAATTGAAAGGAATTAGTGAAATTAGATTCAACATCCCAATTCCCCGTGGATCGACCCCTTACTCACTTCGCTCTACTATCAATTACCCGGTATTCGGCCGGTTAGGAGTTAGTTTTGCATGGTAGTTAGGGTTTATAAATTTTCTTTTGTTTAATGATGCAAAATCCCTCCAACAAAAGTGGCGCCGTTGCCGGGGAATAGGTGTCATGTTGAATCTCGATCTTGTTATTTCTCGATTTTGTTACGTTTATTTTTCGTTTTAATAAAAGTAGCGTTTACCAAATCGAGAGTTTTTATTTTGCCGTGTTTCGATGACCATAAGGTTAAGAATGTGCAAAAGTTTTTTACTCGATTTGTTTAAACGTGAAGTATGTGTTTATGTGTTTTTTCGATCTAACCTCTTTGTGCTTTAATTGAAAGTGGTCGCTTTGTGATCCGTGTTAATATGTGTTTTAAGTTTTTAGGGTTTGTCCGCGTTTTCCCGCTCTCTCGCCGTGTATTCGTTGTATGGACGAGCGTTCAAGTTAGTGAACGCCCGTCCGCTTCTTTAGCTGCAGTAAACGAGCGTTTGAAAGTATTGGACGCTCGTCCGTTCAAATATTTTCGACTCTGTTCGGGTTTAAAGGACCAGATGAGCGTCTATGCTTTCTGAACGTCCGTCCGGTTGGTTTTCAAGTCAAACGAGCGTTTGTTTTGCTGAACGCTCGTCCAAAGCCGTATTTTGAGGTGAACGCCCGTTCGTTGTGCCGAACGCCGCCCGTAGTCCAGGTTTTTCTTGATCTCATTCCTAATGCTTTTATTTAGTATGGATTGCTTACATTCGAGCATCTCGTGGCCTATTTATTTTTTACATAGATGTCCCGAATATGAATGTTATACCTTTCCATCTATGAATTCATGCTAAGTAAATGATCTTATTCCTTATACATGATTCATCTATGCAAGTTATAGTTACTGTCGGTTCTCGTATGCTATAACTGGTTTTCGTGTTAATTAGTAGCTAATGTCGGTTTCCGTATGCTACATACCGCTGTGATGAATCTTGTGAGCTTTGAGACTTATGTGCTTCCTTGTTATTTTTATAACTCATTTGGGTAGTAACTGTCGGTTTTCCGTTGCTACGATGGAAACCTTATGAGTTATATCTGTTTAGTATAGCTAACTGTTGGTTTTCCATAATGCTATCACCTTTGACGAGTCTTAAAGCGCGTCTACACTGCATGTAATGAACAGTACTGTCGTTTATCGTAACCTGTCATTATTTGGTAGACGTTTATTTTATATATGTCGTGTTGCAAATGAGTGGGCTAGTTTTCTTTCTTTTATTTTCTTTCTTTTATTTTCTTTTATTTTTGCATATCATTCAGATGCATATCATTTAGTTGCATGTCATCTAGTTGCATTGTTTTTCTATTTTTCTTTTATTTTTCTTGAGTGTAGTTAACTCGTCGGTTTCCGTAATACTACCTCGTTTTTATTTTAGTTTCTCGCATAGGCCGTAGTCACCGTAGAGTTGTCGTGGGTCAACTTGCTCATTTCGAGCCTCGTCATAATTTATTTTTTTATTTATTTTATTTTTAGGATTGCATATCATGTAGATTGCATTGTAGTATATTTTCATATAGTTGCACCTAGCCTACGACTTTGTAGTATTTCATGTATAGTATTCAATCTTTAGTTGAGCTTAAGTTGAAAAATCTCTATGATCCTTTTCTTCATGTGCTTTATATATGTAATCTTTTCTTTTTCCCCGAAGACTCTTTTTGCACTAATCAAGTCGCAGGATACTTTCTATAGCTATTGTGCACTTTAAAGATGTATTCGGTTGTCCCGTGATGCTCACGTCATCGAGCTATGCAAGCAATCCCGGTTCTTGTTGGTTCCTCCGTAATTGCCGCATCCAATCGCCTAAGTTCTCTAATTTATTATTTCGTATAACTTGAGGACAAGTTGCAATCTAAGTGTGGGGGAAGGGATAGATGATTTATGTGTCTACTTTCGTTTGCTCATATTTTTAGTATTTCTATGAAAAGTGCTTAATTTTCAAATTTTTTGTTATATCCCGAGTAGACAAAGGCATATCTTTGCTTGAGTTTATATCATTTTTGCTATATTTCGTATATTTAGTAATTTTAGTTGTTTCACCCGACACTCTTTTTCACATGCCATAGTAAATGATGAGCTAAATGTTGAAAGCCTACCCCATTTTAGTTGGAGATTTTTGATGATTATAGCATGTTTCTTTGCTTATGTACAATTCTTGAAAAGTTTAGTAGTTTGTATTCTAGGATTAAAGTATGACATACCGTGAATATCCGTAAGTTTGAATGTGATAAGTGAAACGTGATTAAGTCTTTGCAATAGTAATAAATTGTTTACTTGAGGTGTTATGCTCGTGGTCCGTGCTACTAGAAAATAATCTTTTCCACCGCCAAACCGTAAATCTCTAAGTAAACATAATTGTAATTGTGTGTGTCGGAAGTCGGTTTATGATTTGGGTGAGGTAGGGTGTACCACGTATGTCCTATTCCACTATGATGACCAAAAGCTCACGACGGTCGCTTTATAGTCGCCTTATGATTGGAGTAAGGTAGGGGATTATCTTGAAATGTCCTATTCGCTATGAGGGCAAAAGCTTATTCGATGTGTGTTAGAAAAGTGTGAAAAAGTGAAAATATTGAAATATATTATTATGAATAAGTAAGGACTTAGTTATCGTTAATCTTATACCCAAGTATAAACCGAAGGATATGTTGTAGGGATTATCCTCTCGAGTCCGTCGTAAATGTTTTAGATATTCTCTACTATTTCTTTTTGGGATATGTATGTTTTGTAAAGTGCCTCGTTATAATTTTTGAATATTTCTAACTTAGATGGGAAACCGGGCTAGTTTTGGTTTGAATAACTTTCAAATTGTGGAACTTAGTGGAAGTTTATTATGGCTATTCACACACTACACGGGTGAACTTCTAAGTTATTGAATATACTTCATATTTGTATGGATGTTTATTTGTCTCGAGCTTGACTTTGTTTTGTTTTGCTCGGGACGAGCAAAAGATAAGTGTGGGGGAGTTGTTAAGGGTCAATTTGTAGTGTTTTATAAGGATATATTTTATATCAATATTCCCCATATATGGATGTTTTTCGTAGAATTCGAGCTTATAATCGATTAATTGAGCAAATGACGTTTTGAATAGTTAAAATGCAAAATCGAGTAAATATCGTGGTTTTATTATCTATTTTGTATGGTTTTACGTTTTGCTCGGTTTTGTCATCTTTTAGGTGCACAAATGTGGAATGGAAGAGGTCTAAATGATGTTTGATTGAAGATTAAAGTGGAAAGAAAGAGATACAAGAGGATGAAGATGAAATAAAGCTTGGGAAAATCCCGAAAACGACTCGTAATACGACGGGCTAATCAAAAAGGTGTTTTCTGAAGAAGAGTCCTTAATGAAAGTTGTAGAGTTTTCCGAGAGCTTTTTTATGACATTCGGATCATAATTTTTGGAGGTCTACAACTCAAGATATGAATTTTAGAAGTTTGAGTCCAGAGCTGAACTAGCGTTCGAAATTCTAAACTAGCGTTCACAGCAGCAATTTGATACAGAGTCTTCAGCTTGAGCATGAACTAGCGTTCACTCTCCGTCCATGGAGCAAGGACGAGCGTCCATGGTGAAAAACGGGCGTCCGACACCGACATGCAGCAGAACCGACTTACAATTCATTCAGCCGACTAATTGCAAAATCCTAATTGGAAAAGGAATTATTCCAGCCGACATACTCCTCTATAAAAAGCAGCAGCTTGTAACCCTAAAAAGACAATTTTTACAGCCGCATTATTCACAGAAAAGCAGCGGCCATCTTGAGAGTTTTCAAGGCCGGTCACCCGAGCCTTGTGCTCGGGTGACCCGGGGTTAGATTAGGATGTCTTTTTCTTGTTTTTTTCCCATCGTTGATGCTTGAAGATCAACCTTTGTATCAAACTATGTGAGTTTAATCTCTTTTTAATTTATTCAATCTCTAGTTTATTTTCATGATCTTTAATTTATTTTGTATCTTTCTTTGATTATGATGCTATTATGTGAACTAGATCGAGAGATATGTTTACTAATTGATATGTTTACAACATACGAGAGTTGCGTAAACTAGATCACCATAGAAAGATAGGATTTTTTATCGTTAATTCGTGACAAATTAATCGATTAATTATCTAGGTTGTTAGATTCTAAAATACGAGAGTTAACTTGAATCTACACCTTCGTTTTGTATGTAATATTGATCTTAACATTCGAAAGAGGAGAGATCGATAATTGAATTCACTAAGGAATTAGGGATTCATAGCTTGAGAAATATATTCACTAAGGAATTAGGGATTTGTATCTCGTGTAAAGGTGAAACCACAATTTGAATTAAAATCATGAGATGAACTAGGATTGAAATCACTTGGTTTGTGCACTGTTTGATCCCATGTATCTTTAGTTTAGTTTAGGTTGTGTTATTTTATTTCGTAGGTTAGATTTATTTTAATTGCTCTTTCGTTTATTTTATTTGTTCTTTCGTTTATTCGTTTTTCCTAAGTAACAATTGAAAGGAATTAGTGAAATTAGATTCAACATCCCAATTCCCTGTGGATCGACCCCTTACTCACTTCGCTCTACTATCAATTACCCGGTATTCGGCCGGTTAGGAGTTAGTTTTGCATGGTAGTTAGGGTTTATAAATTTTCTTTTGTTTAATGATGCAAAATCCCTCCAACACCGAGCTGCGCCCCATATAAATCAGATTTGCCCCACTCTAAAGGAGTCTGGTCAGACCTGAGGGGCTTATGACGATGGTCAGAGTAGACCTTGCCACGTGTCGTTCTTAGAATGACATTGTTATAAATAAATAAAGAAGCATTGAGGCCAGAAGCCCATGTTAATCAGACCTAACTCCAGGTGGGAGGTCTGTCCTGGTCTTTTCAAACTAGACCACCGCAGGACGGCTCAGTCATAACGGAGGGCAGGTCGGATAACCCAAGTCGAGATGACCTGAGGAGCCCAGCACAGGACGTCTGGGTCTTTCCTTATATTGATAATTCAAACATGTGCCTATATAATAGGATAACGATGGGGAGAATCCTGTGATTATAGGACATTGATCTTATAGTTTAAATACAGTCATAATTATCCCATATTAATGGGATTTACCCGAGTTATTCCTTAGGGACCAAGAAATAAATCTAAGACTTGTAGGGCAAGAAGTATGAGGCGAGACGCCTGTTAACGGTTATTTTTACGGTTTATATGACTTTATTTCGTAGCAATTTCATTCGTGTTTTACTAATTTTTATAGAAAATTAAGTGTTTAAGTGAAATATTGAAAGAATGCGTATGGAAATCATTAAAATGCAAAATCGAGCTAATTACGTGGTTTTATTGGTGTTTTCTATCTATATGTATCATTTTACATTTTGCATGTTTTTGTCGTGTTGTAGGTACGCTTGCATGTTATGGAGGAAGCTAAAACGATGTTTACTTGAAGTTTAAATAGAAGGAGGAAGATGCGAAATAAGATTGGAATGAAGATGCAAGATGGACGAGCGTTTAACATTGCGTCCAGTGGAGTGGCGTCCAGAGGCCTGGACGGGCGTCCAGGAGGAGAAATTTGGTTTAGAATATTGAGATTTTTACCGAACTAGCGTCCAAAATTACATAGGACGGGCGTCTGATCCAACTCGGCCCGACTCGAAGATTTCAAGCTAAGTGGACGGGCGTTCAGCTACTCGGACGAGCGTCCAGTCGGCCGACATAGCAGCACCGCCTTAAAATTCTATATATAGCTGCGTTATTTTCAACCCTAGACACAACAATTCGACCCCAGGCGGCCACAAGCCCCTTGGGGGCGCCCTAGCTGCGTTTTTCCACCATCATAAACATCTTTTTATCTTCTTTTTTATTTATATGATTTGTTTTCCAACGATGAGCTAAGGCTAAGCGATTTGAACAAGCGTGTGAAGCCAATCTCTGCAACAACTTGATTTCGATTCTTGGATGCTTTGTGAGTTTTAATTAAAGTTTGTTTCTTTATTATGTGCTTTATTGATTATGCAATTTATATCGAGAGATGGTTTCTTTGTGATGTATAACGTTTGATGAAAATCGTTGTTAGACCTAGATCACCGTAGTAAAGATGGGATTTTTAACCTAAAAATAACGAGAGTTGCTAGGTTAAATTTCTAGGTTGCTAGATTGAGAAATCTTACACCTTTGTTATGGAAGCGTTAATCTTTAAGATCGAGAGATGAAAGATTAATAGGCGAATTATCTACGAGAGTAGGAATTCATTCATTTGATAGGTGAACCACATCTTTATTAAATCTTCACTAAACGATCTAGGGTAGAAATTGAGAGTTGCGAGATAGGTGGATCATTGCTTGTTCCTTGTTACCTTAATTGAAAGAATCATTGTGCCTTGTTCTTCGTTGCTAGCTTAGAATTTTATTTTCGAGAATTAGTTATTTTAGGTTCGTAATCATATTTCCTTGCTTTGGATTGACAACCCTCTGTCTAGTTTATTGTATTCGTTTTAGTTTTGTTTTGTGTTTTCGTGACAATCTTTAGAAAGATTAATAAACTAGATAAACAACCCCGATTCCCTGTGAGATCGACCCGGTATCAACCTCTATACTACGATCCCTACACTTGGGGTATACCGGATTTATAAATTTATTACTTGTTTATTTTCATTAGATAAAATCCGTGACAAGTTTTTGGCGCCATTGCCGGGGAATCGGTACGGTTGTCTAGTTTATTAATTTTTCTGATTTTCTGTTATAAGTTTGGATAAAAGGGATCATTAGGGCACATGGTAGTGTTTTGGCCGTAACTTTCGGCTCGAGTGTCCGTTTGGCGCGCAGGACCCCAATTCGGAAAGCTCGTTCCGACGCCGACGACATGGTGAACTGCCAGAGGCTGTTCGACACAGTTTTTGAGGTCAAAATCTGCTGTTTTCCCCTCCATTTTGGGCTCAGAAGCTTTCAACACGTTTTTCTACCTTTTATTGTTTTCTTGTTTCCTGTTTTAAATTTTTCGTAGGTAGGTTTCTGTTTCTGTTTCCGTTTCTTTTTCTATTTCTTTATCTTTTCTAGAAAAAGAAAAAAAAAAAAAAAAAAACACAAACACAAAGAGGTCATACAATCTTCTATCCAGGATTGAGGACATGGATGAGCAAAGTCAGATCGCCATGCTGCAACAGCAGATGGCAGCTCTTCAAATGTCACTTAATCCTATGAATCAGACCCCGTCTTTTCCACAGAACTCACAAGTTCTGTTCTGTGGAAGATGTTGTCGACCTGGCCATGCTGTTGGCCAGTGTCAGTTTCTTTCCCCTCCTGCGTATCAAGTTAATACTGTCCATAATCAGGGAAATTTCAGTCTAGTCACATGTCAGAATTGTGACAATTTGGGACATACTGCTCGTTTCTGTCCCAATAGTGGACAGAACACCTTCTTTGGCCAAAATAATCAGAAATTTAACGATCAGGTCTCTGGCCACAGCAATTTTCAAAATCAGGGTTTCAATCAAAACCAGAATTTTAATCAAAACCCGAACTTCAGTCAGAACCAAAATT
Source organism: Gentiana straminea (assembly GCA_036785695.1). Lineage (NCBI taxonomy): Eukaryota > Viridiplantae > Streptophyta > Magnoliopsida > Gentianales > Gentianaceae > Gentiana > Gentiana straminea. The sequence continues at coordinate 15,443,301 of JAVUPR010000183.1, forward strand.
TAAATTTTTCCGATCAAAATCAATGGTTCAACTATCTTTGGCCGAACAATCCCAATTCTATATTTCAGGGTCGGTCTAGTCACTCTTTTCCACAGAACTTCCAAAACTCTCAAGGCCCCTCGCACTCGAATGATATCCAAGCTGAATGGAGCTCCTTTCGGGAGGAGCAAAATAGAACAATGAAGAATCTTGAGAGGCAACTCGGGCAATTGGCTGAACAGTTAGCTTCTAGACCCCCAGGGTAGCTGCCCAACTTCACAGAAAAGAATCCAAAGGGTGGTCAAGTTGCTCAGGCCGATTTGAATAATAGCCAATGCACTGATCTAGCTCCCACACTCCCTTATGGTGGAGAAGAGGCTAGTGCTATGAATGTAAGGTCCGACACTCAACTTAGTGGTTTCCCTGTTCTGGATGAGAGTGCTCAGGTGGCTGATCCCCTGAGAAATAAAGAATTTAGTGGAAGTCGGGAGGCTGATCTCCTGACTGGTACGGAAGGTGGAAACGAAGTATATGATCATATGTCTAGAATGAAGGATGAAGAAGAGGAAGACCCCAACGATATAGACCTTTACTTTCCTCTCCAGAATGTTATGCATTTAGACAAGTGCACTCCTGATATTCCTTGGTATGCTTCTATCGCCAACTTCTTACATTCCCAGTACTTAAATCCGGAATTTTCATATCAGGAGAAGAAGAAATTTTTCTCTGATGTGAAAACGTTTGTATGGGATGAACCTTACCTCTTCAAGATTTGTAAAGATGGTTTGCTGAGAAGATGCGTTCTTGAATCTGAGCAACGTGATATTATTGAGCAATGCCACAGTGGACCCACTGGCGGTCACTTTGGTCCTTGGAAAACCGTTGCTAAGATCTTTCAATCCGGCTTCTATTGGCCCACGATCTTTAAAGATACAGAAGCTTTCTGTAAAGCTTGTGATAGGTGTCAAAGAACCGGAACTTTAACAAGGCATTTTGACATGCCATTGAAACCCATCCTAGAATGCGAAGTCTTTGATGTATGGGGTATCGATTTTATGGGACCATTCCCATCATCTTGTGGAAATAAATACATCTTAGTCTGCATGGATTATGTATCGAAATGGGTGGAGGCTCAAGCCAATTCTCACAATGATCATAAGACGGTCATGAAGTTCCTGAAGAAAAATATTTTCGTGAGATTTGGATGTCCCCGCGCCTTAATCAGTGATGAGGGAACGCACTTCTGCAACCGGCCACTAGAAAAAGTTCTTGAGAAATATGGTGTCCGGCACAAAATTGGCACACCATATCATCCTATGACTAGTGGTCAGGTTGAAAGAAGCAACCAAAGTTTAAAGAAGATCCTGGAGAAAACAATTAACAGTCATAGAAAAGACTGGAGTCTAAAGTTGGATGATGTACTGTGGGCATATCAAACTGCCTATAAGACCCCCATGGGTACATCACCCTATCAGATGGTGTATGGAAAATCATGCCACTTACCAATCGAGTTAGAGCATAGAGCGTATTGGGCCACGAAGTTTTTAAACTTCGATACCCAATCTTGTGGAAAACATCGATTGCAACAGTTGCATGAGTTAGACGAATTTAGACTTCAGGCCTACGAAAGTGCCAGGATAAGTAAGGAAAAGACAAAACTCCTTCACGATGCCAAAATCAAGAAGCGAGAATTTCAAGTTGGGGAGCAAGTCTTACTGTACAATTCTAGGTTACATCTGTTTCCTGGAAAGTTGAGGACACGTTGGTCCGGCCCTTTTGAAATTCTACAAATCATTTCTGGAGGTGTTTTAGAACTAAGAGGTCATGGTGACCAGCCGTTTAGAGTGAATGGTCAAAGGTGTAAGCATTATATTGGTCAACCCAAAGAGAAACCATTGATTGTTCATTTCCTCGACATCCTTGGGTGTGGCACCCCTGAAGTCAATGAGTTTGATGAGTTTTCGCCCGATTTGTTCTCTGAGGATGGCGGCAGTGGTCCAGTAGAGGAAGTTCTGGGTGGTAGTTGGGATATGGAAGAGTTTAAACGGGAGGCACAGTTAAAGAGAAGACTGAAGAAGAAGAAGTCTACAATGGGGAAAATTAAGAATGTTTGGAGAGCGGTAAAGAACCTGACCCCATGTGTGAGATGTCGTTTCGTAGCCACACTAATGACCGAGCTTACACGAAGTAGTGGCCGGAAGGAAGATTAAGTGGCCTGATCCAGGCTGAATAGTACGTGTGTCTAGCCAAAGACACTAAAGAAAGGCGCTTGTTGGGAGGCAACCCAATAATAAGAATAGTTTTTTTTTTTTGGATTATTTTGTTTTTTTGTTGAATAAGGGGGGCTAGTTTTGTCTTGTGTCGTCTAGGTTTTGGAGTCGGTTTCTGTGGTTAGGTAACTTGCATGAACTGAATTTGAAAAATCAATGTGATTCCTTCCTTCCTGCCAATGTTACATTTGTGCACTACTTTTCACATAGATTCGGTTTTTGTCAATTTTTGCATTGCTTATGCTTTGTTCCATGATAATGCCTTGTCTATCATCTTTTGTGCCCCTACCCCCAAGGTCCGTATTGTTTTGTTTTTTTTTCAAGTGTGCAGGATATTTTCGATAGCACTTGTGAGCTTTCAGATGAAGCCAGTTTCCCGGTGGATGGTCCACAGTCTACCGATTTCTTCAAGCGTTTCGGGATCTGACTCCGGACCACTTCCAGAATTGCCACCTTCGAACGACAAATCAGCTAAGTTTTTCTTATTCTGCACAACATGAGGACATGTTGTTATTTAAGTGTGGGGGAGGGATTGCTTGTACCTATGTGCTCAATTTATTATGCTTATCTTTTGTGAAAAAAATTGAAATTTTTTGAAATTTTTTAAAAAAAACATCCGTCCCGAGCATGATTTTATTTTGGCTTACTTACTCATTTATATTCCCATACTTGTGCTCAGTTGACTAGTATTTTAGCATAGACCTTTGATTAATAAGCCTTTACTCGAATTCTTTTCACGTAAGCCTCTTCGATGACGAGCTGAACTTAGGAAACTGTACCCATTTAAACCGATGATGTTTGATTCTGGTTATCAGACCGTTCGCTTAGTGCTAATGTCATGAAAATTGTAATATGTGCGTAGTTGGAATTGAAGTAGGAAGTATCGTGAATATACCGAAGCCTGAATGTGATAAGTGAAACGTAACTAATGTGCTTTGTGAAGAAGTTGAATAAAAAAAATTGAAATTGGGTATGTCGGAAGCTGGTCGATGATTGGAGTGAGGTAGGGCGTCCCTCGAATGTCCTATACCACTATGATGGCCAAAAGCTCACGACAGTCAGAAAAAGCTGCCTTATGATTTGAGTAAGGTAGGGTATATCTCGAATGTCCTATTCTGCTATGACGGGCAAGAGCTCATTCTGATGTGCGTTTATATGTGAAGGATAAATTAAATCAACTTACATGAGGAATATGGTATGAATAAGTGAAAGACTTAGTTATCGCCTACCTTATCCCCAATATAGACCAAGGTATATGTTGTTGGGAATATCCTCTGGGTACGACTGAAAAGATTTCGAAAACACATGTATTACTCTAGTCATGACGTGAGTAGTTTTGTGGGGCGTATGTATAGTCAGGGTGAATCATTATCTGTCTTTAATGGGTATTGGTTGGTTAGCTTGATTTTAATTATCAAGTGTGGAATCGGTGGAAGTTGAAGAAGGCTTTGCACACACTACACAGTCGAGTAATCGTTTATTACATGGGATGTATGTTTTTTTTTTTGATGCTAGTCGACCGGTTGTGATTTGATATATGGGACTTTATGTGGTTCAATGCATGAGTAAGCCTTGGTTATCTTGTTTTGTTTTGGTCGGGACGAGCAAAAGCTAAGTGTGGGGGAGTTGTTAACGGTGATTTTTACGGTTTATATGACTTTATTTCGTAGCAATTTCCTTCGTGTTTTACTAATTTTTATAGAAAATTAAGTGTTTAAGTGAAATATTGAAAGAATGCGTATGGAAATCATTAAAATGCAAAATCGAGCTAATTACGTGGTTTTATTGGTGTTTTCTATCTATATGTATGATTTTACATTTTGCATGTTTTTGTCGTGTTGTAGGTACGCTTGCATGTTATGCAGGAAGCTAAAACGATGTTTACTTGAAGTTTAAATAGAAGGAGGAAGATACGAAATAAGATTGGAATGAAGATGCAAGATGGACGAGCTTTTAACATTGCGTCCAGTGGACTGGCGTCCAGGAGGAGAAATTTGGTTCAGAATATTGAGATTTTTACCGAACTAGCGTCCAAAAGTACATAAGACGGGCGTCTGATCCAGCTCGGCCCGACTCGAAGATTTCAAGCTAAGTGGACGGGCGTTCAGCTACTCGGACAAGCGTCCAGTCGGCCGACATAGCAGCACCGCCTTAAAATTCTATATATAGCTGCGTTATTTTCAACCCTAGACACAACAATTCGACCCTAGGCGGCCACAAGCCCCTTGGGGGCGCCCTAGCTGCGTTTTTCCACCATCATAAACATCTTTTTATCTTCTTTTTTATTTATATGATTTGTTTTCCAACGATGAGCTAAGGCTAAGCGATTTGAACAAGCGTGTGAAGCCAATCTCTGCAACAACTTGATTTCGATTCTTGGATGCTTTGTGAGTTTTAATTAAAGTTTGTTTCTTTATTATGTGCTTTATTGATTATGCAATTTATATCGAGAGATGGTTGCTTTGTGATGTTTAACGTTTGATAAAAATCGTTGTTAGACCTAGATCACCGTAGTAAAGATGGGATTTTTAACCTAAAAATAACGAGAGTTGCTAGTTTAAATTTCTAGGTTGCTAGATTGAGAAATCTTACACCTTTGTTATGGAAGCGTTAATCTTTAAGATCGAGAGATGAAAGATTAATAGGCGAATTATCTACGAGAGTAGGAATTCATACCTTTGAGAGGTGAACCACATCTTTATTAAATCTTCACTAAACGATCTAGGGTAGAAATTGAGAGTTGCGAGATAGGTGGATCATTCCTTGTTCCTCGTTACCTTAATTGAAAGAATCATTGTGCCTTGTTCTTCGTTGCTAGCTTAGAATTTTATTTTCGAGAATTAGTTATTTTAGGTTCGTAATCATATTTCCTGGCTTTGGATTGACAACCTTCTGTCCAGTTTATTGTATTCGTTTTAGTTTTGTTTTGTGTTTTTCGTGACAATCTTTAGAAAGATTAATAAACTAGATAAACAACCCCGATTCCCTGTGAGATCGACCCGGTATCAAGCTCTATACTACGATCCCTACACTTGGGGTATACCGGATTTATAAATTTATTACTTGTTTATTTTCATTAGATAAAATCCGTGACAACGCCCCTATATAAATAAACCCTAAGGAATTACGAGTGACTTGATTCCAATTATATACATTGTTACCCTCAAAAAAAAAAAAAAAAAAATTTATATACATTGGATACGTAGGCAACTTGAGAGAAACAAACTCTCAGGCTCAGTCTAAAAAAATCCAAAATCACCATCTCCATTGTACAAAGTTCTTGATAAATCGTTCTAAGAGTTATTTAGGCCCGGATCATACATTAGATGGTATCCAACATCGTCACTATTCTAGTAGCTTTTACGGCTTTACCCGAGTCTTTTTAGCTTTCATTTTGCTTAACTCAATACGACGATGTAGAGACTTACGTATAATATTTGATTTATTTAATATTATACGCGCCGGACGTTCTTTTCCGGATAATGACTCAGTATCCTTGAACGGGGCGTTACAGTACTAGCCGAATTTTCTCGTGTCCTTTTTGCCGTCATTCTAGTTTTTCTTCACTTCCGTTTTGTTACCTTACTCGTTTAAGTCTCCCTTCTTTCACTGATTATTGTTATGGACCGACTTTTTTTTTTTTGATCTAATGACTCAGTATCTTGAAGTGAGAGAAAAGCAGTACGACAACAAAGCATATCTTGATTTCTTCACAGTAAGGGTGTCTTCATGTCGTATCTGTCTTTGTTCTTGTTTTCTACTAGATACCTCTACAACAATTTCCTCAGCTGAATAAATTTGCGTGTGATGTAAGCCGTAGCTCTATATTCAACCTAACCACTCGAAACTATGTATACAACATTTCTATCTTGCTCTTAGTCTCAAAACACGTGCAGAAGCCTAAAATGGAAATTATGTCCTTTTAGTCTCATGTTGTTGATATGGTTATTCATTTTCCAGGCAAATTGTTCATGCATAAGGCCCTTCTGGACCAAACAGAGACTACCTTTTCCAACTTGAAAAAGCACTTATTTTACTAGGTATGTTGCTTCCGGTTTTGTATTATTCTGTACATTTTATGATTCATCGACCTTACCGTGTTCCTTCTCGAGCATGAAGGGAAAAAGACAACGGATGCCCTTAAACTATCACGATCATAACATGTTGGCCCTAATTGTTTTTAACAAACTGTCCCTTAAACAATAAAAACGTAACAATTTACCCTTCCGGCCATTATCAAAGGAATATGCTCTGTGTTGAGGATAATATAGTTTGAATATTATATTTGCTTTAAATATTATTATTATGTCTTTATATTATTATGTGACTTGTTGGCCAAGTAACTAAAGGCCTATATATTTGTATCTCTACTGTTGAATCAAATAAATAAGAATACAATATACTTTGGATTATGTTACTCTGGAATATGTCCGTTTCAGGACATCAAACATATATTTTTTAGGGTAAAATTGTCCACAGACACTTCATCTTCCCCCAACCTTTGACTATTCAATAAGGTTCGAGTGGTTTTGTTGTAACTTTGAGTGTTGTGCAGGTTGTGAAGACAAACATGTGTTTGATATTGCAAATGAAGTGAGAACCATTATTTCCGGGGAAGAAAAACCGACTCATTATGTACAAGTTGAACATCAAAGATGAATCACCATTTTCTGGAGACAAAATCCCAATGCATTAGCAAAAGGCCTTCACATTGTATTTATCAGTCAGGTTGGCCTGTAAAATGAGGAGAATAAACCTCTATTTGTTTGGAAGCTCTTTTGCAACGAGTCTTCATAGTACCGTCATCGTTTGATTCTGCACACGTGTCATACATTTAATGGTGACGCTACAATTAATAAAGACTCATTGCAATTGATGAATTCCCCTAATTGTATATCGAGAAATCTTATTCTTTTCAGACAATTGTGGGGTCTTGACTCGAGAATTCATTATTGTTTCCAGTGAAATATTGACACAAATTTTACTGTAAAATAGGTTGTTCTTTTCATGTTGCAACAACATTATTGTCGTATAACACAGAGAAGACAAGCCCCCCACCACACCCTTGTCCCCTGGAACAAAATAATTTTTGGTACCTGATACAACTTTAAAACAACAAACGCAAGAAATACATTGCTGGGGGCAACGCAAACCTGAACTTACAGTTAAAAAAAAGCAGGAAAAAAAAAAAAAAAAAAAAAAAAACCCAAGAAGCCACTTGCATGCTCTGCATTTCAAAGCTATGGCCATGAGCCTTAATATATACATCTCAATCCACACAACATCTTATTAGTTCCAAGCAAAAAAATAGTACAGGAGAATTCTTATAGGTAGCCCATGAGTCTTTACATTTCAATCTTCTTCCACATATATTGTTTAATATCAGGGAAAAAAATCTCTGCTCGATCGTATTTGAATCCAATATAAAAAAATATCACAGAACATGAACCACTATCTGATGTTGAACAAGCCAAGACACTCAAGTATTATATCCAACATAGCAATGGGTAGGAGGCAAAGTAAATTGAACCAACATATATAACATCAAACATTGTTTTCGAAAATTACAAACTAAGCTAATATAATCTCACACCATTCACTTGACTTAGCAATTGAGTGAATGACTGCAGGCTTTGATTATCACACAGTTCCATCTAACAAAAATAAGGAAGAATTGATTTGAATCACAACTAATAACTTATGAAAGAGGTATTTGTTTCTTCAAACGTTAAATGTACTTGATTAAGTTTTTCATCAAAAGTGGACTTTTTCACCATTCCGCAACTCCGAAAGACATTTTCCGGGTATCTCGTACACCTAGTTCCTGAAAAACACTAAAAACAACAACACACATAACCTCTACGGGACACTATGGTGACCGAGAATATAATATATACACTGAAAAAGACAAACAATCCCGGATTATATGTCCGGATCTCGTAAACATCAAAACGGTCCGATACGTGTCAAAACCAAGCAAATATGTCCGGAATTAAGTAAAACGAGTCAAAACAGGGTATAAAACACACAGGAAAACTGAGTCGAGTTGACTCTCATCAGAGACATATCCCAATATATGTCGGTTGATTCTCTATTGCTACCTTCAGTCATCGTTCCCACTTCGCCTATATGCTTTACGACCTTTTTGAGAATCACCTGCAGTTCGGTAATTTTCCAGCCTCAATGAGAGCATCAATTCTCTTTTGAGCTCTCTACAATCATCAATGTCATGCCCGGTGTCTCGCTGGTACTTGCAGTATAAGTTTTTGTCATGTTTCTCGATCATAAGGTCCCATCATAGGTGGTGGGGGCCGAGAGAGACCTTTATTCTCTATAACAGGTAGAATGTGTGATCAGGATTGAATGGGGGATTGGTCCTTGTCCTTCACGGCTCCTTTCCTCCTTAGTCTATTTATAACATGATAATTGAGCCAATCCCACATGACTTTTCTCTTTTTATTTATAGGCACAAATCCCTAAACCCTAGCCGCCGGGAATCTTTGTCGATGCACCATAAATACCCCTACACGTGTCCTCCTTTTAATGACACCGTATACCGTCACATAAGAATTAAATTAAAATGTGGGACCCCTGTTGTATTCAAGTACTCGACGGACTATCACCCCGGCGATAGTTACCCCGCCGAAGCTACCTGTCGAAGCTCGGTAGACTCCACCCTACCGATGCACGAAAAGAATACACTTCTCGGTGACCATCACCCACCGAGTCTTCAGATTGGTTCCACCAAAATGTAGAGTTTAAGTCACCTTACTGACAAATCTCCACCTTGACTTCAACTCTCACTAGAGTCAAACAGATTGCATAACCAGATGTACTTGTACAAGATGCATTCGTCAATGCCAGATGTACTTGTACCAGACTATCTCCACAAAGCATCCACTCCACCGATCCGCCTCGTAGAGTTTCCGTAAACAGATTATAAGCTTTGAATATTCGGTAAGTCCAGGCAAAGCCGGAACTTACTCTATTTGAACCTTGGTTTAGTGAACATATCGGCGGGGATTCTCCTTTGTGCCAATCTTCTTCACAAAGAACCCTCTTCTCATTCCTTAAGAAATGATACGACATCAATATGCTTGGTTCTCTCATGATGAACCGATCCTTGGCTAAACATATTGCACTAAGATCGTCACAATATATATCACCGATCCCGATGCAACCCCAAATCACCGACTAGCCCCTTCAACCGGATACCCTCCTTAGCCGCTTCGCCGGTAAGAGCCATGTATTTCGCTTTCGGTAGTTGATAAGGCTACCGTAGCTTCGAAGAGTAGCTTTCCACCGACCACCGCATTTCCCAATGTAAACACATACCCGGTCATTGATTTTCTACCGTCAACATCACTCGCATAATCGCATCACAAAGAACTTGTGACCGGACCGATATCACCTCCATAAATGAGACCAACATCGTTGTACCTCTCGGGTACACGAATATCCTTTTAACGGCTTTCCAGTGTTCCTTTCCGGGTTGAGCCATAAAACCGCCGACAACACCGATCGCCCGAGCCGGATCGGGCCTAGTGCAAACCATGGCATACATCGGATCGCCAACCGCACTAGCATAGGGAACTCTTGACATATACTCCTTCTCTTCACTCGACCGTGAAGCATAAACAGACAAATGAACATTTGATGCCATAGGAGTATCTATTGGTTTTGCGACGAGACATCCCAAACTTGGCCAATATCTTCGCACATAACCCCGTCGAGACAAAAACAACTTCTTCGACTCCTATCTCTCCGGATCTCCATCCCCAAGATTTTCTTGGCCGCACCCAAATCCTTCATTTCAAATTCAAGACTAAGAATGTTCTTCGATTTTGAACATCGACTTCCTTCTTTTGCAGTATCTATCGCATGTCATCCACATACGGGACAAGATAGATATATGATCCATCTTTCAAACAGATCAAGTAAACACAACAACGGTCATAAGGACTTGTTGTAACCTGTGAAGCATGAAACTGTCAAACCTTTTATACCACCGCCTTGGAGCTTGCTTCAAACCATACAAAGTGATTTCTTCAACTTGCAAACATAATTTTCCTTTCCGGGAACTTGAAAACCCTCGAAATTTGTGTCATGTATATCTCCTTATCCACCTCACCATGTAGAAAAGCGTTTTCACATCCAATTGCTCAAGTTCCGGATCCTTGTGCCACCATTGCTAGTAACACCACGATTGAAGTGTGTCGACCACCTTTGGTGAAAATATTTCATCAAAGTCAACCCCTTCCTTTTGACTGAATCCTCTTGCAACCAAACGTGCCTTATACCTGACCCCTTCTGCCTTTGTTATTCCTTCCTTTTTCTTGAAAATCCATTTACAAGTCACAACTCCCTTGTCAGTAGGCTGTTTGACCAATTCCCAAGTCTGATTCTTCAATAATGACTCCATTTCATCTCCCATGGTGCATGCCACCGAGATGCTTCGTACATGTCATCCTTTGCTTCCCGTAAGTAGTAGGTTCGACAACCTCTACTTCTTCAAAGCAACTTGGAGTGCATATCCAGCCAAATCATCATAACCATATCTCCTTGGAGGTATCCCAACATTAGATCTTCTAGGCGCTGTGGCGCCTAGACTCGCCGATCAATGTTTGTATGACGCCTCGCCGAGGTCTCGAGATCGGCTTGGATCGGATTACGGTTCATTATCCGGATCGGTATAGTGTTGATTTGGATCCACCTTGATTGTTGCATATCGATAGACTCCACTGAAGCTCCACTGTTTCTCAACACTATCGATTCAACATCGGTTTCGGACACGGTAGACCTCCCCACCGATGAGTTTAACATAGAATTTTCATCAAACACAACGTCCCCGCCGAGGATTACTCGGACTCGCGATGACCAAATTCTATATCCTTTCACTCCATCACCATACCCCACAAACACTCCCTTCTTGGCTCTTGGTTCTAACTTCCCTTCACTAACATGATAGTAAGTTTGTACTCCCAAAAACCCTTAGGCGAGTAGTCGGCGAGCTTGCCGACCACATCTCAAATGGTGTCTTGAGATTGATCCCCGTGTGAGGACTCTTGTTGATTAAGTAGCAAGTCGTTTTTGACCTCGCCTAAAATCTCCTTGATAAACCGGCTTGAGAAAGCATACATCTTGCCCTCTCCGGTAGAGTTTGATTCATCCTTTCAAACTACACCATTCGCCGAGGTGTATTCCTTACGGTATGATGTACGGCAATACCCTCACCGCACAAAATGAATCAAAATCCGTCCGGCGAATTCCGGACCATTATCCGTACGAAGCTTCTTGATTTTCTTGCCTAAGCGATTTTCCACTAGGGCCTTCCTTTGCTTGAAGTTATTGAATGCATCACTTTTGTTCTTCATCATCACCACCCAAGTCATCCTTGAATAGTCATCTATGAATGACACAAAATATCTGTGACCACCCAATGACTCAACTTTTGATGGACCCAATAGATCGAATGGATATAATCAAGTGTTGCCTTTGTATTGTGCAACCCCGCCGAGAATTTACTTCTATGCAACTTCCCAAACACACAATGTTCACAAAAGTCCAGATTCTTGACCTTATATCCCCCAAGAAAACCTGTGAAGAAAGAACACTCGCATACCCCTTTCACCCATGTGACCAAGTCTCATGTGCCACAGTGAGTCTCGAGGCCGGTGAAGCCGCGAGGATGCAACAAAGACGGCGGTGCGGATACGATAGATCCTTGTAATATATACAAGGTTCCCTCTTGATGCCTTTGAGGACCACAACTGAATCTTTGAAGACATTCAACCGTCCACCTTCACCCTTGAAATTGAACCCCTTGTCCGGTAGACTAAGAGATACCAAATTCTTGGTCATCGTGGAACATGTCTTACATCTTTCGGTGTACAAAATTTATCATCCTCTCGTCCTTAACTTCACCGAGCCAATTCCCACAACTTTGCAAACCTTGCTATTGGCCATATAGATTTGACCACCATCTATCCGCTCATAAGTAGAAAACCACTCCCCTGTTTGGACAAATATGGTAGGATGCTCCGAGAATCAAGTATCCACACATCATTATGGTGTGTAGAATCCCTGCAACTAGAACCGGATCCTCATCGGATTGCTCGGTAGCCAAAGCCGCATGTGCCGAATTGCCTTCTGTTGTTTCTTCTTCCTTGGACAATTGGACTTCCAATGTCTGCTCCTTACGAGTAATTACGGACATCGGTAGACTTAGGACCTTTGGACACGACTTCTTTTTCTTCTTCTTCGTCCATATCCTTTTCCACTATTCGCTAGCTACTAGCCCAGCGGCTTGTTGTCTGTTCCAGCGACCTTGTGTCTAAGCTCCCGGCATGTAAGGCGGACCTCACATCCTCCAAAGCTCGTATCCTTTCCAACTATGAAAGGCGCACAAAGTTTTCATATGATGCCGGTAATGACACCAACGGGATTAGGGCTGCATCTTCATCTTCAATTTTAACATCAATATTCCTTAAATCAAGCAATATTGTGTTCGGTCGGTCCAGATGTTCCCTCGGTGGACTCCCTTCATGCATCTTCCATTTGAACAACCTCTGTTTCAACAACGACTTGTTGGTCGGTGACTTGGTCATATACAAGCTTTCAAGCTTTTTCCACAACTTGGCTGCGGTGTCTTCCTCGGCAACCTCGGTGATAACATCATCGGATAAGCACAACATGATGGTTGAATGTGCTTTCTCTTCCGGACGGCATAATCTGCCGCACTTTTTTGTATTTGGTTTGTCGGATAACGGATTCCACAAACCTGCTTTGTTTCAACGGTGCACGCATCTTGATTTGCCACGGACCAAAAGCTGTTCCTTCCTGTAAATTTATCGATTTTTACGTTCTACTGGCGACATCTTTCCTTGCTAAAGATTACAACTTTATCACGGATCCTAGCACCTTCTTTGAAGGTCTTGGTGAAGATGAAGTTGGTCGTATTGGACATTTGTTTTCTCCGAACCTGGTTTGGCCACATCGTTCTTCGTTCCAATCCTTCCTTTCACCTAAGTCGGCTTCTCTTTTTAGCCGAAGTGCCTGTTTAGCTTGGCAGTGTTTGTAGATTGCCTTTAGACATTATTTCATGGTGTGAGGAAGTTTTTTTGTTGAGCTTAGCATACATCCTTCCCTCTCCGAGACCCCCCATAAAGGAGGTGGCCATAACATGTTCCTCTATATCCAGGACCTATCAGGATTCGTCAAAAAAAACCTCTCATATACTACGATGCCGATTCTCTCTCTTTTTTGCTTTATGGTATGAAAATGAGTAACGTGTCTCTGTACGGGTTGAGCTGATATGAATGATGTGATGAATTACCTTTCCAACCCGGTAAAGTTATTGATAGATCATGGCATGATCCTTTTAAAGCACTCTATGGACTTTCTCGTTAGTACCCATGGAATGGCTTTGCACTTCATTTTTTTAGGTGCACAAAACAACATCTTATGTTGTATGTATTGGTGTAGATGATCCTCTGGGTCTCTGGTCCCATAATAAGGATCTATTTCAATAGTTTGAATCCATTAGGCTTTGGAAACTATTCATTTTCCCTTATAAAAAGGAAGAGACGTATATCTAGCTCTCTTTCCCCTTCCTAGTATATTGTGTATCTCAACTTGGGAGGCCTCATGCATCATTGGATTTTCAGTGCTTTCTACTTCTCTGGTCTCCCGATTATCTCTGGTGCTAGAAGCAGTTGGTTCACACCAAGGTGAGGGCATCATTGTGTGAGTCCATTATGGGTTTTGCTGCATGAGAGCCTTTCATCTTTTGAACTGCTTCACTAGTGAGGCGAAAAGATTTGGTTGACTACTCACTAATTGTTGAGCCAAGTGTACAAGTTCTTGATCAATGTCTGGTTGCGCATCCTCATGTCCAAGGGTCAATGTCTCATCTGTGTCCTGCACAATGGGCGCGTCTATATTCTAAGAGTGGGTGCATCAATGTCTTGGGCATTTACTTCCCCGTTGATGCGGTAGTGGGTCATGACTGGTTCCTTTATTCCTTTTCTACTTTTTATACATTTGCGAGGAATGTTAGAATGTTTAATAAACACAAGATACAGAGGGTTCTCCTTATAGCGCCAATTGACAATACCAGATATCGTTCAGAAATAAATTGATTGTTGTATCGGGTATTTGGGCTTTTGAATGATGATCCAAGAAGCCTTTGGTACGGGCCATATACACAGTACAATATGTGGTGGGAGGCCGAGAGGAATAGGGGTTAGCGGCCGTGGGAAGTTGTGGAGCGTAAATACTGAGATCTACTCCATATTTATTACACAATCGGAGAACGTCCTCTTGCTTCAAGATAGACTTTGTTTCGGCCATTCTAGTACGAACAAGCCATGGAAAGTTAAGGCAATGTTGAATAAATGACAGCAAGAAGGAGAAGAAACTTACTTGAGTATCAAAAGTTGGGGAAAGAGTTGAGGTAGATCTGGTTCATCGGTACTAGATCGTTTGTTTAAAAAGAGATAGTGCAACTGTTGATATGACTAGAGGTATAAATACCTGTCATAAACCACTTCACACGTCTTTGAAAACCGTCCCACTCATAAAGATGTGAAATGGAAACGCCTCATTTCTCAGGAAAGTTATGAAGGCATCATAACTAAACCCTTTCACTTGTCAAATCGGAATACCGAGGTCTGGTTAAAATACCTGGAGAAGCGCCTAACTAATCCGTATCAAAACTTCTTGACATGAGTATGACCTGACCTAATACACATGGCACTCAAAAGTCTATTTCGGATCTTCTCAACAAATGGGCCAAAGAGGGCTCAGCCCAACATTATGCTTTACATTCCAAAATACTACAATCCAGTTCATCGACATGACGTGCGTCGTCCTTTGTCTTCTGCAAACCAACCTATGGGATGTCTCTTATCTCTTTTAGCCATAATGGTGCAGATTCATCTCGGCCTTGAATTCTTAGCTCAGGGCAGATCGGCGTCGACCTCAAATGTCTGTAATGGGCAGTCCGGCCATTTAGCAGACCCATAATTATGGTTCCGTGATTTCCGACCCATTATGATATAAGCTACAAACCACTTCATGATCTATGCCATTTTCTTTAACACAAATCCCAAAACACTACCTCCTACAACGGAGTCTTATAAAAAGATGTCATCACCTGCAAAAATAAGAATTATGTGTTTAAATTGATCCCAAGTATTTGGGAACATAGGCGGTCAATCACAATGGCTCACCTAATTATCATCAAACAAATCCCCCAAATTAGTAGTTGGGTTATCCTCCTGAACCTCAATTACCCAATTCATAATCCAATTTCAGGACTGATGATTTTGAGCATCATCATTTTGGCTCTAGGAGGATGTCTTGATATTAATCTTTTGAAGGATCTTGTGGTAATTCGCAACAAAACGCTATGAGCCCAACAAATTGTGATGATGGAAAACCCTTATATGCTGGACACGGAGGAAAGAGGCATTCAAACACTTCCTGAATTCATTGGGCTAAAAGCAACACTGTTCTGATGATTGCAGATGGACACACATCATCATCTAGTTGCCCAAAAAGAGGGAAAGATTCATCACAAATCCCATCTAATATAGAATAGGATAAAATTAATGAGGGAAGTTTCATATGGACCATCGGATTCATTGCCTCTATTGATTGAAAACGAAGGTGTTAGAAATAATTTAAGATTTAATGAAGAGTGCCAGACTAGATGTTATAGGGCAAGAAAAAAGATGTCTAGAATTAATGTATAGGTTTACAAGAGTTTGATCCTTGTATAGGTTTGATCAAACAAGCATTGTATGTGGTCAGTTGATTAGATCAGCAGACCTGCTTAGTTTTAGAACTCAGTAGAGTGTCTAGGACCTGCTGTGTTGAAGCATGATGGTTCAAACTCAGCAATGAAGGTTGAGGTTTCAAACTCAGTAGAGAAGACTAAAGGCTGAGGGTTCAAACTCAGTATTGAAGATTTAAGCCAAGACTATAAGTGTAGAATTCATGTACATTTGTGATGGACTAGACTGTCCTTATAGATCTTGTATTGAAGGTCTAAGCTCTCAAAAAGGACATGTGATGAATGAGACTTAGTTAAGCTTTATAAATGGTGTACTCTAACCTTAGAAAATAAAGGTTAGATGAGAAGCAGTCAGCTGAAGTGTCCAGTCAAGAAAATCAAGAACATGGACCAATAATTCAGCTGACCAGCTTTACATCTCTGCAGACCTAAATCATATTGCATTGCTGAGATAGTGCAAATTGTTTAATCTATTTCAGAAAAGATTTCAAGAATTATTGTGGAAGGTTTTGATGATAAGAATTGATATCAAGCTTTGGATCATCAAGTCAATCAATGGTGGAAATTAAATGACGGTTATAAGGATTTTAGAGCCAATATAAATGAAGCATTTTCATTGGTTGACAATCTTTCATGTCCGAAGGACACTGACAACTGACAGGATCTGTAGCAGAGAATTTCAGAGGAATAATTAGAAAAATCCAACAACGGTTGGATCCAAAATTCAAATTAGAACGTTGGATTTTCTCTTATAAATAGAGGACTCATGCAACCAGAAACAATACAAGCAAGACCAAGTTCTTCATTACAATTAAGCCTACAAGTTTTGCACTGCCGAGTTCTAATATGCTACCTACTGATCCAGATCTACACTTGAAGACTGAGCTGTTGATCTACCATTCTGATCAAAAGCTTGTTATAAGCTGAATCACTTTCTTGATTCACCTCTTTGTTTTACAAAGGAACCTGAAGACAGAAAAGCACTGTTTATAGTGTCCAAGACTGTTGCTATGTGGTGGAGCTGGTGAAGAGGCAATCCTTCCCTCCAAGGACCAGTGGAATACTTGAAGAGCAGCAATTCACCTATTATTTTAGTATTTAGACTGTGAAGTCATAGTTATTGGTCAAAGACAATCTTATTATATTACAGTATACAGGCTGAAGGGAATGATGAGTGCAGCCACCCTGCTGACAGTATAAGGATAGCATCCTGCTGAACTACTAACAGGAATAGGACAGCAGCATGCTGATCAATTCAGTATGATGTAATCTAGAAAATGGTTATTCAGTTATAGTATTTAGTAGCCGTTTGTAACTAACTTCCAACTGATTCATGAGGTGTATAAAGTTATAAATACCCCATAATCAGCTTACAGTGTCATTAACTTGTAACTTTTACTTTTGTGTTTGTAATTCTACAAACTTCATCATGGTATCAGAGCCGAAATTTGAGAATTTCTAAATGCTTTCCTGCGTTTCTCTCAAATCTTTGAAGAATCTTGAGAGTGTTCTTCATCTTTTCTGAGATTTCAGTTTCTTGAGAGCAAACTGTCCTCATTTTCCTGAGTTTTTTGATCAATTCTTGATCGGTTTTTCCTATATTCTCACTTTCGTTATTGATTTGTGATCAATTCTGGAGTTCTTGATAGCCATGGCAGCTAAGAAACAAGAAATAAGTCCCTACAGTCCATCCTATGTTCATCCTAATGAGAATCCTTCTCTGGTTCTTGTTCATCCATTCATGAATGACAACAAATACAATCCATGGAAAATGTCTATAGAGATGGTGTTAATTACCAAGAATAAAATTGGCTTCGTAGACGTCCAAATGAAAAGGCCAGAAGCAGATTCAATAGACTTCCATGCATAGAGACAATGTGATACAATGGTTAGATCATGGATCTTAAATTATGTTGAAAACACCATTGAACAAAGTTTGATGTATTTCAAGAATACACATGCAGTTTGGAAGAATCTTGCAGCAAGATTTTCAAATGTTGATGCCTTAAGACTTTCAGATCTTCTTGAAGAAATGCATCTGTTGAAGCAAGGCACATTTTGTCAATCAATATTTCACAAAGTTAATGATTCTTTGGGAAGAAATCAAGACCATCAGGCCTGTAACAGTCTGTTCTTCTGATCCTCAATGTCACTACAATGCAATTAGCAATCTAATGGATCATATGGAGGCTGAACATGTCATGAAATTCCTTAAAGGTTTGAGGGATGAATTTGAACTAATGGTTTCACATGCAATGTTGATGGTGCCCTTTCCAGAAATTCATGATGCCTTTGCAATGGCAATCAAGTTTGAAAGACAGAAGTTGTATGTGGCTAACAAGGCCAAGAATCAAGATTCCACGGTTTTCTTGTCACAAAAGAATGGACTTGGACAAAATCAGATTGTCAGCAGACCTAACTCTGTTGTAAATCCCAGACCTAAGAATCCCAAGAAAATGTCATATAGTTTTTGTGGATTCAATGGTCATACTGAGGAGACTTGCTACAAGAAGCATGACTTTCCTCCTGGTTTCAAGTCATAAAGAGCCAGTATGGTAGAAGAGGAACAATCAGCAGAAGAAGATCAGGCACCAAGTAGGTCTGTTGGACCGGGGTTTCCCAATCTTACTGCACAACAACTTGACAAGTTGATGGCTCTGCTGAATGATCCTCCTAGACATGCAGGATTTGTTGTTGGTCAACCTGCTGATATTGTCATACACTACTCACCTGCTACATGAACAAGTGATTTAAATTTAGTAAGATCAATACAATGGATCTTGGACTCTGGTGCCACAGATCACATTGTAGGATCATTAGATCTATTTAGAAATCCCAAACCTTCATCTGGTATAAAAATGGGACTGCCTAATGGAAATAATGTCCTTGTCACTCATATAGGACAAGTAAGGGTGAACCCTCAATTCGTCCTACATGATGTGTTTTGTATCCCTGGTTTTAAATATAACCTTCTATCTTTACCTTCTTTTATTAATCATACAAAAGGTGCAACTATTTTTTCTGCTAACAAGTGTGTTTTGCAAGACAAGAACAAGAAAGTTTGGTTCAGCTGAGTTACACAGAGGACTCTATGTCATAGATCAACCAATAAGACTTTTTGTTTCCAATGCTGTAGAAAATCACACTTTATCTGATAGATCAGATGATGCACATTTATGGCATTACAGACTAGGACACCTGCAAGATAAAAGACTGCAAGTCATCAGTTCACAGTCTGCTGATGTCAAATTTTGTAATCATGATCTTTGTTATGTCTTCCATATGGCTAAACTTAAGAAAAATCCTTTTCCTTTAATTACTACTGCTGTAAATGATTTTTTGACCTTGTTCATATGGACATTTGGGGTCCCTTGAGACATAATACTGTAAATGGACAACAATATTTTCTCACTATTGTAGATGATTTTTCTAGATTCACTTGGGTTTTTCTTATAAGGCACAAATCTGAAGCCTCTGACCTTGTTAAATCTTTTGTTAAATTTGTTTCTACTCAGTTTCACAAGATTATTAAAGTAATTAGATCTGACAATGGTGCAGAATTTCAACTCACTGAATTTTATGCTCAGCAGGGTATCATACATAAGACATCCTGTGTAAGTACACCTGAGCAAAATGGTATTGTTGAAAGGAAATATCAGCATCTGCTGAATATGGCAAGGGGTTTGAGGTTCCAGAGTAATCTACCCATTGAATATTGGGGTTTCTATCTTTTACATGCTGTAAAATTGATTAATGCTACACCTACACCACTGCTGAAGGAAAGCACTCCACATGAAGTGCTTTATGGCACTAAACCAGACTATTCTGTGTTTAAAGTTTTTGGTTTCTTAGTCTTTTCTTGTACACTTCAGTAGTATAGGACAAAATTTGACTCAAGATGCAGGACTTGTGTCTATCTTGGGAATTCAAATACATCTAATGGTGCTATTCTCTTAGACATTACTAACCAAGATATCTTTGTTGTTAGATACTCAATTTTATGAGACATATTTTCCTTTATTTCAACAGGCATTAGGAAAGGCTAGATATCTTATTGACATGCCCGTTCCCTTACCAGTAATGGACACTTTTGATGATTTGCTAAATGAATCAGCAGACCAGCCAAATATAGGCATCTAATGAAGAGCATGCACCAGTAAGTCAAGCACCTGATCCTACACAACTATGAAGATCCACCAGAACAAGAAAACCACCAACCTTTTACAAGGGGATGCTCACACTATTCAGCAGACTCCACATCTGCTGAGTGCAGTCCTGAGTCTGGACAATCTCTCAGCAAACTATGCTAGATTCATTAATGCCATTGATGTTGTTAAAGAACCTAAGACTTATAATCAAGCCATCAAGCATGATGAATGGAAGCAAGCAATGCAACAACAGATTGAAGCTCTACAAAAGACTCATACATAAGAAATAGTTGATCTTCTCCCAGGTAAGAAACCTATTGGGTGCAAATGGGTGTACAGAATCAAGTACAACCCTGATTGTTCAGTAGAGAGATATAAAGCTAGACTAGTAGCAAAAGGCTACACTAAGACATATGAGGTTGATTATCAAGAAACTTTCTCACCTGTTGTCAGAACCACTACAGTTAGTGCTTTACTTGCAGCGTAGCGAGCAGCAAGTAATTGGCATCTACATCAGATGGATGTCAACACTGCCTTTTTACATGGAGATTTACATGAAAAAGTATACATGCAGTTACATCCAGGTTATGCAGTAACTAAACCAAATCAAGTTTGCAGACTTACTAAGTCATTGTATGGCCTCAAGCAAGCCAGCAGACAATGGAATTGAAAGTAGACTGAGTCTTTGGAAGCTCAAGGATTCGTTCAATCCAAAAATGACCACAGTTTATTTACAAAAGGGTCAGGACAGTCCTTTATTGCTTTGCTGGACT
The DNA here is from genome assembly GCA_036785695.1 of Gentiana straminea. Classification (NCBI taxonomy): domain Eukaryota; kingdom Viridiplantae; phylum Streptophyta; class Magnoliopsida; order Gentianales; family Gentianaceae; genus Gentiana; species Gentiana straminea. The sequence continues at coordinate 15,464,269 of JAVUPR010000183.1, forward strand.
ATGTTGATGACATCATAGCAGCAAGCCCTAGTGAAGAGTTGACATCATACCTTTATCCTTGTGAATCTGACAGTACTATCTTATTCCCTCTACTTGTATTGGGCCTATTTACTTTGTTCATTGGATTTATAGGAATTCCTGTCAATCAAGAAAAAGGGAGGGTCTATTCGGATATATTATCTAAATGGTTAGCTCCATCTATAAACCTTTTACATCAAAAATCAAAGAATTACGCAGAATGGTATGAGTTTGTGAAAGATGCAATTTTTTCCGTTAGTCTATCTTATTTCGGAATAATTATAGCGTCCTTTTTCTATAAAGTGCCTTATTCCTCTTCAATAAATTTGGATTTCATCAATTCGGTTGTTAAAAGAGGTCCTAATAGAATGTTTTGGGAAAAATGTATAAATCATATTTATGATTGGTCAGATAATCGTGCTTACATAGATTTTTTTTATACAACAACCTTAACTAGAGGAGTAAGAAGATTAGGTGAATTTACTTATTTTTTTGATCGACGTCTAATTGATGGAATTACGAACAGGGTTGGTTTTTTCAGTTTTGTATCCATTTTTTTGTTCCTTTTTTTCATTTTTACCCCCCTTCTCATTTAATTTCGAAAAAAGTGAAGAAGAAGGATCTTCTTCGGTGGATCCCTTTTGTGCTTGTTTAGTCCCCTTTTTTTCGGAAGTTGTTTCTATTCCTAGATCTCTTTCTTCCTCACTTTCCACC
>JAVUPR010000183.1:15477500-15492500 GCA_036785695.1 Gentiana straminea
GCCCAATTCCTAGGAGAGGATGATGAAGATCCACATCATCATCTCTATCTTTTTGAAGAACTGTGCAATACAGCCAAATGTCAAGGTGCTCATAAAGAATTAACGAGGATGACTATGTTTCCTTTTTCTTTAAAAGGACGAGCCCGAGATTGGTTTATGTCTCTTCCATATCATTCACTTACTAGTTGGGAGGATATTCAAACCGAATTTTTGAAACAATATTTCACTCCAGGACGAAATTTGGAATTAAAAGTCGAGGTTGCTAACTTTAGACAAGGATCTGAAGAAACGCTTGGGAATGCCTGGGAAAGATTTAAAAAATTGTTAAGAGCCTGTCCCGACCATGGTTATTCCTTAGATATTCAAATTCAACTTTTCTGTCGTAAATTAAGAAAAGATTCACGTGCAGATGTAGATCATGCATGTGGTGGTTCGTTAATGATGAGTGAAGCTCAAATAGTTTACGATGCTATAGAAAAGATTTCCAAAAATAACAGAATGTGGGAAACCGGTTCTAGCACCAGAAAAGTAGCTTTTAAAGGAGAATGTACATCTAATACGGAAGTTCTAGCACATTTAGAGAATTTGAGTAGGAAATTTGATGGCCTACAATCTAACAAAAACCTAAGTTCAGAAAATAGTACACCAACTGAATACTCAAATCAGGATAATATGCCATTAGGGATTGAAGAACCAACAGGATATTCAAGAGAGGAGGTGAGTTTTCTTCAGCAGCATAGGAATTTGAACAATGCATATTCAAACTCGTTTAATGCGATTAGAAGAGATCACCCTACTTTTCGATGGTCTGAAAACCCTAGTAAGCAAGGACAACCGCCATATCCAGTTCCATATAGGAATATGAATAATAATCAAGTTTATCAAGAAAATACATCTAATCAGAATTTACAATCATTGCCTAGATTCTATCCTCAACATACCACTCAAAGTATACCAGTAACTCAAAGCTCAACTCAACCTGCAGAAGGAGTTGAAAAATGGGAAAAACTAATGGAAAATATGATGGGTGTAGTATCTACTCAAGCTAAGAATATGGAAACAATGATGACTTCTATTGGTACAGTCACTAAGGATTTGAGTTCAATGAAAACATCTATGAGTGGTCATGATACCAGAATGAGAACGATAGAAGCCTCATTAAGGAATATGGAAGATCAATTGAGTAGGGAAGGTGAACGTAATAACAGTAGACCTCCTGGAGGATTACCAAGCAATACTGAAAGAAACCCAAGAGAGGTAAATGTTGTAGTTACGATAAGTAGAAAACTCTATGGTAGTAATGGAGTAGAAAACTTCGGAAATAATGAAGTAGAAAATGATTTAGATGGAAAAAATGATGGAACTAAAGATGAACTTGAATTCACTGATGAGGAAGAAGAAATTATAGAGAATTTCTTGAAAAGGAATAGAAGTTTGGAACCTGAGAATAAAGGTGAAAAATGGGTAAAAATCCCTAGGATTTTGAAAGATCCCATGGATAAAGATTTAAGGACTTTATTCAAGGAACATGTTAGAATAGAAGATAATGAAAACAAGGATGAAAAACAAGAAGAACTGAAGGAATCTGAAGTAGAGATTGATTCAGGGAATGTTTTAAAAGAAAAAACTCAAGATCATGATACTTGGCGATCAAGTAATACTCAAAAGTTTAAGGAAAAAGGAAAAGAGAAAATGTCTTTGGGATCAAAAGTTATAGATTTAGAATCCTTACCCTACCCACCTAAAGATCAAATTAAAAAGATTAAAACTGATCAGAAGTATGCTCATTTCCTTGATACTTTTCGTCATATTCATGTTAATATCCCTGTTATCGAAGCTCTAATTAGTATGCCTGCTTATGGAAAGTTTCTGAAAGATATTCGTCAAACAAGAAAAAATTAGAGGAATATGAGAATATATGCCTAAATGAAGAATGTTCTCATAGTTTTGCAAAGATAAGTTACCTCCTAAACCGAAAGATCCTGGAAGTTTTACCATTCCATGTGAAATTGGAGGATTTACGTTTAAGAAGGTCTTATGTGATCTTGGAGCTAGTATAAATCTCATGTCTTATGAGGATTATAAGAAGCTAGGCATAGGAAATCTTACGAAGATCGAAATGACTCGCAAATGGCGGATAGATCGATTAAATACCCTAAAGGAATTATTGAGGACGTATTGGTTAAAGTAGACAAGTTCTATTTTCCAGTAGACTTTGTAGTTATGGAAATGGAAGATGGATATTCAGCGCCACTTATCTTAGGTCGACCATTTCTAGCTACAGGAAGAACTTTAATAGATGTCCAGAAAGGAGAGTTAATTCTGAGAGTCAATGAAGATGAAGTTACTTTCAATATTTTCAAAGCTATGAACCATCCATATAAATCACCAGAATCATGTTCTTTTATAGAAGATATTCATTCTGTCTATGATAATCAGTTACCAACTTTTGAAGACAGATTAGAAGAATGCTTAACTATGTCTATCTATAAGGAAGATGAGAAAGACACCGAAATGAAAGAGATAATCCTTTCTCCAGAGAAAGGAAGTTTTACTTTTAAACCATCATGGCATAAGTATTTGGAATTAGAACTAGAAGGACCAGTTCTTAAACCATCACTAGAAGATCCACCTAAGAATCTGGAATTGAAACCGTTACCTTTAAATCTGAAGTATGTTTTTCTTGAAACTAATAATCTATTACCGGTTATTATTTCATCATCTTTAGCGAGCAACAAGAAGATCAATTACTTAGAATGTTGAAAAAGCATAAGAAAGCTTTTGGATGGACGATTGCCGATATTCGAGGTATTAGCCCGAGATTTGTGTTCATAAGATAATTCGAAGGAAGATGCTAAACCTTGTATTCAACCGCAACGCCGCCTCAACCCAAATTTGCGTTAATTGTTAAGAAAGAGGTCATTAAGCTATTAGAAATGGGGATAATTTTTCCCATATCAGATAGTGAATGGGTAAGTCCAACTCAAGTGGTACCAAAGAAAGAAGGTTTCACAGTGAAAGAGAATGAAAAAAACGAATGGATTCCGACAAGAGAGATTATAGGTTATCGAATGTGCATTGATTTTAGAAAACTAAATGATCATACTAAGAAAGATCATCATCCACTTCCATTCATAGTGCAGATGTTGGAACGTTTAAGTGGACATAAGTATTATTGTTTCTTAGATGGTTATTCAGGATATTTACGAGATATTCATTGCGAGCGGGGAGATAGAGAAAAAACTACTTTCACTTGTCCTTATGGAACTTTTGCTTATAAAAGAATGCCGTTTGGTTTATGTAATGCACCAGCTACGTTTCAAAGGTGTATGATGGCTATATTTGCTGATATGGTTGAGAAATTCTTAGAAATTTTTATGGATGACTTTAGTGTTTATGGAGATTCATTTGATGTTTGTTTGTTACACTTAGAACGAGTGTTACAACGCTGTGAAGATACCAATCTAGTACTAAACTGGGAAAAATGTCATCTAATGGTATCAGAAGAGATTGTTCTAGGACATAGAATCTCTGAAAAAGGTATTGAAGTTGATAAAGCTAAAGTCGAGGTAATCGAAAAGTTACCTCCACCAGTTAATTTAAGAACTCTAAGAGGATTTCTAGGACATGCAGGATTTTATAGAAGGTTCATTGCAGATTTCTCGAAAATAGCAAAGCCTCTAAGTCATTTACTTGAAAAGGAAGTACCTTTTAACTTTGATAGTAGATGTATGGAAGCCTTTCAGACCTTAAAAGCGAGATTGACTACTGCACCAGTGCTAGTAGCACCAGATTGGAGTTTGCCGTTTGAGATTATGTGTGATGCAAGTGATTTATTTGTAGGAGAATTTGTTTTAGGTCAAAGATATAACAAAATTCTCAAAGCTATTTACTATGCATCTCACACATTGAACGCACTCAACTTAATTACGCAACTACAGAAAAAGAACTGTTGGCTGTAATTTTTGCCTAAGATAAGTTTAGATCGTATATTGTTGGTTCTAAGGTAATAATTTATACAGACCATTCAGCACTGAAGTATTTACTGAGTAAGAAGGATGCTAAACCTCGTCTTCTTAGATGGATTCTCTTACTACAAGAATTCGATATTGAAATTAAAGATAAAAAAGGAAGTGAGAATGTAGTAGCAGATCATCTAAGTAGAATGGAAAATGATGAAGAAATAGGAAATGAAATTAAAGATTCATTTCCTGATGAACAACTGTTTAGAATAGATACTCCTTCAACCATGCAGTTATTAAAGAATAGAATTCCTTCTAAGGAAATGTCACCCTGGTTTGGAGATATCATTAATTACTTAACCTGTGATTATATTCCGTCTCATCGGACTTGGCAACAGAAAAAGAAGTTCTTTTATGACTTAAAATTTTATTACTGGGAGGAACCAGACCTTTTCCGTAAATATTCGGATGGGATAATCAGAAAATGTGTGCCTGATAATGAAATTGTAAGTGTTTTATCATTTTGCCATGATCGTGAGGCAGGAGGTCATCATGGAGGTTGGAAAACTGCTTTTAAAGTTTTACAATGTGGTTTTTATTGGCCTACACTATATAGAGATGTTTATAAGTATGTTAAATCTTGTGAATCTTGTCAAAAATGGGGAAATATATCTAAAAAACATGAAATGCCTATGCAACCTATTTTAGAATGTGAATTTTTTGATGTTTGGGGTATAGATTTCATGGGACCTTTCCCTATATCTTTTGGAAAAAGATTTATTCTTGTAATGGTAGATTATGTTTCAAAATGGGTAGAAGCTGAAGCTCTTCCCACTAATGATACCAAAGTTGTCATAAGATTCCTTAAAAAGAATATATTTACCAGATATGGCATTCCGAGGGCAATCATTAGTGATAGAGGGTCACACTTTTGCAATAGACCATTTACTAAGATAGTTGAAAATATGGTGTAACGCATAAGTTAGGAACGCCCTATCATCCGCAAACCAGTGGACAGGTAGATGTGTCAAATAGAGAAATCAAAAGAATCGTGGAGAAAACAGTGTACTCAAATCGTAAAAACTGGGCAGTTAAATTAGATGATGCATTATGGGCGTACAGAACAGCTTTTAAAACACCAATTGGTTGTTCTCCCTATAAGCTAGTCTTTGGTAAGTCTTGTCATCTCCCAGTTGAGTTAGAACACCGAGCCTTCTGGGCTATTAGATTTCAGAATTTCGATCCTAAGGTTGTCGGTGATCATAGATTGCTTCAATTAACAGAACTAGAAGAATTTCACCTCGATTTTTATGAAAATGCTCGAATCTACAAGGAACGCACGAAATCTTTCCATGATAAAAGAATCTTTAAACGTGAGTTCCATGTAGGTGATCGAGTGCTCTTGTACAATTCACGTTTAAAGTTGTTTCCTAGGTAAGCTTAAATCAATATGGACGGAGTCCATTTAAAGTAACACGGGTTTACAAATGCGGAGAGTACATTGAACTAAGCGATGGAAATACGACTTTTATAGCCAATGGCCACAGAGTAAAGTTATTTGTGGAGGAGAAGGAATCACACCGAAAGAAGAAGTAATGCTACTGATTGATCCCCCGACAAATTGAAAAAGCAGAAAAACCGAAAAACTGAAAAGCAGAGAAACTGAAATCAGCCGAATACCAGGTGCTATCTATCTTTACTCTACTTTTCTGTGTTTTTATTTATGTTTAAACATACTCGTCTTTTACCGGATAGACGTAAAAGAACTGGATGCCTTTTTTAGATAGAATAGGAGTTTTTATTTTACTTTTGAAATTAGGCCTTGATAAAGATATCGCGTTTGCTATAGAAGCTTTAGTTTTTGAAAAAACAAGAAATTGTTGAGAAAGATTAGATTGAAAGAAGTTTGTAATGGAACATCAAGAAGTGCAATAAAAAGAAGGGCAAAGTTTCTGATGAGATGCAGAATCTGTGGAAAAAGTGAACATGTTGGACGCTGTGGGAAAAACACAACCAAATCCCAGGATGAGTGTTTGAATATTGTTAGGAAGGGAACGATTAGGTGGTTATCCGAAAATCCCGATGGAATTCCAAGAGATAATTCAAATGCTTCGTTTTTAGGAGTCAGATTGATTGAACATTATATCAGAACTCTGGAAGATTTAGAAATCGAAGAATCAGGAACCCCTTAAAGTTTCGAGTCTTTTCTTATGTTTTATTTTATAAAATTTTCGCATAACTTCTGAAAATTTTATAAAATTGGATCTTTATGAAATTTAAGGAGTTTTACAAAAAATTTATAAAAGTTTTTTTTTAGTTTTAATTTAGATGTTTTATAAGAGTTAATATAAATTTATTAAATTTTTATAAGCTTTTTATTAAGTGTTATAAAGATTTTATTAAATTTTTAGAAATTGTTATAAAATTATAAGATTTCCTTCAAATTTTATTTTTAAGATTTTAATTAAGTTTTAATCAAGTTTAATTAAGTTTTATAAGAATTTTTATTAGTTTTTAAATAAAAATCATAAAAAGTAAAAAAATCGGAAAAAGTAAAAAAAATTGTACACGGACCGATCCGGCCCTTAATCCGGACCGATCCGGGGTTTAAATGGATAAAAAATGGGGACCCTTTTTTTTCTCCTTCTTCTTCTTCCCTAATTTTTTCGCCGCACCCCACACCCAAAACCCCACCACTCAAATTTTTTTTCAATTCTTCCATAAAACTTCATCTCACACTAATACACCACTTGATTTCTTCATCATTACAAAAATAAAAAAGGATCAAAAACAAGCTTCATTCTTTTCCGGCGACTTTACAACTTTTCCGGCCTACTTTTCAACGTTTTCGTCATTATAAGGTGTTAGTTAGTTTATTTAGTTATCAATTTCGTATTTTCATAATTTTTTAGATTAATTTCAACTGTTTTGATTTTTGAGTGTGTTGTGACATTTTTATTTTTTGTTGTTTTGTTTGTTGTTGTTGATTGGCTTTACCAATATCGTAGAATGGCTGAGTCGAGTAGAAAAGCCACTAAAAAGCGAAAATCAAACATTCCTATATCAACTCCGGTAGTAGGCACAATAATTTTATCACCTGAAGAAGAAGCCGTAAGCTTCGATAAAACAGCATCACAAGAAGCTAAGAATGCGTATCAAAGAATTTACAGTAAATGTGATGTTTTGATTGAAAAAGGATTAGATTTGGATGACTTAGGTGATGAAGCTAAGAATATTTTTACGAGACGACAGTGGTTAGAATTAGCAGCCAGAAGAGAAGGGGAAATAAATACGGCTCTAGTAGCTGATTTTTATTCAGTTTTTTCTACATTGTCACATGATCAGCTTACTGAGTCACAAACTGTACCCCTAAGAGCTAGAAATGTTCCTTTTAACCCTGCCGTCATAAATGCAATTTTAGGAGTTGAAGTTTTTCCGATGATGAGGATTACGGGGTAGTTTGGAATCTAGATGATCCCGCAAGTTTTGAACGGATCGCCTTGAGAGCTCAAAGACGCTTTTGATTCAACCCATTTGTGTGGGTTGAAAATAGATTTAACTACGGGAAGTGTTTTAGAGGTTTAAGGGCGATTAAAAGATTTATTAGCCATAATCTCTATCCTTCTAGTAAACATACTGCTTATGGAAAAGAAGATGTTTGTATCGCTTGGGCGATGATAAATGATGTAAAGGTGGATGTTGGAAAAGTAATGTTTAAAAGAATTTTCGAGAGCATTGTCATCGCCAGACCAGGGAGTCATCTGTACTTCCCTTGTTTTATTTCAGATTTATGTCGTAGGGTGGGAGTACCATTCCTGCCTAATGACAAGTTAGCTCTGGCAGATGCACCGCTGATTGGACCGAGTTTGACTAGGCTTCCGGATGGTAGAATAAGCTCTTTGATTAGAAGCCGTCAAACTCAACCAGCTCCACCAGTCTTCACATATTCTTCTTTTCCTTCTTTTTCTAGTCAGCCTCAACAAACTCCTTTCTCCAGCACTATAACTTATGATGTGTTTCAATCTTTAGTATCAGACGTTGCACGTGGTCAAGCCAACATGGCTTTGTATGCTGAAAGTAATAGGCAGTGGTGTGACGATATTCGTAGAGGTTTACGGAGGAACGAGAAGTTGCTTCGTAATCCTACCTTTGATGATCCTGCCTATCCACCTTGTCAGTCAGATCCGTATACCTTACCAGATTGGGTAGCACCTATTCTACCACCCTCGAGCTTTCATCCAATGTCATATCCCTTTGGAGGCCAATCGAGTGGTACAGGTGTATTTTCGACAGGTATTCAGAGACCAGCGATGTCTAGTTGGGGAGGATTCACTGAGTTTGCGCATATCACTACTGGCATGAGTTTGATGGGTCTTGATAGTTTAGTCAGGACCACGACTACAGTTCAGCCGCCAGCTTCTCAGTCGTTTCCGAGTTCAAGCTTTAATGTTGATCCTGAGGAAGACTATGAAGAAGATTGAATTTCATGACTATGTTTGATTAAACATTTTTACTGCACGTTTTATTCGACATTTTCATTTAGATATTGGTTTGTTTTCGTTTTCGTTTATTTTCATTTTATAATCGTTTTATCGAAATATGGTTTTCATTCTAAATCGTTTTAATTTTTATAAACTATAAAAACCCAAAAATAATTTTGTATCATTACTAAGTCATTTTCAAAATATAATGTGTCGTTTTATCAGTCCGTATCAAGTTAGATGAATTTAATTCAAGCTTTATAAAATATCTTCAAGCAAGTGTATGTACTGTTACACATGTGAGAAGTAAAAACAAAACACAACTTGACTTTTACCTCTGTACTCGGTGAAATGATATTAAGGCCGGACCGGTCCGGCCTATTCTCGGCCCGAGTGATAGCAAAATAACTAACCGCTAACTTTGACCGACAGAGTATCGGGTCAATGGTAGTATAGTGTTGTCAAGGTCGAATCCACAGGGAGTAATGTTCAAGTACCAAAGTCGACTTAGAACTTAGTTCAGGCCAAAATAATGGTGGGAAGGTATTATACTAGTGCAAAAGTAAAGATTATACTAATGAGTTTACTTTAAGTATTAAAGGGTATAGTCGAACTATGATCCCACGAGCTACTTTTACCCCTAAGGAAGGACTTAACGGGGAGCGTGTCTTAACCGACCTACCTATCCATTGTAGTTTAACAACATCCACGGGTGCCAACTCCTAATTCTAGCGATTAGGCGAACAACTCGATCTAACCACCCTATGTGAAATTAATTAATTCTCCCTTTAGAAAATCGATTAACCTAACATGATTAAGCTCTAGAGTCGCTCGAACAACGATGACAAACCTCTGTATTGGAAACGGACCTAACAACTAGGCCGAATCTACGCAACGATCCTAAAACCCCTTATCCCACATCTCACCGCAAAATACATCTATAAGTTTGATGTGTGTGATAGTGAACTAGGTGATCAAACTAATTCAAAGATATTAAAATAAGTTTTAGGACGTGGATTAATCATTTAAACAATAATTACGCACTACACAACTCCCTATCTCATCCCCCTGGGTTTTCGCTCGCTTTCACATAATTCGACTACACATAGAATTAGCTACTCATGGTAATAATAAAAGTGCAGAAATTTATGAAGAAATTAATAATAAACATGATAAAAAGATTGAATAAAATTTACCAAAAGAGATCGTAGCAATCCACCACTCGAATCGTCACTTCGTTGTGTATCGATCACAAAATAATTGAAGAAAAGTTGATGTTGTTCTCACGGAATTCTTAAAATCAAAGTCACCGCCTCTTGCTTCTCGTCCGCACCCTTCAATGATTATATTAGGTTGGTCCCCTTTTACCAAAATAGTGTACGCCTCAATTTGCTGCTGATTTATTTATTTTAATATTTTTTTATTCCCAAAGAATGCAACCCACCGTGAGATACTGGGACCTCCACTTCCACTCAACATCAAAGTCGGGATCCCGACAAAGTTGGATAATAATATTTTTTCCGAACACTTAAATTTGAGTCTCGCGTCATTTTCTCATACGAACTCCGTTTTGGACGATTTTTGTACCGTTGTGAACCTTGTCACGCCCTCTATCACGCCATACCTGTAATAAAAATAAACCACATACCCAAGCGTGACAAACACCAATAAAACGCACACAAATCAACCAAAAATATCGAGATTTTGGACGTAAACGTCATATCCTCGTGATTCAACCCGTGGTGAAATGTGCCTATAAACACCACTCAACTACCCCAAAAGTACGTCGAATAGGCTACAAATAAGGGGTAAAATGCACACGAAATTATAGCAAAGTTGACTCTCATCACCGAGCCGTGAAGAAAAGAGGGATGAGTCATTCTAGAGGTCGTCTAATGCAGCCACGTATGTTTTATTTACTTCTATTAAAGGAAAGGCAGCCATGAAGTAAACTTTGCCATTCCTTTAACTTTCTATCTTGTTACTTTTATTTATTACTTTCATCTGTTTTAAATTTTTCATCTGTTTTCAATGTCAAACCAATCCTCGCCATCGGTTAATTCATATGAGCCTAACACACCGGATGCTCCGGAGTCTCAAGCTTCTACTCAGAATATAATTTTACACCCTCGTTTTGCTAATTCTCCAATCCAGTTGGAGAAAGGTTTAAATTTCGATAAGATAGATCGATGGGGTAAAACTGTTATTCGAGGATTTGGTTGGAAGAAGTTTGTAAGTACGCCAAGAGGAAGAATAAATATCTCGATCGTTCGAGAATTTTATTCTGCCCTAATGAAGACGTCCATGATTGATATAACTCAAATTGTCTCGGTAAGAGGAGTGGTTGTTCCCTTCTCTTCGTCTATTATCGACCAACTTTTTGAAATTCCGCCTGTTACGATGCAACATTTCGAGATGAAATGGGGACTACAAAATCCATATAATCATTTGAATAAAGTGCATGAGTCTTTCCAATGTCTGTTTCCACTTTTCGACACAAATCACGATACGTCTACACGTGCTTTACTTCCACATCTAAAGGCGTGGAAGCATTTTATTAATTCTAGAGTATATCCCACCTGGGATTTTGCAAGCCTTGCTGAGAATGAAATGCTTCTGCTATATGCTTTGACATTTGGTGAATTTGTTGATTGGGGTATTTTAATTCAAAGGACAGTTTTGGAATTTGCAATAACAAGAGGTAGTAGGGGGAAGCCTATGCCTAATGCTTGGATGATTTCGCGTCTTTGTATTCAAATGAATGGAGTTGGAGAGCTTGAGACGGATGAAATTTTTCCGTCTAGAGATAATAGAGTTGGCTTGTTACCGGTTGATACACCGGGTTGTTCGTCAACAATTTAGATGGTTTGTTGGTTGTTAGTTTATGATGGTTTAAGTTTTTAATAAGTTAACTTACGTTAAGTTTGTAGTTTTCTAGTTCGGTTTAGTTAAGTTTTTCTTTAATTGTAATCGTTTATCTTGTTTAATATATATGTTTCAGTTTTTTTTTAAGTTTGTTTGTTATTTAATAATATATTAGTATACGCTAAGAATAAAATCAGAATAATAACGATAATATATAATTTTAATTTTATTTTCAAACCTACTTATTTAATACTCATTGAACATCGGGACGATGCCACTTCGTAAGTGGGGAGTAGAGTTAGGTTAGAAAATTCATTAAAATTTTCGAAAAAATAGTTATAAATTATCAAATTATCAAATTTTTTATTACTTATTTTTAATTTTTTAGATAAATTAAGTAGTTAATATATAAATATGAATAAAAATGATATAATTTGGAAGAATAAGTTTTTAATTAAGTAAAGTTTATTAGATATATTATAATTATATTTTATGTCTAATTTAAATTTTAACGAGATTTTAAGTTTATATAATTGAGTAATTAATATTAGATATTGTTTTCATGAAATTATATAGGTATGTTGATAATTATAAGTAAAATTTTTAGAATAATTTTCTTTTCAATATGAATTATGAGTTTGGAATTGGACTAGGGATGACGATTTTTGGCACCACAAAAATATACACTATAGCCAAATAGCCTACCTAAATAAATTTCCAATTTTTGTTCCTACCTCAGCCTTGATTAGAGTGATCAAGACCTCACTCGAAATGGCCATTGTGATTAACTAGAAGTAACCAACCTTTAGCTAATTTTGGTCTACATTTCCTTGAAATTCCGCAAGTTTGTACGAACTTATGAAAAAAGATGAAGACATAAAAGCTAAGTTTTGGTGTATGCTGAGATTGGAAAAATTAGATAAGTATTAGTATATTCGATCTTACCTCATGACACTTGCAAGATAGTCGATTTTGGCAATGAGTTCGGATATGTTAATATTCTATTTTAAGAACGAAGCACCATATTTACACAGAATTAATCAAATACCAGGTATCTTCCTTATCTTTGATCGACAAATTAAAAATAATAAAAAAGAACATATCGGTTGTAGCTACCAATGATTTGAGTGCAGTAGGGTGTTATCTCGAAATGTCCTATATCACTATGAGGTTTAAAAGCTCCCGATTGCCTGATGATAGTTGTCCAGCTAGGGTATTATCTCGAAATGTCCTATTGCTGGGAATGAAGGCACAGAATGAAAAAGAAAAAGTCGAATCATAAGATCTCAAGAATGATTACAAGTTTAAGGAAACCGGACTTGTAATTTTCGATCGAAAGAGTAGTACTCCGATCAATCTTGATGAAGCAATGCTTGTAAGTTTGATTTTCTACACACACTCACGCTTTTAGTTCTTAATTTATTAAAAAAAAAAGAGAAAAAATCTGAAAAAAAGAGGATGCTATTAATCGATGATTGTTTTTTGATCAAGAATATGAAGATGTGGGTACGTACGACTTGCCTCTTTCTCTTTTTTGATTTCCTTTTTTCCGATTAACCAACATCTTGAGCCTAAACTTTATAAGCCATTTTTGTCGACTACCTGACCAAGTCTCCGATTCCAGGATTTCATAATAGTTGCGATTAAAAATAATTCTAATATTTTATTTATACTTATTAAGTATTACACGTACAATTTCATCTAAATAATATTTGATGTTTAAGCTATTTCGATTATATGCACTTTCGTCTTCTTACAATTTTAAATTTGAATAAGTAATATATTTATAATATTGACAATATAAATTACATTAAAAATTATAATCGATCAATTATATTATCTTTTATTACCGCTTATTTTTGCTCGAGGGACGATCAAAAGCTAAGTGGGGAGTAGTTGATATACTACTTTTATATGATTAAATATACGTTATATTATTAAGTTTTATCAACGAATTCTATATAAAATATATGAAATTATGATATAAATAGTATGAAATGTTAATCTTTATAATTTAGAGTAGTTAGTAGTAAAACTTAGTAATAATAGTAAAAAGTTATCATTTTGTACCGATTTTAGTAAATCGGAGTGTTGTGTTAGATTTACGTGGATATTTATGGTATTTTATTGCAGATTTATAAACCAAGACCCCGAGAATCGACATGCTGAAGTATAATCATATCTCTGAAAGGATTTAGAGAGTGTCAGGAGCTTAATTGGTCAATCGAATTGTTTAAATGGTCAAGTGGTCAATCGAAGTGGTCAAGTGGCTAATCGATTCGATTTAGTGGTAATCAAGAAATATCTTCGACAAACGAATGGCTCATCAAAATGACATTATCTGAAGAAGAGTCCTTCACGAAAGTTGTAGATTTTCCCGAGAGATTTCCGATGCCTCTTGAATCATGTTGTTTGGAGATCCAGAACTCGAGATATGAATTTTAGAAGTTTAATAATTATATATAAATATATAATTATACATCGCACATGATCCTGAATTAAGGGGGGTTGAATGTAATCATTACACCGGACCGGTCCGCCCTAAACCCGGCCCAGGCCGGCTTGGAGATGATTTTCTATATAAAGGAGCCTCGGTTCGAGCAAGTGTACCAATATATGTACCAATATATATACATATATATATATATATATATATATATATATATATATATATATATATATATATATATATATATATATATATATATATATATATATATATATATATATCTCCTCCTTCTTATTTTCTTTTATTTTAGTAGTTGTAAATAGGCCTTATGCCAAAAATAATAATATCGTAGTACTGTTGTAATGCTCGGGAAATTATCGGAAGTTCGGTGTTGTTGAAGTCGTTTTAATATCCGGAAGAATACGACTCTGATTCAGCATTTGTAATCGGGTAAATTTTCTAAAGTATTTATGTTTATTATGTTTGTTTTTATCTTTTTAGTAGTTATAATGTTTTTAGGCTAAATCTAATAACTAGCCAAAGTTATGTAATCGTTTTATTTTGATCTTTTCGGTAAAGGAATGCTATCTAATTAAAATTGACTAAAATTGAGTTAATTGAATCTTTTTCTATTTTTGTAACGTATTGATAATGTTGGATTGACGTAATTAACCAAGATGAATCGCACCATATAACCTAACGATGAACTGACCAGAGAAGTTAGGATATGAGATAAAAGATAGAAAAACCTGAGGGTAAAATTGGCCGTGCGAAAGCGTGACAACGGAATCCTATTTCCTACCCGGGGGCAGATTTGTCTTGGGAAAGATGAATCTTATTAAAATTGTTCTCGAGATCGTAATAATGTTAAAATCAAAGGTTTAATTGAAACTAACACCGGAAAGTTAAATCGATCCGTCTGACAACCGGAGCCTTTTGAATAACATCGGCCGTCTGACAAACGGAATAACCTCTTTTATCCGGGGTAGATTTGTACTCGGTACCTGTTCAGAATAACTGAGATTAGCATGGGGCGGTTGTGGAGATTAAAGCGATGACAATTTGACATATGACAATTTCATACGCTCGTGTGAGGAGGAATCGTTAACCTCGGGAGTGCACCGTTTCATTTACTCAATTGGACCTAATATAAAAGGAAAGATCGAGCACATTCCGTTTATCGGAAAAGATCGTATAAATCAATTATATAAACTTTGGCTAGTTCTATTTGTCTATTATTATA
>JAVUPR010000183.1:15502500-15525000 GCA_036785695.1 Gentiana straminea
TTTGTTCCTATCTAACGGAACGCTATTGGATCAAATGACAAAAACATTGTTGAGAAAAAGATGGCTTTTTCCGGATGAAATGAAAATTGGATTCATGTAACGGGAGAAGGATTTCCCATTCCTTAGCCGGAAAGATATGTGGCCATGAAAGAAGGATTAAGTGGATGGGTGGTAGAGTCGTGGAAACGCCCGTTTCTTCCATATTTTTACCTTAGCTCCATGGAACAATATGTTATCGTTATCGCCGAAACACGGAAGAATTGAAATCGTGGATCAAAACACTATGTCCGGATGGTATGAACTCGCCTAAACAAGAATTATTGAACAACGAACAACCCGTTCGATATTAACGACCAAGAAGTACCGGATTCTCTTTCGGATAGGCCCCGAAATGAGAGGAAGGTTGGAATACTAACTTATTGAATTCACCCGACCCGATAGTACCCATTTTGGGAACGTCCGGTGCCAAAGTCACCCACTACACTATTTCTTTAGAGGTAGTCTCTCAATTCCAATAAAATACAATCGAATCGAGTATGAGTTGGCGATCAGAACATATATGGATAGAACTTATCGCGGGGTCTAGAAAAATAAGTAATTTCTGCTGGGCCTTTATCCTTTTTTTAGGTTCATTGGGATTCTTATTGGTTGGAACGTCCAGTTACCTTGGACGAAATTTGATATCCTTTTTTCCTTCTCATCCAATCATTTTTTTTTCGCAAGGGATCGTAATGTCTTTCTACGGACTCGCAGGTCTCTTTATTAGTTCCTATTTGTGGTGCACAATTTTTTGGAATGTAGGTAGTGGTTATGATCGATTCGATAGAAAGGAAGGCGTAATGTGTATTTTTCGTTGGGGATTCCCTGGAAAAAATCGTCGCATATTGCGTCGATTCTTTATAAAAGATATTCAGTCCATTAGAATAGAAGTTAAAGAGAGTATTTATGTTCGTCGTGTTCTTTATATAGACATCCGAGGGCGGGGGGCTATTCCCTTAACACGTATTGATGATAATTTGACTCCAAGAGAAATTGAACAAAAAGCTACCGAATTGGCCTATTTCTTGCGTGTACCAATTGAAATATTTTGATAACTGGTAGATTCCCGCTTTATCAGGAGATAAAAACATAAAAATCTCCTCCTTTCTAGAACATAACTGAAAACAAAACTCTTACTTTTTTTTTATCATTTTTATTTTTTGTTACTTAATGACCAACACAAAAATGATAATGGCCAATCAGTGAATTTTTTTGAAATAGTAGAGATAAAAAAAGGGGTTGTTTCGTCTCAAAATCTTACTAATATTCATTAACATTAATTAAGGGAATCATTCATCGAGAGGAAACTCTTGTTTCAAATTTAACCTAATTCTGATTCAGATATTGTTTCACGATATTTTTTTAGTATTTCTTTATTCGAAGTGGATTCTTAGTCAATTTCTCTATTCTTTCTAGATTCAAAAACTAACCAAAAAATCCTAAACCAAATAACTAAATAAAAGAGATTCCTAGGTTCCATACCTTGTATAGAATATAGAACTCATAAGTGAAAGAAACATTTAATCACATAAAGTGGACGAATGGGGTTGGTTGATTAACAATTCACAGAGGAAAAAATGGCAAAAAGGAAAGTATTTCCGCCTCTGGTATATCTTGCATCTATAGTATTTTTGCCCTGGTGGCTTTCTCTCTCATTTAAAAAAAGTCTGGAATATTGGGTTACTAATTGGTGGCATACCGGTCAATCCGAAATTTGTTTGAATGAGATTCAAGAAAACAATATTATAGAAAAATTCATAGAATTGGAGGAACTGTTCGTCTTCGACGAATTGATCGAAGAATACTCAGAAATACGTCTACACAAGCTTCGTATAGGAATCCAACAAGAAACGATCCAACTAATTAAGATACACAATGAGGATCGTATTCAGACGATTTTGAACTTCTCGACAAATATAATATGTTTTGTTATTCTAAGCGGGTATTCTATCATTGGTAATGAAGAACTTGCTATTCTTAACTCGTGGTCCCAGAAATTCCTATATAACTTAAGCGATACAGTCAAAGCTTTTTCTATTCTATTATTAACTGACTTATGTATCGGATTTCACTCACCCCACGGTTGGGAATTAATGATTGGCTCTGTCTACAAAGATTTTGGATTTGTTCATAATGATCAAATTATATCTGGTCTTGTTTCCACCTTTCCAGTCATTCTTGATACAACTTTTAAATATTTGATTTTTCGTTATTTAAATCGAGTATCTCCGTCACTTGTAGTTATTTATCATTCAATGAATGACTGATAAAAAATAAAAAATCCACTGATATTAATCTAATAAAATGAAAATTAGAGCTCTTGTTATTTTGTAGTTGTACATAAACAAAGTATTGAAAATCGTACTTACGTTTTCTATTTTTAACCATCTTCGGGATTCATCCGATATTTATATTATTCTCCAGGAAAATCTCATTCCAGTAAAATTATTCCAGTAAAATTAGTTAAGTAACTAACAGAATCGTGGATAGGGAACTATACTAGCGACTTACCCCCCTTATTGTAATTGTAGAAATTTTTGGATCAACTATTGGACCATGGAAAATAGAAACACTTTTTCTTGGATAAAGGAACAGATTACTCGTTCTATTTCCGTATCACTTCTAATATATATCATAACCCGCCCGGACATTTCAAAAGCATACCCCGTTTTTGCACAGCAAGGTTATGAAAATCCACGAGAAGCGACGGGGCGTATTGTATGCGCCAATTGCCATTTAGCTAATAAGCCTGTGGATATTGAGGTTCCGCAGGCGGTACTTCCGGATACTGTATTTGAAGCAGTTGTTCGAATTCCTTATGATATACAACTGAAACAGGTTCTTGCTAATGGTAAAAAGGGGGGTTTGAATGTGGGGGCTGTTCTTATTTTACCGGAGGGTTTTGAATTAGCCCCTACCGATCGTATTTCTCCTGAGATGAAAGAAAAGATAGGCAATTTGTCTTTTCAGAGCTATCGCCCTAATAAAAAAAATATTCTTGTGGTAGGACCCGTCCCCGGCCAGAAATATACCGAAATAGTCTTTCCTATTCTTGCCCCTGACCCGACTAATAAGAAAGATGTTCACTTCTTAAAATATCCTATTTACATAGGTGGGAACAGGGGAAGGGGTCAGATTTATCCCGACGGGAGCAGGAGTAACAATACGGTTTATAATGCTACAACAGCAGGCATAGTAAGCAAAATAATCCGAAAAGAAAAAGGGGGGTATGAAATAAACATAACAAATGCGGATGGGCGACAAGTGGTTAATATTATCCCCCCAGGACCAGAACTTCTTGTTTCAGAGGGTGAATCGGTCAAATTGGATCAACCATTAACGAGTAATCCTAATGTAGGCGGATTTGGTCAGGGAGATGCAGAAATAGTACTTCAAGACCCATTACGTGTCCAAGGACTTTTATTCTTCTTGGCATCTGTTATTTTATCACAAATCTTTTTGGTTCTTAAAAAGAAACAGTTTGAGAAGGTTCAATTGGCTGAAATGAATTTCTAGACTTGTCGATTTATAGACACCAAGTTCGTAAAAAGAACCAAATTCTTCTTGGTAATTATGTATGATCAAAGATCAAAAAAATTAAAATTCTGAAAACCCATTTGCTAGGTTAGACTCTTTTTCTACCTTTCTACCGGATACTGGTAATTCTTTGTATCGCATTGCTAGTCATAGTATGTAGATTAAAAAAAAATAGTTTTTTTTCAAAGTGGGGTAATGTGGCTATGATACTATTGCTAGATTTCAATGTCATAAAATGTATGATTTTTATAGTCGAATTTTAGAGTATAAATACAATCCAATTGGATTAGATACTAGACAGAAGTAATCGGATAATAGAACATATACGGTGGGAAACAAAAAATTCGTCTTGCTAGTCTAGCCTTCGGCACAAGAAAGTGAATTTCGGCACCCTTTCCTTGTGTCGAAAGAGTAATGATTCTTTGAAGAACAGGATCAAGAACCTTTACTCTTTTTTCCATTTTTACAGATCTTTTTTGGATTTAGTAAGAGATATTATAAGTATAAGAAGTAACAGACAAATAAAAAACAACAGAACAATTAATTAATAATTAAGTATAACTTATTAACTAAACTTACAAAAAAATTTTCATTTTGATGAGATACTAAACTAAATAGAGTCAAACTCAAAATGAAAAAGAGAAAGAGAATGTAGTTTATTGAAACGGGAGAAGAGGGAATCCTTTTTTTTAGTTATACGAAAAAAAAGATATGATTTCTAAGAACTCAACGGGATTCCCTTTTTTGTTTGTCGGATTCTAGGGAAAAGTGCCCGTTGAGTTCTTACGTTTTCATCTCTACGACTCAATTCATTCGAGTACTACAGGGATGACCCCAATCCGGAATATGAACCATAAAAGAAAACACCTATTAAACCGATCACAAGAATACCAGTTACAGTACCTATTATCCAAAGAGGAATCCTTCCAGTAGTATCGGCCATTTATCCCACTTCCCTCCACATTTCATCAAGTGTTCGTGCTAGAGACAGAAACAGTCATCGATAATTATGAGATGAGATCCTTCCAAATGCGCTTAGAGAATGCCTCGAATTCTTATGTATTCTCTTTAATTTTATTAATTGAAGAAATAATTGGAAAATAAAACAGCAAGTACAAAAATGAGTAATAAACCCCAGTAGAGACTGGTACGATTCAATTCAACATTTTGTTCGTTTGGGTTTGATTGTGTCATAGCTCTATAATTCGTATGTAGGTTTATCGTTGGATGAACTGCATTGCTGATATTGATCCCAAAAAAAAGACGGTAGGTACAGCTAGACCGTGAACAGCCAACCACCGTACCGTAAAAATTGGATAAGTTCGATCTATAGTCATTTGGGCCTCCTAAAAAGATCTACTAAATTCAGTAAGTTGTTCCAAAGAATCAAAACGGCCAGTTATTAATGGAATTCCTTGCCGGCTCTCTGTGAAATACT
Organism: Gentiana straminea; assembly: GCA_036785695.1. Lineage (NCBI taxonomy): Eukaryota > Viridiplantae > Streptophyta > Magnoliopsida > Gentianales > Gentianaceae > Gentiana > Gentiana straminea. The sequence continues at coordinate 15,507,515 of JAVUPR010000183.1, forward strand.
CGTTTGGCCGGGGGCTTCCAAACACATCATAAGCTAAGCCGGTGCTGACGAATAACCAACCCGCAATGAATAGGGAAGGTATAGTAATGCTATGAATGACCCAGTAGCGAATACTGGTAATAATATCAGCAAACGAGCGTTCTCCTGTGCTTCCAGACATGCCGAGCTCCACATATTCTTGTACAGTCAAGGGGGATCGATTCCATAAAAGATGAGATCAGTAAATGGAAATTCACTGAAACTTATATTTTGTGAGATCGTCAATATTGTACCGAGGGCGTCTTTAGAGTATACCGAATCAGTATAGCTATCCTCCTTCTGCCACAGCAACGCAATTTTAATTAGTATAGAAAGTAAGTGCTAAAAATTTTCTTTTTTGTTTTGCTTCGTCTTTCTTGATGGAAAACGCTGCTTCATTCAATAGAAAATTCCTACAACGCAAGAGATTATCCTATTTCCATATTAATTGAAGTAGATGCGAGGTCTATAAAATGTCTTTCGTAGTTGTAGAAGCAATTTTTGTTGATTTTCAATTTAAAGAATGGGTTAATTGTTCAGTACCAAAAGAGTAGTGGATAATATTCGACGAAAGGCAAAGAGTAAAGAATAAAATAATTAGAATCAGCAGTTGGTGTATATTCTTGTACTTGATTGAGAGCCAAAGGTCAAGTTACAAAGGTAAGGCTTTCCAATACGTAAGGGTCAAATAAAAGATCAAATAAAAGATAATAAATAATAATTTTTAGGTTTAAAGTCTAGTTAAACCAAACTTTTTTTTAATTCTAATGAACTTATTACCGAATCTAATGAGTTAAATTGAAAGTAAAGACAAAAGTTTTGGAAGGTTACTCTTTGCTATAAAATACACAATAGATTCGAGAGAATTAAAAACAAAATATGGAAGAAATGATTCAAATAGAAAATATTTTCTAATTTTATTCCATAATATAATAATTAAAAACGTGTTTAATTTTGTAGTGAAGTTCCAAGACCCAGTTCGTATTATTAGTTTCGACACAAGTTACTCATATTCAACGATTTAACCATAAGTTACTCAATGATATTCAATGAATCGGTTGATTGAAATCACAGGATGCATAGATATTACCGACGATAAGTCGATTTCATTTCCTATACCTTCCACTTTATCTGTGTTAGTGCCATCTATAATGATAGATGAATGCCCAACTTTCCATTAAAGTTATTGTTTCAATTGGTATTTTGACATATTCTACTAGTTTGTAAAAATGGAAACTTAAGTAAGGTAAGTGCTTTAGAAACATATGTATAAAAAAAAGATTTCATTTAGCCCCCCCCTTACTGCTTACTATAACTAGTTATTTTGGTTTTCTACTCGCGGCTTTAACGATAACCTCCGCTCTGTTTATTGGTTTGAGCAAGATACAACTTATTTAAAATTCCTATTTGAAATTAAAATTTTTGAAATGAAGAATTCATAAAATGAAAACTTTCTTCGAGATTTCGTGTATTCTAGAGTTATTTATAGTTTCAATTTTCAATCCTTAGTCGTTGAGATTCATGGCAATTCGGATTACTATTTAAGTATAGCTATTCCCTCTTTTTTTTTTCAAACTAATTGAAATGATTGAAGTTTTTTTATTTGGAATTGTCTTAGGTCTAATTCCTATTACTTTAGCTGGATTATTCGTCACTGCATATTTACAATACAGGCGCGGGGATCAGTTAGACCTTTGATTAATTAAAATTTATTTTTTATTGTATTGGCCTCCTCCTCTCTTTAATCCACAGGGGGTCAAATCCCCCAAATCCCTATTGCTGGATAAGTTGCTGAATCCCTTTCAGTCTAATTTTATCTAAGAAAAAAGAATCACGCTCTGTAGGATTTGAACCTACGACATCGGGTTTTGGAGACCCGCGTTCTACCGAACTGAACTAAGAGCGCTTTTTTATCGGAATAGATAAGACTGTAAAGCAAAGTTTTTTTCGAACCCCAGAGTATGATAAAAATGAAAGATTCTGTCCACTTTGAATTGATCTTCGTCGATTCCTCGTTACTGCACCTTTGAGTAGTAGCAGTAAGTAATAGGTAGGGATGACAGGATTTGAACCTGTGACATTTTGTACCCAAAACAAACGCGCTACCAAACTGCGCCACATCCCTTTGTATTGTTCCACAATGTCATTATATAGAATTTCTATCTTAGTTTCCACATCGTTATTTCCCCACACCATTTTTTGCTCAGTTCGTCTTTTTTGTTCCATTTAACATATAATAATAATAGTAAAAGGTTTGTATACAAGAATAAATCAGTATTTTTTATTTTCTCGTTATCTATTTTCTCAGCAAGAGGGAGATTTTTTTAGTTATTTTATAATTTTATGATAAGGTACTATCTTATTGACTTTTACTGGATCATTGGATAATTGAATAATTATTAATAAAAAAATAAAGGAATCCCATTTTAATTAGGTATTACGTGTACAACTATAGGGGGTCTGGTCTTTAACGACCTATCTATTGAATCATATATGTTTTCTTTTTTACAATAAAAAATATTACAATAAATAAAAAGGAGGATTTTCAATGCGAGATTTAAAAACATATCTCTCCGTGGCACCAGTACTAAGTACGCTATGGTTTGGGGCTTTAGCGGGTCTATTAATAGAGATTAATCGTTTTTTTCCGGATGCGCTAACATTCCCCTTTTTTCATTCTAGTTAATAACATAGTAAGGAATGAAGAAGATTAAAGATAGAATCAAATATCTGTGACTAATCCCTTCTCCTATTTTCTCTTTTTTCCCTTTTTTTAGAATTCAAATAAGGAAATAAGGGAGGAAAGGGAAAAAAAAGTCTCTTTAACATCTGGGAAATTGGGGGTCCAATTCGAATTTAATTTCAATTTTATTTCAATCAATATTCCTAAATATAATAAAAGAATGGAAGTAGAATAGAAATGCGGGTTGAAGGTCTAAGTAAAGAATATTATCCAAGATATTTAAATCAAAAATGAAATATTCTATTTCGATTTGAAATAAAATTTAGAAATCTTCTGCCCTTTACTTATTCGTCCTTTACTTATTCGTTTTGAATCAAAAATTGAAAAGTTGAGTAAATCAAAAATTAAAAGGAGGTTCATGGCCAAGGGTAAAGATGTTCGAGTAACGGTGATTTTGGAATGTACCAGCTGTGCCCGAAACAACGTTAATAGGGTATCAACGGGCATTTCCAGATATATTACTCAAAAGAACCGCCACAATACACCTAATCGATTAGAATTGAGAAAGTTCTGTCCGTATTGTTATAAGCATAAGATTCATGGGGAGATAAAGAAATAGATCTAATTGAGTACCTGTATATTACCCCTTCAAGTAAGGCAAGGGCAAGTAAGGGAAGGGGGTGGCATTCTATCTATATCTATCTATAATTCAAAATTAAATCGAATAGAACAATTCTATATAAATAGAAATCTAAATCGAAAAAAATCCTATTTTAATTTTGAATTAAAATGAATTCAAATTAAGAAATAGAATTTTAAAGAAAAAGAATAAAATTAAATAATAAAACAAACCATGGATAAATCCAAGCGACCTTTTCTTAAATCAAAACGACCTTTTCGTAGGCGTTTGCCTCCTATTCAATCGGGGGATCAAATTTCTTATAGAAATATGAGTTTAATTAGTCGATTTATTAGCGAACAGGGAAAAATCTTATCGCGACGAGTGAATAGATTGACCTTGAAACAACAACGTTTAATTACTATGGCTATAAAACAAGCTCGTATTTTATCTTTGTTACCCTTTCTCAATAATCAGAAACAATTTGAAAAAACCGAGTTAACCGATAGAACTACAGGTCTTAGAACCAGAATTAAAAGGGTTTACTCTTGAATGATAATTTCAATCCAAACTCAAAGACAAGATTGGTTCTTTTCCGAGAATCCAGATGTGTCGTATGAAAAAAAAAAAGAATTTGAGAAAGTTTTTTGTATTGAACGTGTTCATTCATTTTGACTACTTTTTTATCTTAATCTTTTCTATTCTACCTTCCCGGAGACTGAACTCCGGGAAAACACGTTTACAATATTCCAGCAGATTCCTTCTAATCTACTTCTTTTGTGATCTCATTGTAAATCATAAAAAAACAATTCCTGTTTGATATGGCTATTTGTGCAAGTATTTTACGATTAAGAATCAACTGTCTCTTGTACAGATCATGTATTAATCGACTATAACTATAGAATATTCCACTCTCACGAATTATTGCGTTTATACGAGTGATCCACAGACGACGAAACTCTCTCTTTTTAATATCCCGATCCCTATGAGCTGAAAACAAAGCTCTTATTCTCTGTTGAGTAATAGTTCGAGTAAGTCTTGAATGGGCCCCTCGAAAGCTTGATGCAAATAAACGAATTTTTGTTCTACGTCTTCGAGCTATATATCCACGTCTAATTCTAGTCATTGAATAGATGAAACTTTCACGAATAACTAATTGATTTGTTCTCTTTCAGTTATTCTTTTAACACCCCCTAATCTATTAATAACAAAACGGATTTTTCCAATGTATAAACTAGAAATTCCAATGGCTTTGGCTACTATAACCTTCCTAACCACGATTTTTTTATTTCAATGCGAAATAAGAAAGAAATTTTCTTTTTTTAGAGGTGTCAAAAATATAGCAAATAAAAAATATAAAATGGATAAAGAAATAGTGTAGTGGGTTCCATCGTTTCTATGGTAACTTCTTAAACGGTGAGGTCTTCTCTATACACCGGAGCCTTCACTTCATTTAATCCAGGTTATTGGTAACTTGTATAGTTCATCCTCTTTTGCTCTACCCATGAATTATCCAGTAATAGTCCTTTCACAACGAAACCCATCTATACAGTAACAGTATTTAATTAGGAAAGTTAGCTGGGTAGCTGACCCTTTATAGTCCGTTCTTGACAGAGTAGGGTCGTAATCTTTATGCTTAAAAAACTCCTCCGCTTAATGGATAATCATTTTATACCAATGGAGAATTGCTTCTCATCTTACATTGCGGTAATTTGATTTGCACCAATGGAAGCCATAAAATTCATACACAATGCAGGAATATGAAAGGGGTTTTTTGTTTCTTTGTTTTCGATAAATAATAAATAGAAAAAAAAGGCCCCCTCCTCGATTCTATCCTATTTACCTTACCGGTACTCATCATTGATATTGGCATCTTTTTTTTTTGTTTTTGTACCGGCTCATTATATGATCGAAACGAGTCGCGCATACACCCGAGTACATGTTCCTCGTCGTTGAGGACATCCCCTAAGAGCGGGGGATTTAGTGACATTTCTGATTGGCTGTCTTGTATTTCTAATAAGTTGTTTAATAGTTGGCATGTTGAATTGGATACATAATAGACTGGTTTAGATTGATCCTAACCGGATGATTATGAATTATGTCTATTTCTCTTAAAATAAACAGTAAGTTAATAAATATTAAACGCAGTTAAAAAATTTCCAATCACGAATTTGCGTGAATTACATGTTATTTTCATTTAACCGCTACAAGATCAACAATTCCATAAGCTTGTGCTTCTGTTGCTGACATAAAAACGTCTCTTTCCATGTCTTCGGATACAACCCATAGGGATTTGCCCGTTTTTTGTCCATAAACCCTTGTGATGGTTTCGCGCAGTTTCAACAGTTCTTCCGCTTCCAGGATAAACTCTCCCGTCTGTGCTTCATAAAACGAACTAGCAGGTTGATGGATCATTACCCTGATAATAGTAAATAGTAATAGAATTTAAAAGTTTTTCTAGCTTACATGATGAAGCGGATAGAAAATAAAGATAAAGAATAGAATAATATGAAAAAGATCGAATTGAACAACCGTACAGGCATCCCTCTTGCATATGCATACGGCTCTGCACTAAGATTAACCTAACTTGGCCTCTTTATTGAAAAAAGAAAGAGAAAAATAGAATATATCATACCCAGGTGGTTAAATGATCAAATAGCCGTCCTTCCTTTCGGAATATGTCTAAAATACTATGATGGCTCCGTTGCCTTCTATCTTAATTATCTTAAATTTGATTTGTTTTGGATGTGATTCGGCAATCCCAAAGTTTCTTTTTGTTCCAATCAAAGAAAAAATATTTTTTTTGCGCACCTCTTGGATTCTTTTCTTTTGATAACATGAATATTGTTAAGAGCCTTTTAGTGTGATAGTGTGAACAAAAAAGGTTTGTGACGCTAAACCCAACTCCCAATTATAAAATGGAGAAGACCCTTTAATCTCATACTACTCTCTCGATACATAATCTAAATCTAATGTTTTTCAAAAGAATCAAAAAATTTATAATATCGAATGCAAAGTGCCATGCTATTATTGCTTACTATTTCCTAGGGCGAAGGCACAGTCTTCCCTTTTTTCTTAAAAAAAATCTCATTGGCGCCAAGCGTGAGGGAATGCTAGACGTTTGGTAATTTCCCCCCCGACCAGGATAAAAGATCCCATTGACGCGGCTAACCCCATGCATATTGTATGAACATCTGGTCGCACAAATTGCATAGTATCATAAATAGCTACTCCGGGTATTACCCACCCGCCGGGAGAGTTTATAAACAAATAAAGATCCTTGTTATCATCTTCAATACTGAGATATATCATAAGACCAATAAGTTGATTTGAGATCTCGCTATCAACTGCTTGTCCTAAAAAAAGTAATCTTTCTCGATAAAGTCGATTAATTAGGGTACAATTGTATCCCTTCGGAATCGTACACGCACCTTTTGATGCATACGGTTCAAAAAAATCTCAAAAACAAAAAAAGAATCAATGTATGGATTCCAGACCTCAAAAAAAAGATTTTATTCTTGAATAAAGACAAGTTTTACTGCTTCTTTTTCTTATAATTCTAATAAATAAAAAGTTACTAAATTTTTTGAATTAACTTCTCATTGATGTATTGTTTCATCAACCAACCCCGATGATATTTTCTTGTTCCTGAGTGAGTCTCTTTTCTCTTTTTAGGTTTATGCTCTACTCTGGGTAAAGATTGACTCGATTTTGATTTGCACATATAGGACAAATATTGTTATTACCGTTTTCTTTTTTTATGACTTTCTGCTTATTTTTTCAATTCCGTTTATACGTTCTACCAAGTTTTGATTAATAGTTTGAAATCAACCCACAGATATTCCACATAGGAATCGTTTAGGATCGAACTAGGAATCGTAGATATATTACTAATTGAGTTGGGTTTTTCTAAACAGAGCCTGAATAATTTATTTTTTTTAGTTCAACCAAGCCAACCATAAATCATTGTAATTGAGAATAATAAATAGTAATATGGATCCTCTCAAAACGGATCAAATTGCACTTCACGCTCCAAATTTTTTATGATTTAATGACTCCTTCTTGGGCGAAACGGAGGATATCTCGATTGAGGAGAGAACGGGTAAATCCCATATGACCCAGTATATCTGACAAGTCGCACTATACGTCGACCCAAGATGCATCTCCCTCTCCAGGGCTTCGGAAAGGTACTTTTGGAACACCAATAGGCATTTGCTTAAAGAAAAAAACTAAGTAATATATTTCACTTTGATGTAAAAACGTAAGAATATGATTTTATTGTGTTTATAATTTTTAAATATTAGCTTTTATCGGATTTCTTTTTTGCATAGATTACAAAAAGTTAGAAAGAAAAAAAGAAGGAATAAAGTTAAATTAGTAAGAATCGGGTGATGAGTAGATATGTATGTATTTGCTACTCGAAAATGTTATTCAACCCCATTGCATATTGATACTTATCGAGTATAGAATAAATCTGCTTCTTTTTGTTCCTATGAACATAATTATTCCGTAGAATAGAAAAAGAATAACTATTAACTCCCGTTCTTAAATAATTTATAATTTACTGAATAGCGAGGATCGATAGGATAGTCACAGTAGAGTCTTTTCTAATGCAATAAAGTTACGTAGTGTCTATCTATCTTTGATAAACTATCTTTGATAAAGGATAAAGGGGAATTTCTATGGGTTTGCCTTGGTATCGTGTTCATACTGTTGTATTGAATGATCCCGGCCGATTGCTTTCTGTTCATATAATGCATACGGCTTTGGTTGCTGGTTGGGCTGGTTCGATGGCTCTCTATGAATTAGCAGTTTTTGATCCTTCTGATCCTGTTCTTGATCCAATGTGGAGACAGGGTATGTTCGTTATACCCTTCATGACTCGTTTAGGAATAACCAATTCATGGGGCGGTTGGAGTATTACAGGAGGAACTGTAACGAATCCGGGTATTTGGAGTTATGAAGGTGTAGCTGGGGCACATATTATGTTTTCTGGTTTATGCTTTTTGGCAGCTATCTGGCATTGGGTGTATTGGGATCTCGAAATTTTTTTTGATGAACGTACAGGAAAACCTTCTTTGGATTTACCCAAGATCTTTGGAATTCATTTATTTCTTTCAGGAGTGGCTTGCTTTGGGTTTGGTGCATTTCATATAACAGGTTTGTACGGTCCTGGAATATGGGTGTCCGATCCTTATGGACTAACTGGAAAAGTACAACCTGTAAGTCCCGCATGGGGCGTAGAAGGTTTTGATCCTTTTATTCCGGGAGGAATAGCCTCTCATCATATTGCAGCAGGTACATTGGGCATATTAGCAGGTCTATTCCATTTGAGTGTCCGCCCGCCACAACGTCTATACAAAGGATTGCGTATGGGAAATATTGAAACCGTACTTTCCAGTAGTATAGCTGCTGTCTTTTTTGCAGCTTTTGTTGTTGCTGGAACTATGTGGTATGGTTCCGCAACTACTCCGATTGAATTATTTGGGCCCACTCGTTACCAGTGGGATCAGGGATACTTTCAGCAAGAGATATATCGAAGAGTTAGTACGGGGCTGGCAGAAAATCAAAGTTTAGCAGAAGCCTGGTCGAAAATTCCTGAAAAATTAGTTTTTTATGATTACATCGGAAATAATCCGGCGAAGGGAGGATTATTCAGGGCGGGCTCGATGGATAACGGGGATGGAATAGCAGTTGGATGGTTAGGGCATCCCATCTTTAGAGATAAGGATGGTCGTGAACTTTTTGTACGCCGTATGCCTACCTTTTTTGAAACATTTCCCGTTGTTTTGGTAGATGGCGACGGAATTGTTCGAGCGGATGTTCCTTTTCGAAGGGCAGAGTCAAAGTATAGTGTTGAACAAGTTGGTGTAACTGTTGGTGAGTTCTACGGTGGTGAACTCAACGGAGTCAGTTATAGCGATCCTGCTACTGTGAAAAAATATGCTAGACGCGCTCAATTGAAATTGAAATTTTTGAATTAGATCGTGCTGAAATCCGATGGTGAAATTCGTGGTGTCGTAGCAGGGGTTGGTTTACTTTTGGACATGCTTCATTTGCTTTGCTCTTCTTCTTTGGACACATTTGGCATGGTGCTAGAACCCTGTTCAGAGATGTTTTTGCTGGTATTGATCCGGATTTGGGTGCTCAAGTCGAATTTGGAGCATTCCAAAAACTTGGAGATCCAACTACAAGAAAACAAGCAGTCTGATATAACACTACTTTGGTTTCTTTCGTCTCTATTTTCTTTTTGGAATTTTTCCTAGGGGTCAGAGAAACCTTGATCACTACTTTTTTGCTCGTGTTCCTTCTTTATTTTTTATCCGGTAGATGGTCCTCCACAAATAAACAAATACAAATAAAAGGGAACAAACAGGTATGAAAGCTATAATTGTAAACTGCGATCGAATCTATGGAAGCACTAGTTTATACATTCCTCTTAGTGTCGACTTTAGGAATAATTTTTTTTGCTATCTTTTTTCGAGAACCGCCTAAAGTTCCAACTAAAAAGATAAAATGATTTTTCAGTATCTCAATTGACGTAATGAGCCTCGCAATGTTTTGAGGCTCATTACGTCAACTAGTCCCCATGTTCCTCAAATGGATCTCTTAGTTGTTGAGAAGGTTGCCCAAAAGCGGTATATAAGGCATACCCTGTAAAACTTACAAGTAAACCAGATAGAAAGATGGCTACTAGGGTTGCTGTTTCCATTCTTATAAAATTTCAAAACCTCAATGGATCCATGATAAGATCATTTATTTACAACTACAACGGAATGGTATACAAAGTCAACAGATCTCATCAATGAATACAATAGGATTTATGACTACTCAAACTGTTGAAAACGGTGGTTCAAAGCGAACGTCTGCAGGGTCTTTATTAAAACCCTTGAATTCGGAATATGGTAAAGTAGCCCCTGGGTGGGGAACAACTCCTTTGATGGGCGTCGCAATGGCTCTTTTTGCCATCTTTCTATCTATTATTTTGGAGATTTATAATTCTTCCGTTTTATTGGATGGAATTTCAATGAATAGGTCTATAAGAATTGTAAAGTCATACAAAAGGAATCATTTCGAGCTCGTATTTTGAGCCCATTATACTTTGTTTTGGGAGTTTGACTGCGGAATTTTTTTTTGTTTTTGTATTTCCGGGATATGAGTGTGTGACTTGTTATAATCGATCCTATTGATAGTACAGAGTGTGGCTCTGTCATCTTCATAGAGATGGGTCTCCTTCGTCGGATATTTATTCTAGTATCTGGAACACGGAATATATGAAATCGATTAAGAAATATTTGAACTATGATTCATACCTAATGTTCAGATCTCCTATCCGGATTCCAAAAAATTTTAAAATGGAAGTCTTTGAAATTTTAGGCATTCTATCTATTTATGGAATGGGTGATAGTCGAAGGGTTCTTACTCAGGGAATCCTTGACTTAACTTAGGTTTTTTTATTGAATCGTCGAGGTTCTAGTATGAATCTGAGGTTTTAATCAATTCATAGGTTTCTTAACAAGAGAATTCCTATCAATACAATAAAAAAATATGAAAATCCACGTTATACACAAAAACAAATTCAAAAGGAAATAGGAAAAGAGTGGATTCAAGAGGCACGTAAGGATTAACATAAAGACGACTTAGCCAACTTGAAATTTTGGTAGTATCACCGCAAACAACGAAGAGCTTTCGGATTTTTCTTATTTACTAAAGTCAGAAAAGATTGAATCTTTGATTTAAAATAAAAAGGTTTCAAACTTTTATTATATATCCGTTGCAATTAGGATTTGGGTGTTTTTGCTTGAGCTGTATGAGATGAAAGTTTCATATACGGTTCTCGGAGGGGGAGTTCCGCCTATCTCAATAAAGTCTATGATTGGTTCGAAGAACGTTTAGAGATTCAGGCGATTGCAGATGATATAACTAGTAAATATGTTCCTCCACATGTCAATATATTTTATTGTTTAGGGGGAATTACGCTTACTTGTTTTTTAGTACAAGTCGCTACAGGATTTGCTATGACTTTTTACTACCGTCCGACGGTTACTGAGGCTTTTGCTTCTGTTCAATACATAATGACTGAAGCTAATTTTGGTTGGTTAATTCGATCAGTTCATAGATGGTCGGCAAGTATGATGGTCCTAATGATGATTCTTCATGTATTTCGTGTGTATCTTACCGGTGGATTTAAAAAACCTCGTGAATTAACTTGGGTTACAGGTGTGGTTCTCGCTGTATTGACCGCATCTTTTGGCGTAACTGGTTATTCCTTACCTTGGGACCAAATCGGTTATTGGGCAGTGAAAATTGTAACAGGTGTACCCGAAGCAATTCCTATAATAGGATCACCTTTGGTAGAATTATTGCGTGGAAGTGCTAGTGTGGGACAATCTACTTTGACTCGTTTTTATAGTTTACACACTTTTGTATTGCCCCTTCTTACTGCCGTATTTATGTTAATGCACTTTCCAATGATACGTAAACAAGGTATTTCTGGTCCTTTATAGATTTATAGAAAAGATATTTGATAGAAATTTGGAATGAATCATTTATCCATTTATCGCTTGGGGGAGTACTATTTCATTGCTATAAATATGGATTATTGAGAATAAGACATGTCTTTTGATCTTTCCCCTTCAACTATTCCTGTCAAATAAATCAAAAAATTGATAATAAAATAGAATAAAATAGTTAGGGAGTTGAAGGGAATTCTCCGAGGAGAAAATGGATTATGGGAGTGGGTGACTTGAACTATTAATTAGTCTGTGTAGATATATGTCTGCTACATTGTCATTGGCATTTACAACTAAATGTGTCTTTGTTCCAACCTTGGCGTAAGTTCTATACAGAGGATAGGCTGGTTCGCTAAAAGAGAATGCTTTATATGATCAGATCCGAATCATGTTGTACATGAGCAGGCTCCGTAAGATCCGTTATAATAGAAATAACAGAAATATTATTTTTATTATCTATTCTAAAAGAATAAGTGAACTTGATAAAAGAGAATATATAGTTTATCTAGTTTACTTATTTTTCTATTTAATAGTAGGTAAATGCATTCATTTCCTATGCATTGACCCGATCATAATACTATTGGAGTAAAATAGGGGGTCTAAAGAAGAACAAGAGCTAGACTATATTAATAACAAGTAAACCTTTTGTGTGTATCTTCAAATATTTTGGCAATAAATATTAATCATAAGGTCTGAGCCGACCCAGAAAGTGCTTGATTATATCATGATCAATCTTGTAGGCCTACTTGGGTATTGAGTATTTACTTTTAAGAACTTAACTTTTTACACTTGATATTTGGAACTTCGTAAAAAGAATACAGTAAATTTTTTTTACATCCAAACGTTCCTATATGTGTAGATATAGGTAACATATAGAGTTCATCTGGATTCATTTGCTTCTTTTGATTCTTGCTCGAGCCGGATGATGAAAAATTATCATGTCCGGTTCCTTCGGGGGATGGATTGATAAGAATTCACCTATCCCAATAACAAAAAAACCTGACTTAAATGATCCTGTATTAAGAGCTAAATTGTCAAAAGGTATGGGCCATAATTATTATGGTGAGCCCGCATGGCCCAACGATCTTTTATATATTTTTCCAGTAGTCATTTTAGGCACTATTGCATGTAACGTAGGCTTAGCGGTTCTAGAACCATCAATGATTGGTGAACCAGCAGATCCGTTTGCAACTCCCTTGGAAATATTACCAGAATGGTATTTCTTTCCTGTATTTCAAATACTTCGTACAGTACCCAATAAATTCTTAGGTGTTCTTCTAATGGTTTCAGTACCTGCGGGATTGTTAACAGTACCTTTTTTAGAGAATGTTAATAAATTTCAAAATCCATTTCGTCGTCCAGTAGCGACAACTGTTTTTTTGATTGGTACCGGGGTTGCCCTTTGGTTGGGTATTGGTGCAACATTACCTATTGATAAATCCCTAACTTTAGGTCTTTTTTAAAAAAAATTGTGATGAACTAACACGACGCGTGTATCTAGGGAATAGTCGCTTCAAAGCGAATTAGCCCTAGATACGTCTAGTCAATTTAATCCTGAATCGATCTAGAATATATGAAATATATGAATTCTACTAATGATTCAAAAGTTATTTTCATTGAAAAAAAAACACAAAATAAACAAAATGGATTAAAAATTTTCGAGAAAAAAATGCCCTTTTTCTAGACTGACTAATATCTGTTTTACATCTTCTAGGCGCAAATCCTCTATTTTCATAAGATCTTCGTGCCTGTTATTCAAAAGGTCTAATAATGTATATATATTTGACCTTTTAAGTAAATTATAGATCTTGGGTGGCAATTCTAATTGGTCAATAAAAATCGACTTAAATGCTATTTCTTTTTTCTTTTTTATGACTTTAACTAATTTATCATGAAAAGTAAAAGGGGATAAAGGAACCATGGGTTGATTGCTTTCTAAATGTGAGTTTTCTCCTTCCATATGTAAAAAAGGTATAAATAACTCAATTAAATTCCGCGAGGCTTCATGAAGTGCTTCTTGGAGTTAAACTTCCATTTGTCCATATTTCGAGAAAAAGTATCTCCTGTTTTTGATTTCCATTCCCATAAGAATGAATACTATGATTTGCATTTCGAACAGGCATGAATATAGCATCTATAGGATAACTTCCATCTTGAGAGTTATGTGGCGTTTTGATAAGATATCCACGATTTCTTTCGATTTCTAATCCAATACACAAATTGATCGATTCCGTCAGACTAGCTATATGTTGTGTATTATCAATGATTTCTACATAAGGTGGTAAGGCAATATCTTTAGCCGTTACATATCCAGGACCTCTAACACAAATAGATGCGTCACAAGTTCCATATAAATTACTTTTTAATACAATTTCTTTTAAATTCATTAAAATTTCATGTACTGATTCTTGAATACCCACTACGGTAGAATATTCATGTGACACTTTATTAGATTTTACACGTGTGATACATGTTCCTTCTATTTCTCCAAGCAAAGTTCTTCGCAGCGCAATTCCTATTGTGTCGGCTTGACCTTTCATAAGTGGAGACAGAACAAAGCGGCCATAATAAAGACGTTTACTGTCTTTTCTTGATTCAACACACTTCCACTGGCGTGTCCGAGTAGATACTGCTATTTTCTCTCGAACCATAGTAATATTATTTGATCATTGAATCGTTTATTTCTCTTGTTTCTCTTGACAGTCCTTTAACGTAAATTTCTATATTCGTCTTTTTTTGGGGGGTCTACATCCATTATGTGGCATAGGGGTTACATCCCGTATAAAAGTTAATAATATACCACTTCTCCGAATAGCTCGGAGTGCTGCGTCTCTTCCGAGACCAGGACCCTTTATCATGACTTCTGCTCGTTGCATACCTTGATCGACTACTGTACGAATAGCATTTCCTGCTGCGGTTTGAGCAGCAAAAGGTGTCCCTCTTTTCGTCCCCTTGAATCCACAAGTACCGGCAGAGGACCAAGAAACCACCCGCCCCCGTACATCTGTAATAGTGATAATGGTATTATTGAAACTGGCTTGAACATGAATAACTCCTTTTGGTATTCTACGTGCACTCCTACGCGACCCCATACGTCCATTTCTACGTGAACCGATTCGTGGTATAGCTTTTGCCATATTTTATCATTTCATAAATATCAGTCAGAGATTTATGGATATATCCATTTCATGTTACAAAAAATTCCTTATTTATTATCAGTTTCTTTAGCGAGTCTGATTATCCCTGTCTTTGTTTATGTTTCGGATTGGAACAAATTACGATAAGTCGTCCCCTCCTACGGATTAATCGACACTTTTCACAAATTTTACGGACAGAAGCTCTTATTTTCATACTTGTCATTCCTTATCTTAAATTTGAATCAACTTCAGAATCTACTTCTTTAAAGACAATAAGTTTCTTGATAATTTTTCATATTGATTCCCTTATCCCACGAAAGGGGCGTTCAAACCATATAATTTTTCGAATCCTTGTTGCGGTGCGGAGTCAAAAAATTATACGCCCTCAGGTTGAATCATAACGACTTACTTCAACTTTGACTCTATTTAGTTTTTTACAATTTCAAAGAATCAATCTCGGATACATTTTGTGTATGAGAAAGATTACCATATAGAACACAAAATTTCTCCGCCGATTCCTTCTAGTCTAGCCTCTCGGTCGGTCATTATACCTCGAGAAGTGGACAGAATTACAATTCCCATCCCGCCTAAAATTCTAGGAATTTGTTGATAGTTAGAATAGATTCGTAGACCCGGTCGACTGATTCGGTTTAAATTGAAAAGGTTTCTATAGGGCTTTTTTCGAGTCCTTCGGTGTCTCAGTGTTAAAACCAAAAAATTTTTATGCTTTTCGCGCTGTTTTCTCATATTTTCGATAAAACCTTCTCGTAAAAGTATTTTTACAACATTTTCGGTACTATTAGTCGATGTTATTCGAACCACTCTTTTTTGATCCATATAAGCATTTCGTATAGAGGTTAATATCTCAGCAGCAATAGTGTCTCTACCCATTATGCCTAAAATTTTTATTAACTCATTATTTGATATAATCAACATGTTTTTTTGTTTATGAATAATTTAAGGTATATGCGCGAGATACAATCTATCTCTTAATCTATTTTCTTTTTCAAATAACCTATTCTAAAAATTCTAAAAATAATTTTAGAATACCTCGGGAGCTAAGGAAACTATTTTAGTAAAATTGAGTTTTCTTAATTCACGGGCGATCGCACCAAAAATTCGAGTTCCTCTTGGATTTCCTTCTTGATCAATAACAACTGCAGCATTGTCATCATATTGTATTATTATACCGTTGTCTCGTTTCAGTTCTTTACAAGTACGTACAATTACAGCTCTGACAACTTCTGATCTTTCTAGGGGCATATTTGGTACTGCGTCTTTGATCACAGCAACAATAATGTCACCAATATGAGCATATTGACGATTGCTAGCGCCTATGATTCGAATACACATCAATTCTCGGGCCCCGCTGTTATCGGCTACATTTAAATGGGTCTGAGGTTGAATCATACGATTTAAAAATTTTATCTTTCAATGCAAAGGACAAAGAAAAAAAAGAAATATTTTTTTGTCTAAAATTTTTAAATTTTTCATAATGAAGAACCGTTTTTGTTAGTTGTTCTTTTTATACTTTTATCCCGAAATAATGAATTGAGTTCGTATAGGCATTTTGGACGCTGCTATTGAAATCGCTCGTCTAGCTATATTTTCCGTTACTCCATTCATTTCATAAAGTATTCGACCTGGTTTAACAACAGCTACCCAATATTCGGGCGATCCTTTACCCGAACCCATACGTGTTTCTGCGGGTCTTATTGTAACTGGTTTGTCTGGAAATATTCGTACCCATATTTTTCCACCACGACGTACATTTCGTGTCATTGCTCGTCGACCTGCTTCTATTTGTCTGGATGTGATCCAAGCAGGTTCAAGCGCTTGAAGAGCATATTTACCGAAACAAATACGATTCCCCCGATAAGAAATTCCCTTCGTTCTTCCTCGATGTTGTTTACGGAATCTGGTTCTTTTGGGGTTATAGTTGATGTTTGTTTTTGAATTCCATCTCTACTACAGAACCAGACGTGAGAATTTCTTCTCATCTGGCTCCTCGCGAATAAAAGGATTCAAAAAAATCCAATTTTCACGGGCGAATATTTACTCTTTTGTTTAATTTTTAGACTTTTTGTACACCTTCGAAGAATAGATCAATTCATCTGGGCTTTGTTCCGCCATCCCGACCAGTGAATCAGTAAGATTTCCTTTTCCATAGAATCTTTTGCATTCACAGCTTCCATCGTTCCCATCGCTTCTTACTTAATGCTTAGGTCTGAATTTGACAATGGAGCTCGTCATGAAAGTTGTTCTTGAGTCAATTTTCTAAGTCTTTATTGGCTCGAAGCTCTTGATTTTTTTGTTTTGCTCTAGGAAAAATAAAAGTCATTTACTTAAGATGAATCTTGATTCATGCTATATTACACTGCCCTTTATAAGTTATAAGATGACTTATCGACCTTACATTACTGGAATTCTATATCATTTTTTTCTCTCATTCTCTCATCCTTCCGTTTATCTACATTTTTCTTCTATCTTTTTTTTACAAAGCTTTTTTTCAGAAA